>CAJVGC010000589.1:18002174-18188660 GCA_910822075.1 Senecio squalidus
CATCTGAGTACCCAATTAGTTCAAAACCAGAATCTTTAGGGTACCATAGACCAAGGTTTGGTGTACCCTTAAGATATCTGAAGATCCTCTTTACAGCTTTAAGATGAGATTCCTTAGGGTCAGCCTGATAACGTGCACACAGACATGTAGAGAACATGATGTCAGGTCTGCTAGCAGTCAGATAGAGTAATGAACCAATCATTCCTCTATAAGTAGCTTGACAGACTGACTTGCCAGATGAATCTTTGTGCAATTTGTCAGAGGTGCTCATGGGTGTTTTCATTTCAGAACTTGTAGCAAAACCAAATTTCTTGATTAAGTCATGAACATATTTACTTTGGTTTATAAAGATTCCATCCTCCTTTTGTTCTACTTGCAGAAAAGAAATTTAGTTCCCCCATCATGCTCATTCTGTATTCACTACACATAAGTTCTGAGAACCAAGTGCACAGTTTGGTATTTGTGGATCCAAATATGATGTCATCCACATAAATCTGAACCAGAATGACATGACCAGATTCCCTTTTTATAAACAAAGTTTTATCAATTGAACCCCTTTTAAAATCATTTTTAATGAGAAATTCAGACAAGGTTTCATACCAAGCTCTAGGAGCTTGTTTGAGACCATATAGTGCTTTATTTAACTTATAAACATGATCAGGGAAGTTGGGGTCAACAAAACCTGGAGGCTGCTTCACATATACTTCCTCCTGCAAATCTCCATTTAAGAATGCACTCTTTACATCCATCTGATAGACCAAGAAGTCTTTGAAGGCTGCATATGCTAGAAACAGTCTGATTGCTTCAATTCGTGCCACTGGAGCAAAGGTTTCATCATAGTCAATTCCTTCTTCCTGTTTGTATCCCTGAGCCACCAGTCTGGCCTTGTTCCTGATCACCACTCCATCCTGGTCAAATTTGTTTCTGAAGATCCATTTAAGGCCAATATGGTCTTGCGTAGTGGACGTGGGACCTTTGTCCAGACATTGTTTCTTATGAATTCACCAAGCTCCTCCTGCATACCCTCAACCCAGTCTTCATCTAACAGAGCTTGTTCTACAGTCTTGGGTTCCATCAGACTCAAGAAGTTGGTGTAGAAACAAAAGTTGGCTGTAGCATTCTTTCTTCTTGTTTTAACACCTTCAGTTATGGATCCAATAACAGATGAAATTGGATGTCCCCTTACAGTCTTGATGTTTCCTGAGCTATGATCAGCAACTTCTTCTTCTTCAGTCTGAGTGGTTTCAGTCTGAGTATGTTGAGACTGAGCATGGTCAGACTGAGGTAGCTCAGACTGAGTAGTATCAGTTTCATTTGATTCTAAAGTTTCCAAGCCTGGAGCTTTCTGAAATGATGGTTCATCTGTTTCACTTTCTGATTCTTGATTTTGAGACATGTGTCTAGCAGGCTGATCACCACCCTGAGGTTCAGATTCGGAAGAAATTTGTAGCAGTTCATCACAGAGTTGATTAATTGTGGTGATGTCAGTCTGAGAAGAGGATGCAGCTTCATCAGACTGAGTGGAGTCATCAAATGTGACATTGATGCTTTCTTCAACAACCTTTCTTCGTTCATTGTATACTCTGAAAGCCTTGGCAACACTTGAGTATCCAACAAATAGTCCTTCATCAGCTTTGGGAGACATTTTACATAGTAGATCCCTTTGATTTAGAATGTAGCATCTACTTCCAAAAACATGAAAGTAATGAATGAAGGGAACTTTGTTGTGATACATTTCATATGCTGTCTTGCCATGTCTCTTCACAATGATTGATCTGTTCTGTGTGAAGCATGCAGTATTTACAGCTTCAGCCCAGAATTTTATCTCCATCTTTCCATAACACAACATAGTTCTTGCAGCCTCAATGAGAGTTCTGTTCCTTCTTTCTGCTACCCCATTTTGTTGAGGAGTTCTAACTGAGGCAAAGTTTTGAACTATCCCTAGTTTGTCACAAAAGTCTATCAAGACTGAGTTTTTGAACTCAGTTCCATGGTCACTTCTCATTTGTCTAACTAGAAGATTCTTCTGTCTCTGTTCTCTTTTGATCAGACTGATGATTTCCTCAGCTGCATCACTCTTGGCTCTTAGGAATATGACCCAAGTAAATCTGGTGTGTTCATCAACTATAACCAGAGTATACTTCTTTCCTCCTTTGCTTTCAATTCCAATTGGTCCAAAGAGGTCCATATGTAGCATGAATAGTGGTTCACTAATGGAATGTAGCATTTTAGATGGAAATTGTGACTTTGTTTGCTTTCCAAGAACACAGGCTGAGCAAACTTTGTCTTTGGTATAGGTGAGTTCTGGCAACCCCCTTACTAGCTTGCTTTTGGATAAAGCATTAATGTTCTTGAAGTTTAAATGAGATAACCTTCGATGCCATAGCCAATTCAATTCCTCCTTGGTTTCAGTGAACAAACAAGTTTCAGCTTCATCATTTGCTGTACTCAGATCCAGACAGAATACATCTCTCTCTCTTTTGGCTAGCAGTAATGGTTTTCCCTTGGCATTATAAATTATCCCAGCTTGTTTCCTGAATCTGACTTCATGATCTTCATCAGTAATCTGACTCACACTGAGTAGATTGTGTTGCAGTCCTTCCACATAAGCAACTCTCTTGAATGTGACAGCTCCAACATGAATCTTGCCATATCCCCTTGTCATTGAAACTCCATTGTCTCCATACCTTACTTGAGGTCCATCTTCTTCCTTGTAGTCCTGTAGAAAGGACTTCATCCCTGTCATGTGCCTTGATGCTCCACTATCTAAATACCATTTTGTAGAATCCTGCACATGAAATAGAAAGAAATTAGTTCCTTTTGGGTACCCACTTTAGAGTGGATCCATGAACTAAGACAGGTTTAGGTATTGATTCAATCTTGCATTCAGTTTTAGGACTTGTAAAGTTCCATTTGTTTATTTCATTCATGCAATTTACAGAATAGTGACCTATGACAACACAGTATTACAGGGAGCATTTTTGAGATTGACTCTAGATGGAGCTGATTTAACTTTAGAGGGTTGTACATGTTTAGCTTTTGATGGAGAAGTGTTTCTTGAAGATGAATTAGAGTTTGATGAGACTGATCTGGATTTTGATGATCCTATCTGATATGAAGCTGACCCCTGTTTTGATGAACCTGACTTGGGAACATAAGGATTCTTGGGTCTAGACCTGGTCAATAATTTACAAAACACAGCTTCATGCCCTTTTTCACCACAGTTATAGCAATTTCTCTTTGGAGGAGATTTGGATCTTGCTTGATTAGGTGATTTATCCCTGACTAAAGTTTTGACAATGTTGGTCAGTTCCAGTAATTGATTTCCTAATTTATCAATTGTTTTAGATTCAGGACTTTTGTTATGACTTTTGGAACTAACTGAGGTTTGACTCTTGGGTTTTCTCAAAACCTTGGGAGCAACTTTGGTCAAGGATGGAGAATCCTTTTCAGTCTGCATATCAGTCTCAGACAAGACAACACTTTCAGATTTAGAAGAAGATGAAGGCAAAAGACTATTTTTATTCAAAATTTAAGAAATTACAGGTTTGACAAATGCATTTGACATCATTGTCTTATTTCCTTTCAAATAAGTAAAGGTATTTGGAAGGATTTCTGGTTTAAAAATGATTTTTTCTCTTTCTGCCTTCAAAGCTTCTTCTTCCTCTTCTGTCATATGCTTCTTCAAGCTGAATCCTTCACCCAACACAGCTTGAACTTGATTGGGTACCTGTCTGTTTAAGCAATCCTCATTTTTTAAAGATGATATGCACCATGATTTACAAATTCTTTTATAGTGCTCAGTTTCTTCTCTAAGTTTGTGATTTTCTTTTGCAAGATCACTATAGGCTTCAGTCTGAGCATTTAAAAGAACTTTATAACTTTCTAATTCAGTTATTTTATCATCTTTACTTTTCATAAGATTTTCAAGATCTTTGAGTTTTTGTTTGAGGTCATTTTGTTCTTCTAGAGTGGTGGTCAAGTCAACAAAAATATACTCAAACATTTGAATTTTTTGTTCATTTGTATAAGTTTCAAAATTGTGTACCTTATAAAGTTTTGACTTGTTCCAGTCTGAATTGCAACTCATTCTTTCAGCTTCCTTTAGATCCTTTTCGAACTGAGAGGCGGATTTCTCAGCTTCAGTAGCTTCCTCCACTATTGCCATCAAGCACTGATCTACCACTTCTTCTTCATCAGAGGACAGTTCTTCATCCAACCATTCTTCAGCAAAGAATGCTCTTTGTTCAGTTTGAGACTTTTGAGAGTTGGAGCTTTGCCTTTTTTGTATTTTAGATACTTGTTTCGGTATCTTTGGGCCCTTTCAGCAACTTCGTCCATATGCTCAGTCTGGGCATTCTTTACTTTGCAGTCAGCAGCCATGTGTCCATATTCACTACATTTGAAGCATTTTACCTTTTTCAGATCAAAAGGTTTCTTGCCTTTGTAGCCTGTCTTTTGTTCAAGCTTCATGGTCAACAGGGCAAGCTGACTCTTTAGTTTCTTGACCTCAGATTCATTTTCAGATTCTGAGTCTGAGTGTGACTCAGACTCAGATGAGTCAGCTTGAGAATAAATTTCTTTATTCCTTCTGCTTGTTGCAACTAATGCAGCTTCTGGGTCCTTTGCAGTTCTTCTATTATTGAGCTTCTTTCTTTCTTGAGATTCTTCAAAGTTTAACAATAGACCAAAGAGTCCTGGCAGCTTGTAGGTGGACAGCTTCTCACTTACTACAAGTGATGTGATAACAGATTCAAATTTGTTAGGTAATATATCAACAAATTTCTTACATATATCATCATCATCTTTTGTCACTCCCAGAGCTGACATATCATTTAGTAGAATCTGAAATCTGGTATGAACATCAGCCAAAGTTTCTTTTTCTTTCATATAGAAATTCTCATAATTTCTAATGAGACTGTTCAGTCTTTGCTCTTTTACAACTGGAACACCTTCATAAGACACAATTAATGTGTCCCATAGTTCCTTAGCTGTTTTACAGCCTGCAATTTTAGAAAAGATTTGTTCTGACACTGCATTTCCTAAAATGCTTCTGGCTTTGGGATCAAGATTGAATAAGAGCTTGTCTTGATCTGTCCATTGAGATTTGGCAGTTTGAACCCATCTGGCACGTTGGACAACTTTATCACCTTCTTTCACTTCATCAATCTGTTTACCTGGAATTATGGGTCCTTCAGTTATGACTCTTATCATTTCTTCATGAATTCCTGATAAATGCCACTCAGCCTTAAGCTTCCAATGTGCAAAGTTATGACCAGTGAACACAGGAATTCCTTTTCCAGCCATTGTGGTTATGTTTGAAGATGATGACATTGTTTTGAGATTTTAGGTATTAATCGTTTAAGATTTATAAATTTATTAAAATTTAAATCTTATTTGCTCTGATACCAGTTGTTAGGTCTCACTAAGATCCCAAACAATGGCAAATCAATAACAAATAAGTATTTAGACGTTAATTGTTATATATCGATTTATTACTCAGTTTCAGTATATATTATAGCGGAATTATAATATTGAAACAATGAAAATAACACACAGTTATATTCCAGTGAAAGTTGTATCGATTACAAGACTCAAACTCACTATTTATACACAATATAGTGAGTTTGATAAGGATCAATCTAAGAGAATCTTTTAAACATCTAAAAGATATTCACTAACTAGACTGCCTGAAATTACGCCTAACTTCTCTCATGAGTCTGAGTCACTCAGACTCATGTCACTCAGACTGAGTCACTCAGACTCATGTCACTCAGACTCAGACTTTGTTTAACAGATTTATTAATCTTGGGATAGATCATTGTTTTTCCCAACACAAACAAATAAGTAGACAAACAGAAACTGCAAGGAAATAAGTATAACCATTTGAGTTGCTAACGTCCACAGAGGCATATCACAAAGTCAAACACAACGGAAATAAACAATCAAATCATTAAATTAGTGATAAACTAAAAATAAAATAGATCTTTTATAAGACAAAACAACATTACAACAAATCAAGCACAAAAACTGATGTTTATCAGTCACACTTCTAATAGGCATTTTACCAAACACTTGTTTGTGCGGATCATCAAACGCACGAATATAATAAAACACGTTGTTTATTTGTTATATTTTTATTTCCAATTCAAGGTTTGCAATTGACTTATGGTTGACCAAGACACATGAAATTTTAATCTTTTATATCAAATTTTGCATTAAATTATTAGAGCAACGTTTCTTCTCTGAAAGGAAGCAATTTTCCAGGGACTGTTTGAAGATTAATCGAAACAAACACCCATTATTGTTAGTAGGGGTGGCAAAACGGACGAGTCGGGTCGGGTTGAAGAATGCGTTAAAACGGGTTCGGGTCAAATGGATCATGGGTCAAACGGGTCACTTTATGCATTTGGGTCGAATGGGTTGTATAGGGTCGGGTCGGGTCAACCCGAAATATTTGATTTATTTTATTTTATTTTCGCAAAACAGTTTTATAATTTCTAAGTTTTTATTAAAATTTAAATATAAATTTAAAAACCTAACGAAACTAATTATAAAACAAATTTTATTATTTAATATTTTATAAAAATTATATAAGAGAAAAAGAAAAAAGAAAATAGTTTATATAATATATAACTTTACTTTTTTATGGAATCTCTCTCTCATACATAGCAAAACTTTTTTTGTTTTTTTATTCATTTTAGTTTTGGGATAAGCAATTTTAGTGTGAATTATGATTGTAATAAAAAGCCATAAATTTCGTATCTTGTGTGGTGTTTGGCCCGATTTGTCGGATTTGATATTGGTGACGGAGTCGGAAGCGGTAGCTCCGGCTACTTTTATTGCGGCGTCGGTAGCAGTAGTTAGATGTGGTGGTCGGTTGACTGCAATCGTCATTGTTAAGTACGATTTGGTTTAAGAAACCACTTCACAAATGCATGCCATTCAACCCTTTCCTTGACCCATTCGACCTGCCCTTGATTTTGAGAAAAAAAATTCAGTGACCCGTTTGTTGCTTCAGGCTATCCAAATCGACCCAAATTGAAAACAAAATACCCAAACTGACCCTTTATTTGTAATATGGTTTATGTTTGCCCGTCCTAAATGTTAGTTGTCATTGTTTTAAACGAAGAAAGAGAATCAGAGAGAGCTGTGAGATGTCGGAAAATGACAATTAGGATTTTGGCTTACATGTAGCTTGTCCACATAGGATCTGAAATACCCTCTTTTATATGGATAGATTGTTAGGGGCAGAATAGAGAACAGAAGAGATGGAAGACAAAGTTTACGTAAAAATCATAATCCCCAGCCAAAACGGCAATTAGGGTACAAATAGGTTTCGTAACAAGTACAAAAACAGTCCTTGACAATTCGAACAATGGCCCTAAACACGAAATAAATAAACGAAAATAACGATTGTTATGGATTCATCCATAACAATACTCCCTCCTTAACTTCTTTTTGTCCTAAAAAAAGTAAGCTCCGAACAGTCCGGAAAACGTAGTACCAATTCGTCCAGAAACTCCCAAGTAGCTTCATCGGCCGGCTTTCCAACCCATTGAACCAATAGCTTTCTAGCTGCTCGGTTTCCCCTCTTGACCATCTTGCTATCCAAAACCTGTTGCGGATAACCCGAGAATCGATTTTCAGTTGGTATCGGAAGCACTTTTGCTGGTGGACCACTTGCCTCTTTGAGTAGCGATACATGAAACACGGAATGTGGGAATCATCCGGCAAATCCAAACGGTAAGCAACGTTTCCCACCTTCTCCACAATCATAAAAGGTCCGAAATACTTTGGAGTAAGCTTAGAATGCTTGTGTACTCTAAGGGAGTTTTGCATATAAGGTTGTAACTTAAGATAAACCCAAGTGCCAATTGAGAAAACCCGACCAGAACGATGCTTGTTGGCCTGCTGTTGCATTCGGTTTTGAGCTTTAATTAGTGACTGTTTCAATAATGCCACAGTAGCTTCACGATCCCTCATTAGTATGTCAACTTCTTGATCACTTGCGTCTCGCGGAATGTAAGGAATATGAAGCGGTGGTGGGTATCCATACAAGGCTTCAAAGGGAGTCCGTTCAAGTGAAGAGTGAAAGGACGTATTGTACCACCATTCGGCTAATGTCACCCATTTAACCCATGTACGAGGCCGTTCCATTACCATGCACCTTAAGTAACTCTCAAGACAACGATTGACCACCTCCGTTTGTCCATCAGTTTGGGGGTGGTAAGATGTCGATAGCCTCGCCGATATACCTTGTAAATCCAGAAACTCCTTCCAAAATGAACTCAAAAAAATCGGATCTCGATCTGAAACAATAGAATTTGGACATCCATGAAGCTTATACACGTTATCGAGAAAAACTTGAGCAACTTCTTTAGCCGAGTAAGGGTGACTGAGCACCATGAAATGACTATATTTTGTGAGACGATCGACCACCACAAAGATGGTGTCCTCACCCACAACCCTTGGAAGTCCTCCAATAAAATCCATAGAAACGTCCGTAAAGATGGTATCGGGTATGGGTAGAGGTTGCAATAAACCCGGAGTAGCAACATTTTCATGCTTCGCTCGTTTACAAACATCACAATTACGAATCCATTCACGAACCTCTCGAGATATGCCCTTCCAAACAAATAGACCCCGCAACCTTTGAATCGTCACATGAACCCCCGAATGACCTCCAACGGTTGAATCATGACAAAGTTTAATAATTTCTTTACGAAGTAGCGGATTGCACCCTACCATCATTCGATTATTCTTGGTCAGCCACTTTCCATTCCACTTAAACTTGGGCAGTACCTCTCCTTTTTCCATCTTAGCAATAGTTCTTTGGATATTGACATCACTAGCTTGACTCTTCATAACCTGCTGTAACAAAATAGGCTGCAAGTTTGGAATAGCCAAGGTAAACAAAGTCGAACCTTGTACTCGTAAGAGTGCGTCCACCACCACGTTTTTGCGGCCCTTCTTGTACTCGATTGTATAGTCGTACCCCAAGAGTTTAGCTAGCCATTTATGTTGCAACGGGGTAGTGATCTTCTGAGTTAGAAAATGTTTCAAGCTCTTTTGATCCGTACGAATAATAAACAGACTAGTAATTAAGTAGTAGTGCCAATGCTTTACCGCCAACATGATAGCCAACAATTCCTTCTCGTACACTGACATGGAGTTTTGTTTGGATGACAAGGCCTTGCTCAAGTAAGAAATTGGATGACGATCCTGCACCAAATCAGCCCCAATACATCCCGAAGAAGCGTCAGTTTCAACCACAAATGTTTTCGAAGGATCTGGTAATGAAAGAACCGGGGCGGAAGTCAAGGCTTCCTTAATTTTGTCAAGCGCTTGTTGTGACTCCAAACCCCAACTAAAAGCATTCTTCTTTAATAGATCATTAAGTGGTTTAGCAAGTACTCCATACCCCTTAATAAAACGACGATAATAGCGGCTAGACCGAGAAACCCGCGTAATTGTTTTATGTTTTTCGGTGTTGGCCATTCTTGGATGGCTTCAATTTTGCGCGGATCCGTCTTCACACCCTCCTTCGAAATTATATAGCCAAGGTACTCCACCGATGTTCCCCCAAAAATACACTTTGATTCCTTTGCAAACAACTGGTTGTCCCTCATTAACGTCAATACCTTCCGTAACATCGAATTAAATACTTGATTCATCAATGCTTGAAACGTGGCCGGTGCGTTAGTTAGGCCAAACGGCATAACTAAGAATTCATAGTGCCCCTCGTGTGTACGGAAAGCTGTTTTATATACGTCCTCAGCCGCCATTCTCACTTGATGGTACCCCGAACGAAGATCTAGTTTAGAGAAAAACGTCGCTCCACCCAACTCATCTAATAACTCTTCTATCAACGGAATCGGAAATTTATCCTTTATAGTAATGTCGTTTAACCGTCGATAATCCATACACATCCTCCACTTACCGTCTTTCTTTTTGACTAAGATGACCGGAGCCGCGAAAGAACTCTGACTATTACGGATCACCCCCGTCTCCATTAATTCTCGTGTAGTCTTTTTAATAATGTCTTTCTGAACTGCCGGATATCGATAAGGTTTTTGGCTTACCGGTTCCGCATTCTCCTTTAGTTTGATTCAGTGGTCGAAGGTTCGAGTAGGAGGTAAACCACTAGGAAGTTGAAAAACCATATGGAATTCCTTGATTAGCGCCGGCCACATCGACTTTTCTCCTTGTTTATGTTGCGACATACATACAATTGAGGGCGAAACCGTAGTCGAGGATAAAGCCAAGGAATACAATTGGGCCGAATTTCCTTGCTGTTGCCATAAATTTCCCAACCTCTCCATAGTAGATAATGAGAGTTGACTACCTTGTAGACCCTTGAGAGTGTATTTCTGTCCCCCAATATTAAATTGCATAGTTAGCTTATTAAAGTTTCATAGAATGTCTTGTAATGGGAGTAACCATTGCACTCCTAAAATCATATCGTAACTGTCCAACGCTAACAAAAAAGCTTCCGCGTTAAACCAATTACCTTGCATTGCCCATCGAAAATCCGGACATACCTGTGTACAACTTAATTTTGCGCCACCAGGTATGCCAACCTTAATCGGCGTGACATCCTTAACCACACAATTCAACCTCTTGGCCAACTTTTCATCTAAAAAGTTATGAGTCGAGCCCGAATCAATAAGAATATGGAGTTGACGTGTACCTACTGATCCTTGCACTCGCATCGTAGAGTAAGACGGAACTCCATTTAAAGCATTCAAGGATATATGATGATCCTTTTCCTCCCCTACCAACTCGTTATTCCCTCCTTCAGTCTCGGCCTCTTCATCCTCCTCTACTTCAATGATGTATAGTTGTTTTTTGTTCCGGCCCCTACAGTCATGACCTCGAACCCATTTTTCAGGACACCAAAAGCATTCATTGAGAGCCTGTTTTTGTTCTATTTCCTTGGAGGATAGTCGCCGATACTGGTTAGATAGGGGTGAGTTTTTTGAAGCACTCGTTTTGGTACTGTTGGGTTGCATGGGCCTATTTGGAGTGGGTAGAATAGGTAGTTTGGTTGCGTTTTGGGGAGGGGTAATTTTCAAGGAACTCGAGTGGCTCATGTTGATCTGATTGTGTTTTTGTCCCACCTTATTATCAAAGGTTTCATTATTCAAACTTTGAATCTTAGCCAACCCGTAAGCTTCATGTAAGGTGCGGGGTTTAAACATTTTGACGGGTCCTCTTACCTCGGGTCTAAGGCCTTTTAAATATAAGCTAACTGCTTGTGTCTCACTCAAGTTCACCTTATTAAGTAAATTATCGAACATGCCATTATAGGCTTGTAACGATTCTGTTTGATTACCCGTTTCAGTTTGCGAAAGAGAGGCAAGTTCTTCCAAGGGATCTTCGAACATGGTGTTGGAGAAACGACTTGTAATGGCACGAACATACTCGACCCAAGTAATTTCGGATATCGTTGCCCCCCTAGTACGCATAAACGCTTGGTGCCATTGAATTGCGTCCCCTTCTAAATGAATAACAGCATACCTGAGTTTAATGGCTTTTGGCGTTTCATCGATCGCGAAAAAATGGTCACAACGGTATATCCACGCTTCGACATCAGTACCGTTAAACTTGGGAAATTCCAGCTTACCCATCCTCGTCGGTTTCGTCTGTTTTTCTCCATCTGTACCCACGAACGAACCAAAGGAAAAACGACGGCTTGTCTCTTCCTCCCCCGATTTGGCTTTGAGCGAACTGAGCAATTCTTCTTGTTGTTTCATCGCGGTTTCTTGTTGTTTCATTAAAGCAACCAGTGTAGCTTGTATATCCGAAATTGATTTCTCGTGATCCTTGAGAGACTTTTCAACCTCCTGCGCACGAGTTCCCATTGCGAAGCGTGTTCCGACGAGAGATCGGAATAGCTCTGATACCCTTGTTAGGGGCAGAATACAGAACATAAGAGATGGAAGACAAAATTTACATAAAAATCATAATCCCCAGCCAAAACGGCAATTAGGGTACAAATAGATTTCGTAACAAGTACATAAACAGTCCTTGACAATTCGAACAATGGCCCTAACGGTCCTTATGGCAAACAAACTATCAAATACGAAATAAATAAACGTAAATAACGATTGTTATGGATTCATCCATAACATAAATGGATATATCACATTTCAATTTCTGATCCCGTCATATATCTTATTCTATTACTCTCTAAAAACACAACACCCCTTTTAGGCCATAACTCCGTAACCATTTGAAAAATTATCAACTTTAGTCCAGTTAATGAAGCCGAATTCAGTATCTTGTGAATGCCCGAAATTTCCAAATACATTTATTTGATTCTTTGTTAGCTAATCAAAAACTATCAAACATAACAAAAACCATCAAACCCAACGGAATTAAATAACCTGGTTGCCATCAAACTGTTTTCTTCTTAAATTAAAAATTTATTCAGACAGAAATGTAACTACAAATCACAAGTTGAAGGGGAGCTTCCTAAACAAAAATCCGAGTCTTTAAACTAGTTAAAGTATAACTTTAAATACAATTCTTCATTTAGACGTAATCGACTTGTGTATCGATAATACCCGGTTTCCCATGTCTTACAAACTGGTATCCTTATTGAATCTTTATTCACAACATCATTTGTAAACAAAACATTAGATAGGTAACATATAACTTGTCACTATTTAAGCCGAAGCTCAATACCCTCCACAATAAGCCCACATTTCCAGTTCCCATGCAGAATTTCTTCAAATACCATCTCAACTTCACCGTCATCTCCTTCATCGCGGTAAAATTCTCCCAACTTGATCTCCATCCACCCATCCTTTCTCTTACGAGGAAATCCACCATTCCCTAGTAGAGTTACATGGAATAATCTAGATAGTCCGGTCGGTTTTTTAAGATAAACATTATTGGTCTCGTTTGTTAACCCAGCATAACTTACCATTGTTTTTGCAGGCACAGCAAGTCCCTTTGTATCCATAGCAAGTTGAAAGACAAGATACGCTACATATGTAGTCTTTCGTGACAACGTTACTGCTGCTATTTTGCCGCGGATTTCAAGCCAGCATACGTTTTTAAGTATGCCAACCTCCAAAAACCTACACAAGTAGTAAAAAATATGTGGGCGGTTGTGTAAATAATTAATCTTGGTATAACGATATCTAGACTATAACGTTTTGATCAAAATCTAACTATATATCCAGAACAGAGAGAGAAACCTTGATTCGGGTACAGGTCCCCATTCCCAGTATCGAGTGTCATCTTGCCACGCAATCGATAATTCCCTCGCCCCCAACATATAACACTTTTTCCCGGACTCCTTGTCTAGCTTGAAGCTCTGTATGTGTAAGAAATTACACAACCATTACATCATATCAGAAACTGTTAGAAATTTTGATGAAAAATGTTAGTTTTCACAACTTTGGACACAAATATAAGTGTGCTCGACTAATATATATATGTACATTATATTAGTTGTGTTACATTCTCACGTGTCCAAAATAAATGTTAAATGATTGGGATATCGAGTCTTAAAGTGAGGTGTTTATCTTGTGATGTATAGACGCATCAATTCTAGTTACAAATATATCGTAACTATTTCTAATAATGGAGAATGTGATGACCATTATTAACCATTCGTAACAGCTAAAATAATGACATTATTTATGTTTAATGATGGGTTTGATGATCGTCATTAATAGTTGGTTATAAAAATGGTCTATAAAATGGAGATCATTTTCTTTGAAAGATAGATGGAAAATAATCTAAATGAAACATCCTCACAAACTTATACATACTTCACCTATGGAGCACACATAGAAAAGTTTGTTCATCATACTTTTTAACACACAAGTAAATTCCGATGAAGTTTCGGGCATTCGGGTCAAGTCCGACAGTACTACTGCTTTGGCCGTTGAATCCTTGGAGACAGACGACGTGTATAGACGACGAATTTGTTTTAAGGGAACCATGTCCAACACGGGCCTCGACTTCTTTTCGTGATATATCGTTACTCGATATTTCTTTATGTTTTGATTTCGTATCAAACGTAAGGTATATTTCACTCCAATGTAATTATAATATGTTACTTGTAATTATTTTGTAATTCGTTTCGTTTATAATCAAAAGTTGTTTCGGGTATAACATATTTTGCCTACAATCTTAAAACAGATTCTTATAATACCCGAAACATTTTGATTAAAAAAATATGGTTGAGTTTGTTTGTTTTTTTCGGAAACAAATTATACCCAATAATTGAAAGATATGTTTTTCAAAATTATTTTAACATAGTGTTGTTTTGATACAAAGAAAAACATAATCAAGTAGTTTTCTAGAGAAGAAAGTTCAAACAATCTATGGTTTTGAAAAACAGTTTCGAAGTAACTAAATTTTTCAAAGGAAAACGTTTTGTGACATTAGTTGAATTAAAAATTTTGAAAATTTTTAATGAAAAGCAACAAACGTGTTTGGTAATAGCAACAAAGATGATTTCTAATTGTTGGTTGAGAAATAAACTACACAATAAATGTATGGTCAAAAACATTTATAACTCTTAAATATGTTATTTGTATCCTCAATTCTTTTGAAAAGGTTTATTATATTTGTATTTAATCTCCGCTTCATGGATGGAATGTTGATACATTTTACAAGAACTTTTATGTTAATAAAAGAATCTGAAATGATTTATGTTTTACTATAACTATGAAGCATAAATTTTGTCATTTTTTCATTTGAGATTAGTTTTTATTTAATTTGAAATATATTAAAAGAGAATGTTACGTTTGCATTATTGTATTGTTTAATAAATCAATGCATTTTATAACATAAAGTGGTTTTTTTTTTAATAAGATTTCTATTTTGCTAGAAGCTTTGTAATTTTTATGACTAATTTTTAGTTTTGGTCATAACTATTCAAGTGGGGTATTGGGAACACATACATCATATAAATGTTTTCTTTGTCAAATTTATGTTCGTTTTTAGACAATTCTAAATTATATGTGATAAACGGTTATATAATTTTGGAACAGCTAGGTACCAAATTAATCAGAAAACATTTGAAAAATATGCTAAATAAAACGTTATCCAATCAACCACTAGAAAATATTTAGAAGAAAAAATTATTTAAAACGACCAAACAAGTTACTTAAAAAGATGAAATTTAGGTGACTGCGTGTGCTTGTTCCTGTTATAATACTTCAACTTTCATAATTTACATATCATCTGGATTTTCAACGTTTTTTTATTGTTATATAGGTAACTTAGAGACGAAACAATTTCCCACTAATAAATTTCAAGTATCAAAGTTTCATGATGAATTTAAACTAGCTAGGAGCTAGTCATAGGGAAAATAACGAACTGATTTCATGAACATGAAGAATCGCATATGCTGTGCTTCAACCTTATCGTATGGCTATGCTTACTTAAATCAGAGCCAATGCAAAGATGAGATGCAGTTATAAACTTTGTTCAAATGAAGATATCCTTCAAATAGTAAAAAACCTTTAAACACCTTTAAACCATTTTCTTTGTAAAAAGAAAGAAAATAGTTAAAGTTGAAGAAATGAAATAAAGTTATCCTAACGGACAGGGCCGTCTACTAGGATAGACAAACAACATCTAAGTAAACCGGGCCCGAATATATACTAGGTACTAATAATTTCGAAAAGACTTGATTAATTAGGTAGTATATTTTCATAAAAAAAAAATGCTAGAAGGATTGTGAATATACTCAGTATATCATCTAGATGGACTTTCGGTTTTTAGGGCGTCATTTTTCGTAATTAGACAAGTTTTGTGTTAGCAATCCAAAGGCATCACAAAATGTAAGTTACCTAACCCCAACATCTATGTACCGACCAAAAACATTTCTAAGGTTGCTGAGATGACTTTCTTTAAAATCTTGAGTAATTTCATACAATCAGGTGGACATACCAAGAAGGACATGTAAGTTTAAGGATGATAGATTTACCAAATTGCCATGGTCGAGAATGATATCTGAGTCGGATAAGCAGAGGTAAAGTTGCTTTTTAGAGCCAAAAACGACAGGAGAAACCGCCCTTGAAATGACTTCATAAATATCATGGGGCAAAAAATACTCCCAAACGAAGTCGGAATCTGCTGCTTCTTTGAAGTCTTTAGATATAGCAGCAGCTTTGGAAGCGTCTCTAGGAGAAGTTAGTGATAGTGTCTCCGACAAACAACCTTCCGGTAGTACCAAGATAGTAGCGGTTTCATTTAATTCGTTCATTTCTCTCCTTGTGTGTTCAAATGGTAGGGGCAATGTTGGCACAGTTTCAATTCTTAAACTCTTCTAGTTCGTTCATTGTTGCACACTGGTCTTCTTTTTGTCTTTTATCTATAAAGTTTGAAAAATGATTAAGATCTAGGATATTATCCTTGAACCAAATCTAGCCGATTACAATATTTAAATATTTTCTAATAACCACGCACAAATAAATATATTAGAAAGAAACCAAAAATGTGGGGTTTAAACAATAATAAAGAAAGACCATGTCCGTAACATACAAGAGCCACAAGACACTATTTTAAAGATGGCAATCAACATCAATACATAAAGGCACAAAGGTATAAAAAAGCCATCTCAACCAACAAGTTAGGCTCCGGCGAATCCAGAAATATTCCTACTGGGGCATAAAATCCAACTTCTTTTTATCTTAACTATTTCAATCGATCAATGTAGTTTTTTTTAAATGGTTTGTGTGACAACCGCATATTTCGGAACATCTTTGTGTTTTCTCCTCTACCGTTTACTTTATTGGTTTTGTTTTGACCATATTATTATTAATATTATTTTTGTTTCTCGCGATATTGGTTTAGTCGGGATTTATATTATTGTTTCGTCCTTCGTGACGTAAACGTTATAGTACCTAAGTGCCTAGTAAATATAAGTATTCTCGTAGATTATTAGGGGTATTTTAAGCCTTCATCTTTATGATAAAATATTAACGTTGAAAATATTACAAAGTTAGTCCTCTAACTAAAAATCTATTACAAGGTTAGTCCTTTAACGCGAACTAACGACATCTGTTACAAATTCAGTCCTTTTAACGGACAAACTAACTTGGCCCGACTGAGCATTCAGTGCGACGCACCTAGTGTCCAGTGTGACGCACTAGAGCTCTGGTCAGACCAAGACAAAAACGTTTTTTGTTCCTTGAGATCCCACCCACATGCATACACGTGATTTCTGCCCAAAATCTTCCCAAAATGGTGTGAGATGAGTGAATTGTGGATCTTTGACCAATTCTAATCATCTCTCATTCCATTCTTCAACCTTAAACCATTTTCTATCTCATTTCTTCAACTTTTGTATCTCTCTCTAACACAAACTCTCTCTAGTTTCTTTTCATTTCCCGAAACTTGTAGAGACATAAACCACATTCAAAAGTGGTATTTGTGTTAGGAAAGATCACAAGAAGTCTTCTCTTGGTTTATTCAATATTTGGTAAGTAATTCCCTCTCAAACTCCAACTTTTTTCACTTTGATTTTCACCATTTATGACCTAAGAGGATACTAACTTAACTCTATTTCATTGCAAGGGATTCATCCAACAAATCTCTATCTTCCCTTCTCGGTTTATTCTTGAGTTTGAAGAATTTCAACTCTTGAGAAACTTGGTAAGTAAACTCACCTCTTTAAACACTTTTCTTCCACTTCCTTTCTTTGAAAATTCATCTTACTAACAAGTCATTTTCTTCTTATTGGGAGCTTGACTCTCCACTCTTCCTTTTGGAGATTCATTTCCGGGGAGAAAAACTTCAAGATTGTAGATTATTGCGGAGGTCTTCGGTATTTTCCTACAAACCTTTTATCATTTCTTTTCCGTTTTCTTTTGCTCTAAACCTTTCTCATCTAAAATCTCATATAAAAAGGCTAAAAGACTAAAATGATTAAAAACCTAAAAGTTGGTATAAAATGTGTTTAATTGCCATGTTAATAGGTTATTAGCAAACCTAAACAAAAAATGTCATGTTTAAACTTGTGTAAAAACCGGATAATGTCATATAGGAATATTAGTAAATTCCTTATCGAAAATGTTTCCAACACATATTCTTGAACATAGTTGACTTTTAACTTAAGTATTCTATGTAAATCTAAACTATGAACACATTAAGTAAAAAAACAATAACTAAAACCTTTTTAAATCTTATAAATTACGATATGTATAATTTACCTAAATTAATTTATGGACTAATAGACTAAATAACTTCAAACATCAACATGGAAATAATCACTTAACACTTAAACTAACCTACTGTTACTAAAACGCTTAAATAAGAAAACTGAATTTTGGCCACTGGTCTCCCAGTGCGCCGCACTGGCTCCCTGGTGCGACGCACTGACTTCCCAGTGCGCCGCACTAGCTGTTGTTTCAGCGATTTCGCGTATTTTGGACAAAAATAAGTATACGTAAACATTTATTAGCATATATAAAGTATTATACACTGATAAATATACGTTTTGGACTCAAAACGTAATCACAATCTTAAACGCCATACATATTACTATTATAATCGCAAAACGTCCGTATTTTCGTTTAAAACGTTTATCTTTCAAAAACGATCGAAGTCCTTGATTTTAAACTTAATCTTTTAACAAACTCTTATAAACTTAATTCCAAACTATCTTTACTCAAATATTCCAATGATTTATTAAATTATATTTAAAATATCAAAGGTTGACTTTTGGTTGACTTTAACTTCTTTTCAAAAAGGTTGACTTTTGTTGACTTTGACCAAGTCAACTATCTTTTGATGTTGACTTTGGTTGACTTTGACTAAACCTAATATTCCTGTTAGTCATTTTCGGCTCGGAATATCATTCCTTTCTAATCGTCTTTATAAACTTAAACGATCGATATCTTCTAGTAGTCATTATTGACTCGAAATATCGAATATCCTTTATTCATCACTTTAACACGAACTATCGTTATTTTATTGGACGAATTTAACTCAATATATTATTCGTTCGAACATGTCTAAATTATATTAAATAATACAACGTTAATTATATAAGGCTAAACCTACTACGTTATAGAGATACTTAGACTCTTATATCTTTATGCTAGGGAACTTAGGCGGTGGAGCATTATTCTTCCGATTGTGTCTACCCGACATACTTATCGCTGATTCGTGAGTTATTCGATGCCCTTTTTACCGCTTTATTTTCGGGCATGATTAGCGTTATTTTAAACTTAATTATATCTTGATTATGCATGTATAGGTTATGATGCATGTTGCTTTACTTATATGGCCTTGGTGGTAGTATAAGGCCCTCGATTAAACACCTGTTAACTCTAGTTGAGCCATCGGTGCGTATATATAGATCTATATGGGTTTTACGAACCCTCGTCACTCACGTTTGTGAGGGGATGTTATGACCGCTTAATTTTCTTGTACTACCTTAGTTTGACACACTAAGTTTGAGGGTTAATGTTGTCTTTATATGTAAGGATCAGGTGTAGATGATAATCTAAGGTTTTTGCAAATATCTTACTTTGCTTATAAATCAAGATATTATTTATTTTTGTGACAACCGTCCAATTTCAGGTGCATTTTATGCCCTACGACTCTTTTATTTTCTACCGTTGTCTTTAACTATTCAATTACCGGAAATGCGCTAGTGTCGGAATCACACTGGAATCAATTTATACAAGTCCTAATACCAAGAAAACACCTAATGAACTTTCCTAAGTTCATAACGTATCATAATTAAGAACTTATAGTTAACGAAAAGGTCCAACGAAACAATAACGCAAAAACAGCAAAAACAACGAAAACTCAAATTTTATTACAAAAGAGGTCCAGGACGACGCACACAAGCCTTGTGCGCCGTCCTGGAAGGACCAATTCCGAAAAGATTTTGAATTTTTGCATGTCTCGTTTTTGTCAAACAAACCAACCAATCAATCTCGTTTTTCTACCATCAATTACTGCTAATGCCTGTCCAAAGACCCCCCCCCCCCCCCTTTACTCGTTTTCTCTAATCTCTTTTCATTTTCATTTTACATAATCAAAAACATAAAACACACACACATTTTCTCTCAAAACTCTCTCAAGAGAACTCCAAAAACAGTGAATCCCAGCCATTAAAACACCCATTTTAACCATCAAAATCGTTTAGAACATCAAGCAAACAAGGAGGGGCAAAATACTTTTCGGTTTTCAAGCATTTTATCGACTTTTGGAGCTCTAAATCCGTCAAAAACTCAATCCATCCATTTCCCTCCGGTAGAAATCACTCCTTTATCATTCTTTACTGTTTTTATAACTTGCATGTAAGATCTAAAGCATAAAAACAAGTTTTTACAAAGATTTATAACATTTTATGGACAAAAACGATTTTTAACCGAAATAACATTTAGATCTATGTTTTTATGGATAAAAATGCTTTAGAAACTGTTAAAATGATGTTTTATTAAGTTTGGACTAATTGCATGTCGAAATCCGTGGCTAAAATAAACGTTTTGCTCGAAAAATCACCAAAAACCCACTTGTGCGCCGTCCTTAAGGACCAGGACGACGCAGCGGGTGAAATATGGCGCTTTGCGTCGTTCCTACGGTCCAGGACGGGGCGCAGGCCTGACCAGATTCCCGAAAATTCGTTATTTGGACGTTTTGAACTTGTTTGACCTGCTGACTTTTCGTAACTTTCATTTTGGGACTGAGTTTGACTAAATTAATATATTGGTGACTTGTAATGGACTTTTTGGACTTAAATGAACTCGTTTGGACATAATATTGTGTTGTATGTAATTTGTGAGCGGTATCGGAATTGGATTTTTGGATATGAGATTTCGGCGCAGATGCGCTGCCCAAATTTCGTAAGAGAAACCCAAACCACTTCAGCGACCAAAATTACTTGTAACATGATAATAATAAACGTTAAAATTGGACTTTTGGACAAAAACGTAACATAAACCGTTTCGGACCATTTTTGAACAATATTAACCTTGACACTTAAAGTTTAATTAAAAACTTATCTACATTATATTACATATAATAACATAATAAGATAATAACACTTGAACTATCTTGGTATTATTAGGCTTCCCGTGATTTCCGACTCCCGTTCCGACCGATTTCCGAGTTCCTTTGTCTTCGCAATCCGTAAGTTACACCCCTCTCTACCCTTGCATTTTAAGTACTCTTTTTGGGGGAAACATGAGATCAAAACCTTTTGTGAACGATATCTTTTATGTAAAACTGTTTTACGCGCTTAAATTTACGTACAATATTTTATGGTCTAATTGTCTTTGAAACTTTTATGAACCTTTGCTACCATTATGAACTTGTACAACTATTGTGAAACTTTTGGAAACCTTTACGAACTTTGCAACTGTATGAACTTTTGGAAACCTTGTGAACTTATATGCGTAGACGATATCATTTGTCCTGATTGGCTTACTTTAGACTAAATAGGTTTGCCACTTTGGACATTTGATTAGACGATGATAGTTTGATTGTATTTGGTGCAAACCCTAGACGAGGATATAAACGCCGTAAGTACAACGACCAATTTTTAGAAAAGAAGTACAAAGTGCCCCGCTTTTAGAAACTATTCCTTACACACTATTAACAATAGAATATGGGTATCGATACTTAGGAGAGGTCACTCCTTACTTGTGGATCGCAACCTGAGTACATATTACTAAGTTCTCACGAACTAGATCTCTAGACAGAAACTTTGGGGCGTGTTCTGACCAGTAATCGGATTAGTGTGAAAATCTGACGTTATATTAAGCTTAGTGGTTGGTATAATTCAAAGATCATAAGTCATTATTATTTACGCATATGCCTACTTACCGTCTTACACATGTGGATTAATCCACCGCTGAGGTAATGACTACATATACATACCGTCTTACACATGTGGATTAATCCACCGCTGAGGTAATGACTACATATACTTACCGTCTTACACATGTGGATTAATCCACCGCTGAGGTAATGACTACATACACTTATTGCCTTGCCGTACAACTTGAACTTTTACGAACATTGAACTACGACAGTATATAAACATATTTTAAGCGATTGTATATCCGCCTACTTTCTTTTAGAAAACTTTATACTTATATATATACTTGTCGAACTTTTGTCGGAAACCTTTCGTCAAAACTTATAAACTGTAACTCACTCACTACGTTTTGTAGTTGACACTTTATCTCATGTTTCAGGAACTAAGCGTAAGTTATGAAGTTCATTGCTCAGGCGGGTAAAGCCAGTTATGTGAAGTGTAATTCGGGAAGAAGACCTTTATATTTGGGAATTTTTATTTAAAACATTTTATTATGTATGACTGTCTTAAACATTGAATCTTGGTTGTATCATTTTAACTCTAGTACTTTTCCAGCTTGAATTTAAATGACTTGGACCGTTGATTTTAGTATAAACCGTGAAATGATTCTTTGCTCTTCACATCTCGTGTTTCCGCTTTAGCGGGGTGTGACAATTTTACTCTTAGTTTTTTCAGATATTTCAAATGTGTCAAACCTTCAAAATATTATGTTTTTATAAAAATGCGAATAATTCACCAACTTTATGTTGACGTCGTATTATTAACGCTTTTCAGGAGGTTGAGTTTTGCATCGATTGTGGAGTTACTATAATTTCCTTGGATTTTTTGTGGACATTCGAAGAGACTTAGCTAGACGTAGTTAGTTTCTAATTAGGCCATGAACTTATTTTATGTTGATTTATTTGTATTGTTGTAACTCCTAAACTTCATTTAATGTAAACTTATTGTTGTAGTCAAAACTTCCAATGGCTTCCACTGCTACACGTATGTCGTTGCCAACGTATACGTACAAGGATCCATTCTTCAGTTTCTTCTTTGCTTTAAACCGCTGTAAGGAGTTACAAATATGAGTTCCACAACCAGTGTCATAAACCCAAGTATTTGTTTTAGCAAAAGAAAATAACTCGATAGTGAAAATACCTGAAGATTTGGACAAGCCGTTCTTCCTACTTATCACCTCGGCAAGATACTTAGGACAATTCCTCTTCCGTTATCCTTTCACACCACAATGGTGACACATATCATCTTTAGAGACCTTTTCCTTTTTGGCTGGAAGAGGTTGCTTAGGTTTGGAAGAATAAACAACAGCTTGTTTATTTTTACCAGCTTTAGCAACTTTTCCTTTAGCACTTAGCGGTTGCTTTTTCCTTTTCTGGCCCCGACCACCACCAATCACATAGATTTGGTTGTCATTCACCTTACGCTTGGAGATACTCTTTTCGAATTCCACCAGCATTGCATGGAGTTCGTTAAGACTCTTTTTCATGCCTTGCATTATGTAGGTGCGAGTAAATTCCTCAAACTCCGGTGAAAGAGAATTAAGAATTATACTCACATCTACAGGGTCATGATAGGCATATTTCAATATGTCCAAGCGATCAAACAAGCTTTTCATGTGTAGAACATGAGTCCCCACTGGTGTTCCAGACACATGATGACATGCATGTACATCTCGAATCAAGTCATTCAGCTCAAGGCCAACTTGTTTCTCATACAATGCACGTAGCTCAGTGATCATTTGATCCGGCCATTTCTGCTTAAATTGCTTACCCAGCTCAGGAATCATACTGTTGAGTATGAGACAAGCAACTTCATCATGTTTCTTATAAGTTTCCTTATAACTATCTTGTTCAGATTGAGGAGCATTTTTAGCTCGCTTATGGATCATAGGTGTTGAAACGACTTCAAGCCTTTCCATCACTCTTAGGACAATCCTCAGTGATCGAAACCAGTCGTTAAAGTGTGGTCCAGAAAGTAAGTTTCTTCTTAATGTTGTTTTGGTTTCATCGAAAATCTCTTTAGAAGCGGATTTTTGTGCCATTTCTACAAAACAGAAGAAAGTTCTCATTAGTACTTTCGACATAATGATTTCTTAACAAAAATGTAAAACCCATGGTTTACTTTTTGTTAAGACTAGGACCCAAATGACATATCACTGTTCCATCAGTTGATCTGCTAGGAACTAAATGATACTCAAAAGGTAAGTGACGTTCAGTAATTTCATTTACCGATGTAGTTCCTAGATTATGGGACTTGAGTCATGACTCGATCAAGCATCAATATGGTGATCGTGACATCATCATGTTTCTTCGCATCTTATTGCTATCGGCGTTTACATTCTCACTGCATAACCTTATTTAAGTCATCCGATTGAAGACTGCAGATAGTCCACCACAGTCTCACTATGAGTGGTAATCCACCTTGGATACCCTTCACCTACGTTTCACGTAGAGTGACGAGAAAGTACAAGTTGTCTAAGCAATACGGATAACAATATGACTAAATTTCGTGGGTGACAAAATTTATGTACGAAGAGGCATGCATACGACTTCGTCTCATAATTTGTGTTTTTCAAATAAACATTTTTATAATCTATTTTAAAACGTGTTTCTATGATTGTTTAATTCCTATACACCAAGTGTATATGATAACTAAACGTACCATCGTCATCATAAAAACCCTTTCGGTAGCTCTACAACGGGTACGACCAGGAAAGCAAGTGAGGGTAGGGGACGACAAAGCATCAATTAAAACCTGACCTCATTAGGGGTATAATACCACCACAAACTTTCCTAGACATCGTCCTTTATATAGGTGAGCCTAGTTGGGAATTTATACACTAAGGATGTACATTTAAATATTTAATTATGAATTACCAATCACACGCTTTTAAAAGTTTGATATTTTAATGTATTTTACAATTTAATACGTTCCATCGCATGATAAAATTACGGTATAAACCCAACCTTTATGCGTATAGAACGTATAAAAGTGCCAAAATAAATTAAAAAATTTGTTTTATAATTCTTTAGTCATATTAACTTATTACTTTCAAAACAATTTGAAATTAATATAAATATGAATATAAGAATTAAACTACGCAACAAAATTGGGTGAGCCCTTAAGCATATAGTCTCTATGGTCATTGTCCACATATTGAATAACTCCCGTTTTAAATGGGAACGGACCACATGCATCCGTTCAAATAAGGCAAATATGGATTGCGTAAGTTATTCAATATGTGGACAATACAATTTATAAACCACAAATAACAATTTTATATCCAATATCATTAGTGTCGCACATATAAAATAAGAATTATTATATGTCAATATATGCAATTTAGTTTTTACAATATCATAATATCTAATTATGTTTATTGAGTTATGCATGTAACTTAATAACCATAATTTTCATAAAAAAAATAATATGGTAGATGTTTAATAAAACATCAAAATTTGCGTTTAAGGTTTAAGATTTTATTTAAATTTTAATAAATAAAAAAAACGTTTTTTTTTTTTTCTGTCCGCCCGTTGCGCCGCACCATAAGGTTACTGTGGCGCAGTTAGGTTCAAGTTTAAACAATTTTAATAGCAAGTTTTAATCCAAACCTCAATCCCTCCACATTTTTTGATGTTTATCATTATCCAAAATAAAATTACTATGTTATGATTGATACCACTATAGGTATAGACCTCGAGTCAAATTGTCACACAATTACATGCAGCGGAAATTTAGGATCACATAGTAAATAATAAATCGGATAGTTATAGTGTACCTTATTGAGCAAGCAGAATAACGAAAAATATAAAGCAAGGTTTTAATACGGTTGCGTACGCGACGCCCTCTTTATCAACCAACCAGTATGCTAGTACTTGTTTAATGCTTTATACAACGATTTTCCAGCATCAACTCCTTGATCTCAAAACCGAAAAACAAAACACTTTTTTTCTTCATAAAGCCGATCGGTTTAGGATTTCAAAAACCTAAAATCGATTTGTGATCACTTTAGGGTTTAGGGTTTGTGTTTTATTTATAGATTTGTAAATCTTAGAGTTCAAGTTATATTACAATAAGGAAACCTCCTTATTTACGTAATAAACTCCTCCATTTAATAAACATTATACTTAACCCATTAAGTAATATTTACTAAATATATTAAACTAGTAGTCGTGTCTAAATGTTGACGTGTGCGCTCTCGTAGTCTCACACATTTACAGTCACATATTTATTCGACACTGTTCAAATACCTACAAACCGATGGATGGATTGTAGCAATCAAAGAAATCAAAGGTAGTTGATGAAAGCCAAATAGAACAGTTCATCAATGAGGTTGTCATTCTTTCGCAAGTTAATCATAGGAACGTGGTCAAACTATTGGGATGTTGTCTAGAGACTGAGGTCCCATTGCTTGTCTCCGAGTTCATCTCAAATGGAACCTTGTAGAATCTTATTCAAGATAAGACAGGTGAATTCCCAATTTCCTTGAACAAGAGAATACAAATTGCTATAGAGGTTGCGGGAGCACTTTCTTACTTACATTCAGCAACATCCATTATATTCCAATATACCATATGGACATCAAGACCACTAATATTCTTTTGGATGAAAAGTATAGAGCAAAAGTTTCTGACTTTGGAACTTCAAGGTTTGTATCAATAGATCAGACTCACTTAACTACGAATGTCAAAGGTACATTCGGTTACTTTGATCCAGAGTACTTTCTTTCAAGCCAGTTCACCGAGAAAAGCGATGTTTATAGTTTTGGAGTTGTTTTGCTTGAACTCCTCACAAGAGAAAAGCCTATTTTAACATGCTTAGGTGAGCATAGAAGTTTAGCTGCACATTTTATGTTAGCTATGGAAGAAGGTCGTATGATGTCTATATTGGACACAACAATAGTGAATGAGGTGTCAAAGGGCGTGCTCTTGGATATTGCTAACTTGGCGATGCAATGTTTGAATTTCAATGGCAAAAACAGACCGACAATGAAAGAAGTATCCTTCGAGTTAGAAGGCATGAGAATGCCGCATGTGCCGACTATAGTTCAAACTAGTTCTGGTGACAAAAATTATAATGAAGGTATACCGTTGCTTACCTATGATGAGTCAACATCAACGACATTGAGTTTCGAAGACACCTTTACCGAATGATTAAACGAGTTCACTTTTAAATTGGTATCTACTTAAGTATTACAGTAATTAATTATCCCAATGTTCTGTTCTAATAATTATATTGTGTACAAAGGATTAATAGTATCTTGTAGGTTAAATTTTTTTTGCTTACTTCCCTATTGTGTAACACAAAATGTAATAACACAAAATAATATTATTCATTACTCTTAATTACAAAAATTGTTCAATATAAAGGTGAGTCTAATTTTGCTAGTTATTGCTAAATTTTCATGAAATTAGACATCTAACAAATCAAAGTGAAAAAGAGAAGGTTCTTAAGTCATGCAAATTTCAGTAAAAACGTAAACAAAATGAATTCTAAATCACAACGCGGAACACTTCTTCATCTGGTTACTCACTATATATGTAGTGTAGTTTAGGCGTAAAGCCGGAATCCTTTACAAGGCTCCGACTCCTGAAGGGAATCCGTCAACCTACGTAAACATAATACGAAGCCTAGCCATTCGTTAAGTCACATAACCTTATCTGTCTATCATTCTAACAAGTAAATTGTCACCTCAAATTAAAGAAAGTGTTAAAAGGGAAAATATTGGGTATTAATATGATAGGAAGTTTTTTTACATTCAACTCCTTAAAATGGTTTATTTTGTTGTGCTTATGGCATTTATTTAAGTACATAATCAAATAACAATGTAACCGAAAATATCAATATTGCATATAAGTCTACATTTTCCCAATATTATAAAACAATCTTAAGAAACAATGTTATATCGATATAATAAGATCAGCTCTCCCAGTCTTCCTCAAAAAACTGCACAATATGTTGCGACGCTATAGATCAGCAACAACCGCACATAAATTGTCAACGGCTGCACCTTATCATCATATTGTTTAAAACTATGATACAAAGCCCATATTAGAACTCGTAGACGAATTCAATACCTTTCGTTTGTATACGTTATAAACCCACAAACACTTTTCAATCCAGATATCATTTTCTGCTCCATGGAAAGCAGCTACAGCCCTGATTCATGAAAGGACCAAGCCATTCTATTAGCAGAGTTTGAGATGCCGTAATCAAGTATCCTCTAAATATTATGTTAGAAACGAGAAGTCAAAATCGTGTGAGACTTTGTTGGTTGTTTATTGATTCACCAATCATAATAGTAATTCAAGTGACAAAGACAAAGTAATCCAATATCAGCGAGGTATAGCACATACCTTTGTAGTTTCATTGCGTTGACCATAAAATTCAGCATTCTCGGTTGTTATCATTGGTGACTTCCCTCCTCCTGATTGTTTATCTTCCCGCGCTTTGTTGAACACTTGAGTGTAACGTTCACCTGATGCAGGATCGTTATCATCCCAGTCACCAAACTTTGGAATTGCAGGACTGCCATCATCAAGCTGCCAATAGATATTTTTATATTACAAAAGTGTTTCTAACACACATTAAAAAACTTCTTATGCATTTGAACGAGGTGTAGATATCACTGGTAATTCTGATATATTTTATAGCATTTTTCATATGTTGAATACCTATTGGTCAAGGCCAACCATGTTGGATTAACTGCATATTACTTGTGTGTCTGTTTTGTTAAAAATTATGCATTCTTTAATTAACTTACATTTTCGTCACCACGAGTAGCTTGTCTCATTCGTGATCTTCCAGGAGTGGAAGAAGGTGCACTATGGCTACCTTCAGATGAAACACTACCCCTGTTTCCGGCTAG
Organism: Senecio squalidus; assembly: GCA_910822075.1. Classification (NCBI taxonomy): domain Eukaryota; kingdom Viridiplantae; phylum Streptophyta; class Magnoliopsida; order Asterales; family Asteraceae; genus Senecio; species Senecio squalidus. The sequence continues at coordinate 18,030,857 of CAJVGC010000589.1, forward strand.
ACCCTGATGATGTGGATGCATTAGTGAACCATCAAAACTCCGCTCAGAACCAGCACTCTGCCTTGAGGTCCTTTTAGGGTGTGTAGGAGAACCAGTTAACTTTCTCAAGTCAACTTCTTCATGGGTCACACGATTCTCTTGTTTCATTCTTGATGAATCTTGATCCTTTAGTCTCTCTTTTTCAGACTTTGTGGATTCACCATTCCTGATCTGAGCTTCTTCACGAGCCTGAAATGAAGGGTGGTTGTTACTAGACGAATCAGGAATTTGTGTGTTGTTGGTCTTTGGATTTCGAACTTTCTTTGCTTTCTCAAAGTAGGCAGTGTAAGGAACATCTTCTCCGTTTTCCCAGTTCCCAAACTTTGGAACTTGCGAGCGTAGCTGGAGCACAATTACATCATTTTGGTCTACTTTTAATCAAGTCAATCAGATATAACTACAAATTATATATACTACTATCTAACAAGTTGAACTGTTAGAAGGTGTTCGAGTTTTGAAGGTAATAAGCAGAACATAAGTAGATTAGCACCACATATCAAACTTTTATATGTTTTTTCTTTAACGTTTAACGCGATAATCATATACTCCGAATAGAAACGGAAAATGAAACAAACAATATTTACATGAAAGCATGAGATTGGATTGAACCAATTCTCTAAGCAAAACTATTAGTTCTTTTGCTTATATGACCCGATCCGCTAATAGTTTTTTTTTTTTTATTCATGATTATCGGTTTCAATTAAATAGTGACCTACGTGCATTTGAGTTATATACTCGCCACTGCATAGAATACGAGCATAATCGTACGAAAACCTCAATCAAATTTCCAAAAGGTCATTATGAAGACGTAAGTAAGCAATCATGACTTTGAAAATATATCGTAATGATTAATCAGAGGAAGAATTTGAACTTACTGCCATGGTTCCTGGAGCTTAACTGGAAGTAATGTAATGCGTTTAATGTTTTTGTTACATAGATAAATGGCAACCATGGATTCCAAGGATGACTGGTTGACCGGAGCCACCGGTAATAAAACTGTTGAAGACTGACCGTTGACGAAACTGTACACGGCGTTAGAAGTTGCCGACGATTCTTCTGCCAAACTTCCCTCGCAATCACCAACATTACTCTTTTGCCCTTCAAAATAACTTTTTTATTTAATAAGTTGTTTGTAAATAAACTAGAATCGCGGGTACAAACATAAAAATTGAATGGTCAATTTATGTTTATGTAGATTTTAACTTAACATGGAAAGACAATTTTATACATTACGTTTATTCACATGTTATTTATAGTTATAATAGCATATACACCTTTACGTTTATACACATGTTTTGATATGTTTTATTAGGAGATTTTACACATTTACGTTTATACACATGTTTTGATACTTTTATTAGGAGATTTTACACTCTTACGTTGATACACATGTTTTAATATTTTTTTTATTAAAAGATTTTAAAATAACAATAAGGTAAATCATAGTCCAAATTAAGTGATTTTATAAGTAAATTAGAATTTTGTTTTTATTTTAGTGGAGATGATAATTAATGAGATAATGTAATTATGTATTGTAAGAGGGTGTAAAATGAAGATAGTAAATGATGACATCATCAATTTGATCTAATGGTTGAAATCAAAGAAGTTAACTCATCCAAAGGTCTTTACCTCGCCACATGGCATTTAGGGTCACTCTTTTATTATATATTAAAGATGCAATATGAAATCTAATTTGAATAAAAGAATAAAAACCAAACTGTTATTGTTTAAAATCTAATTTTATCGGGTTTTACGAGACATCAATACAAACTAGCAATGTAAAATGTCACTTCATTTATTTCGAAGAGTTTAAGTATTCGGATGATATTGTTGGTATTTGAATATTTCAAATAAAATATGTGTCTATAAATATGTGAGTCTACGAGGTTGCACACATAGACATTTAGACACGACTATACGTTTATATATGTACTATATATTACTTAATGTGTTAAATGTAATATTTAATAAATGGAAAGATGTATTAATTTTTATTTGGAGGTTTTCTAAATTATAATACAACTTGGAGTCTAAGATATTGCTTGGCTATATAAGAAACATTAAGGTTCTTATTTTCCTGCACCATAATAATCGATTTTAGGGTTCTTGCCTAAATCGATTTCTTCCTTGTTGCTCTAATCTATCGGTTTAAACAAACCCAAAGGGTTTCGGTTTGTGGGTTTCGAGCATAGAGGTTTTCGACACCGTAGATGTGAGTTTCGAATACACGGTTTAAGCAAGCAAGTTACTAGAGGCTAGACAATAGTTGTGGTGATTATAAATGTGTACTATCATACAAGTCTGTTGCTAAAGAAGGTGTCGTGTACAAGCTTGTAGTAGGACTTCACTATAAATCCTAAACGAGGTAAATCAACAACAAAGGTACAATTCTTAACTTAGTTAATATTGATTATGTGTTTGATTCTAATGTTTCCGTTGCATGTTATTTGACAATCTGATTAGATATATACCTATAGATTTATCAATAGAATAGTGGTATTCAAAGTTGTCAAAGGATAGAGGCACACAAGAGCGCCAAAAATTCATTTAGCTTGAGACGCGAAGCGCAGTATAAGGTGTGTGCCTCATGTATATGAGGCTCACCCATTGTAGAAACCAAATAATAATTTTAATAGCATTATGACTGTATATATAAGTTTTAGTTAGCGTTACAAGTTTACAACACTTAAAACATCAATTATTATGAGAGTAAGTAATATAAAACAATAATAATTTCAAATATAACATATGTTTGTAGAAAGTAACAAAGTAGTAAAAAGCCCCAAATATTTAAAAGGCGCGCCTTAAACTAACAAAAACGATAGCGTCCTAGCCTTTAAGTCTAAAATGCGTCTTTAACAAGTTTGATGATATTTAGAAGTTTGATAACAATAAACTTTTTTAAACTTCAATATATATATATATGATAAAGTTTTGATAAAATTATACATTTTCAGTTATTTATTCCTTTTATTAAATGCAGAGTATTTATATGACATAAGTTTTATCAAACATATCAACTATATAATAAGATAATCCCTTAAAATGAAGAGAGAAAAGAAGAATTATGAGATTTAAATCCACAAATTATAGTTATCGAAACATCTTGTATTTTACCGGGCTAAAAGCACTTTGATAAAAGTTGATCACTTCATCTAATTGATCCAAACTTTTATTTGTCAGAGCTATTAACTCATATTTTTTATTTTATTGTTAATATTTATTTATACAAGTCAAAGCCAAACTATTAAATATCTGAGTCAAACTAGATTAAATATATGTTGAGCGGATTTTTTTTTTTTTGATCAAATAGACTATTCTCTCTTTTCAAATCTTATAGTTAAATTTGTCGTTACTGAATAATATTTCAAATGTTTAAAAACTAATAGAAAAACTGTTGTAAAATATTAAATGGGTCATTTGGGTCCAATGAACTATGTCTATTCATCTCATGTATTTAGATGTAACCTAGAGTTTCTAATCCAATATAAGCAGTGTCACTGTAATCTCTGAGGGAATCTCTATCAATAATAATTCTCCATTTCTCCTCAATTATCTTTGTCATTGTACTTTATTTCTTAACACGTTATCAGCACGAACTTTTGCTCAAAAACCAAAAAGGTAAAGAAAATTAAAATCATTCGGATTACATATAATCCACAGATTCTTTTTCCTCCGTTTAATATTATTCCATTTGCATTGATACTACCTGTTTTGTTTTCATTCGCATATTACACTGCAATTTTTTTTGTTTTGTTATTATTTGATCTCTATAGTAATTTACAAGAACAATCTATGTTCTACAGTGATTACATAAAGAGATAATTAAAAAATAACGTAACCTCGTGTTGTGTTATTGAAAAAAAAAATTAGAACCTCAAGTTCTAATATGATTTTTAAGATCAAGAAAAACATAACCTCATGTTATGTTGAGAAAAAAAAATATAGAACCTCAAGTTCTAATATGATTTTTAAGATCAAGATAATAACCTCATGTTATGTCGAAAAAAAAAAAAAAAAAAAAAAAAAAAACTATTAGAACCTCATGTTCTATTACTTTTGTTATTGTTTAAACAATATTCGTTTGTATATTATACCTGCATTTTTTTTTACGATCAAATGTTTGTATTTTACTGTTTGCTTAATTTTTTTTTAGCTTAATACTTGTCATATTACAAGTCATGATTTTTTTTTGTTTTGCTTATACATGATAAAAATATTGAAAAAGAAATGGTCAATACAAATTTCCATGAAGTTTCACTTTTGGTCGGTTACATGACAAAAATTTGGTTTAATTTTATGGTTTTTTTTTCCTCTGTTCAAATAATGATGATGATTGAATCATCATAGTTTAATATAGGAAGGTTATGTATCGTATTCATTTGAATTAAAAGAATTCTGTGACAACCGTCAAAATTCAGGTACTTGTCCAATTAATTAAATTAGTTCGAAACGTTAGTTACTCTTTTATCGCGTTCGCTCTATCTTAGTACGTAACTTTTGAGTCTATACTTTGTCGGAACCAGTGTCGGAATAACTTCCGGAATCAAATTATAAGTCCTATTACCAAGAAAACACCCATTGAACTTTCCTAAGTTCATAACTTATCATAATTAAGAACTTTTAAATAACAAAAAGGTCCAACGAAGCAATAACGTAAAAACGAAAAATCTGAAAGGCTGGAAATCACCCGGTGCGCCGCACCTAGTGATGAGGTGCGCAGCACCTCACGCTAGAATTCAAAAATTTTACAACTTTAGTCCTTGCCTCGTTTTTACACATCCACCACCCAATTTGTCCAATCAAAAACGTCCCTTTACTCTAATTACTGCATTGTGACAGTCCCAATTCACCCTATACCCACATTTTCATTTCATTTTCTTTATTCATTTTACAAAAACAAAAACACACACATACTTCTTTTCTCTCTAAAAACTCTCAAGAACACCTCCACTCCAGAAGCATTCCACCATTAAAATCCATCATTTGTCCATACAAACCGTTCTAAACTTCAAGTGAAGCCAAGGGGTGTCGTTTTTATCAAAAAGGACCACGGTTGTAAAGATTTTTGAAGCCCAAATCCGACCGAAACTCATCATCCAAGCTTTTCCTTCGGTAGATCTCTTTATTTTTACTATTCTTACACAAATAATCAATTGCATGTAAGATCTAACGGTTGAAAATATGATTTTTCATAAATCTATGACTTTTTACGGTCAAAAACGTTTTTAATCGAAACACTCTTTAGATCCACGAATCTGTGGATGAAAACACTTTAGAAACTGTTAAAAAGGTGTCTTAAAAGATATTTACCAATTGCATGTTCGATCTAAACAACAAAAAGAAGTTTTATAAAGATTTATGCCACTTTTCATACAAAAACGATTTTTATCTAAATAGTACTTAGATCTATATTTATGTGGCTAAAAGTTGTTTAGAAACTGTGAAAAGATCATGTTATAAGTTATCTACTGGTTGCATGTCAAAATCCATAAGTCACAAAACGTTTTTAGCAAGAAAAACACAAAACGGGATTGAGACAGCAGCTAGGTGCGCAGCACCTGTGCCCAGGTGCGCAGCACCGAGCTGCTGTTCTCCCGAAAAATCGTCGTTTTACTCGTTTTAAGATTATGTTACATTCTGGACTTTTACCAATATCATTGTGGGACTGAGACAAATAAAAATAAGTATAATGGTGACTTGTATTGGACTATTTGGACTATAATGAACTATAGTATATGTAATATTGTGTTTTAGGTGATTTGTGAGCGGAAGTGATAGTACAATTTTTGGGCATGAAATTTGGGCGCGGAAGCGCTGCCCAAATTTCCTCAGAAATTGTAAATCACTTCAGCGAGCAAAAGCACCTAAGATATAATAATCTAAAACATTAAATCGGACTTTTAGACAAAAACGTGACAATTACCTTTACGGACTATGTTTAACTATACTTGACTTTGACACTTAAAGTTAATAAAGTTACCTATGTTATTATATAAGAACATAATAATATAACAACTAATTAAACTATCTTGGTAATTAATAGGCGATCCGTGATTCCCGGCTTACATATTCCGACCGAGTTCCAAGTTCTCGTTCTCTTCGCAATCCGTGAGTTACAACCCCTTGTTTTATATATGTTTTACATAAATTTTGGGGGGAACATAAGATTATTTGCATTTAAAGACTTTATCAAACAAATTGCAATATCTCAAACTTTGACTTTTGACTTATTAAACTTTGACTTTTGACTTATTAAACTTTGACTTTTGACTTATTAAACTTTGACTTATTTGATCGACTATTTGACTCTTATGCGTAAATTATTTGACTTTACTTAGACTTAATTGTCGCTCTCTTTTGACTAAATTAATTATTGATGCTTGTATGCGTAACCAACCCTTGATGGAACTATGACATGTTCTTAAGTGATAGACGACTTACTCTCTTTTAAACAAACTACATAGTGCCCGATGACTTTTTGACTTGACTTTCACACTATTAGCTACTTAGCCGTATAGTAATTATGGGTATCGATACTTAGGAAAGAACCGTTCCTTGCTTAGATGGCAGTCTAAGTACATATTACTAAGTAACTTTTAATTTCCCGTTTGAGAGGCGGGGTGTTGGGGCCTCACGGTTGGATAATCGGATTAGTGTGAACACTTAAGTTATAGATGCCAAGAGGTTGATACAAGAAAATCTAATTAGTTACTTACGCATAAACTTATAAACTTTTAGCGATTGCTATCCGCTTCTACTATTTGACTAAATTTGACTCAATTTGGTCTTTACAAACTTAGGGCACCAGTACGCCCGTTACTTAGACTTTAAAGTATATAAATTTTAAGCGACTTTTCTCCGCTAATCTCCTTTATGGAAACCTCTACTTTTATATACTTTACTTACATTTTGTTCGACTATTTAAACTGTAACTCACTCACTGCGTTTTCGTAGTTGACACTTTATCTTATGTTTCAGGAAATTAGTGTAAGCACGTGATGCATGGCATGGACGGGTCGAGGCGGTCGTGTGAGAACCTTATTGGGAAAAGACTTGGCCATTTATTTTGGGAATTTTAAATGAAACTTATTTGTCGTGTAACAATGTTCTAAATTATCGTATCTTGGTCGTTTGAATGGATTTGTAAACACTTTTATTTTTAATTAATGACTCGATGACCGTTATGTTTTATATGACCTGTGATATGATTTTCCAGCTCTTCACATTCCGTGTTTCCGCTTTAGCGGGGTGTGACAAATTCTGAATTTGTTTGTTTGTTATGATTTTTCATCATGTTGTCGTTATACACATTTGAAAGGAATAAAAGGATAACAGTAGTCCTACTACTTAAATACTATTTATGAATAAAGTTTTTTTTATGGTGTATAATTGTTTAATGTTTGGTATGTTTTTTTTCGTAGTTAAGATGTCAAATGCAAACATGTCAAAAATAAACTTTGATGTTCTTGATATCTCCGGAAAAGACTATCTCCCTTGGACTCTTGATGCTGAGATCCATTTAATTGCTAATAATCTGGGAGAAACAATTAAACCCCAAAATAAAGCCTCTCCTCAAGAGCGCGCTAAAGCAATGATATTCCTACGTCATCATTTACATGAGGACCTCAAAAAGAAATACTTAACGGTGAAAGACCCGTTAGAACTATGGGAAAAATTGAAAGAGAGGTTTGACCATCAAAAACAAGTCATTCTTCCAAAAGCTCGTTACGACTGGATGCACCTCAGGTTTCAGGATTTCAAAAGCGTGAACGAGTATAACTCCGCAATGTTTAATATCACATCAAAATTAATGTTATGCGGAGAAAATGTTACTGAAGAAGACATGCTTGAGAAAACTTTCTCAACTTTTCATGCTTCCAACATGCTTCTACAACAACAGTATCGAGAACGTGGGTTTAAAAAATACCATGAGCTTATATCCGTTCTCCTTGTTGCTGAACAAAACAATGAGCTTTTGATGAAGAATCATCAAGCACGCCCCACTGGTTCTACTGTGTTGCCTGAAATAAATGCAACCTCAAATGTAAGGGGTAATGGTCGTGCACGCGGTAATAACCGTGGCAATGAACGAGGTCGTGGCCGTGGCCATGGACGTGGTCGAAACAATGCTTGGCATCGTGATGGTTACAAACCAAAACCCTCTGATTTTAAGAAAAAAGATGATAAAGGCAAAAGGATGCAACATCAAGCTCCTAAGAATCCTGGAGATCCTTGCCACAGATGTGGCATGACAAATCATTGGGCAAAACAATGTCGTACCTCTAGACATTTTGTTGACCTTTATCAAGCATCACTAAAGAAGAATGGAAAAGACATTGAAACAAATTTCATTGATACTTTCAATGTTGCTGATGAGCTAAACCCAAATGTGCATTTCGACTCCTCAGATTTCTTTGATGATGTCAAAGACGTGGTTGCTTCCTTTTCCAATGATCAAAATGCCAACTAGTTGTCTAGTTTCATTTTACTTAGTTTTTCCACAATAATTGTTTTAAGTTTGTGTTGAATAAGCTAGGTTAGTTCTAGCATCGTTACTTATGTTTGAAACTTTAATTGTTTTCTTTAAAGTGATCTTATTATGAAATGCTTATTTACTTATTTTTTTATGTTCAAGGATATGAAAAGCATTTTGGAAAACAGTGAAGACGAGTGTCTGGTTGATAGTGCAACAACAAATACCATTTTGAAAAATAAAAAATATTTTTATGAATTTCATATAGCAAATGCAAATGTCAACACAATTTGTGGTACTAGCAAATTGAAGGTTCTGGCAAAGCCTGCATTGTGTTACCTAAAGGTACACAATTAATAATAAATGATGCGTTGTATTCTAGTCATTCGAGGAGAAATCTACTAAGTTTCAAAGATATAAGACGCAATGGTTATCATGTTGAAACCATGACTGAAAATAATATTGAGTATCTCCAAATTACATCCATAAATAATGGAAAAAAGTCCATAATGGAAAGAATGAAAGGTTTATCTTCTGGATTGTATTTTACATGCATTAACCAGACAGAAATAAATATGGTTTCAACCCGAAAGGGTATCGATCCTAAAATATTTACCGTTTGGCATGATCGACTGGGTCATCCAGGTGATATAATGATGAGGAGAATCATTGAGAGCTCAAATGGGCATCCATTAAAGGATCTCAAGGTCCTGTTATCAAAAGATTTATCATGTGAGCGTGCTCTCTTGGAAAAATGATAACTAGGCCCTCAATGAATAAAATTGAAAATGAATCTCCCTTGTTTCTTGAAAGAATTCAAGGAGACATTTGTGGGCCAGTTACTCCTCCATGTGGACCATTTAGATACTTTATGGTATTAATTGATGCATCATCCCGATGGTCTCATGTCTGTCTGTTAGCATCAAGAAATGTTGCTTTTGCAAGGTTACTTGCCCAAATAATTCAACTAAGAGCACATTTCCCAGATTATCAAATCAAGAAGATTAGGCTTGATAATGCAGGAGAATTTACATCTCAATCATTTAATGATTTCTGTATGTCAATTGGGATTAAAGTTGAGCATCCTGTAGCACATGTGCATACACAAAATGGTCTTGCTGAATCTTTAATAAAAAGATTACAACTAATTGCTAGACCATTACTTATGAAATCAAAATTGCTATCTTCTGCATGGGGACATGCTATCTTACATGCTGCTGCTCTTATTCGATTAAGACCAAGTGCATCTCATAAGTATTCTCCACTTCAACTGGTTTCCGGAAGAGAACCAAATTTGTCTCATCTAAAAGTCTTTGGTTGTGGTGTATATGTCCCAATATCACCACCACAACGTACAAAGATGGGACCTCAAAGAAGATTGGGCATTTATGTTGGCTTTAATTCTCCATCAATCATCAAATACTTGGAACCATTAACTGGAGATGTTTTTACAGCACGTTTTGCTGATTGCCAATTTGATGAAACAATGTTCCCAATCTTAGGAGGAGAAAATAAAAAGTTGGACAAACAAGATGTAACTTGGAATGCATCACAAATATCTTTTCTTGACCCTCGGAGTGGTCAATGTGAATTAGAGGTTCAAAAGATCATTCATTTGCAACAAATAGCAAACGAATTACCTGATGCATTTACGGATACAAAAAGAGTTACTAAATCATATATTCCAGCTTTAAATGCACCTTCTCGGATTGATATTCCTGAAAATCTAGATGAGTCAAATGTACGCAGAAAGCGTGGAAGACCAATGGGTTCAAAAGATACGAATCCACGGAAAAAGAAAGAGCAGAATACAACTGGAAAAGCTCAAGGAGTTGTTATAAATAACATCCCAAAAGAGATTAAAAATAACACAGAAAATGTGGATAAATCTCTTGAAGATGACCATGTACCTACTGAATATGAGATCTCAATAAATTTTGTACAAAATGGTACAACATGGAATCGAAATGAAACACGTGTTGATGAAATTTTTGCATATGCTATAGCAAGTGAAATAATAAATGATGAAATTACTGTGCCAAAAACTATTAGAGAATGTCGACAAAGAAATGATTGGCCAAAATGGCAAGAGGCCATACAAGCTGAACTAGATTCACTTGACAAACGCCAAGTATTTGGCCCTGTGACGTTAACCCCAAATCAGGTGAAGCCGGTAGGCTATAAATGGGTATTTGCGATAAAAAGGAACGAGAAAAATGAAATTGTTAGATACAAAGCGAGACTTGTAGCACAAGGTTTCTCACAAATACCTGGGGTAGATTATGAAGAAACATATTCACCTGTTGTGGATGCAACGACTCTTAGATATTTAATCAGTCTTGCAAATGTTGAAAGGCTCCAAATGCGCCTTATGGATGTTGTTACAGCCTACTTGTATGGATCACTTGATAGTGACATTTACATGAAAATCCCGGAAGGAATGAAAATGCCGGAAGCTTGTGAAAATAAACCCCGTGAAATGTTTTCAATTAAATTGAATAGATCTTTGTATGGACTTAAACAATCAGGACGAATGTGGTATAATCGTCTAAGTGAATATCTTTCAAAAGAGGGATATAAAAGTAATCAGATAAGTCCATGTGTTTTTATTAAAAGATCAAAGGCGGGTTTCACAATCATTGCAGTGTATGTTGATGATTTAAACATCATCGGAAATCTTGATGAAATTGAACATACTGCAAATTTGTTAAAGAACGAATTCGAAATGAAAGAACTTGGTATGACTAAATTTTGTCTCGGATTGCAAATTGAGCATTTGTCAAATGGAATATTTGTTCACCAATCAAATTATACAGACAAAATTTTGAAACGGTTCAATATGGATAAAGCTCATCCACTAAGCTCACCAATGGTCTGTCGTTCACTTGACCGAGAACTTGATCCGTTCCGCCCCAAAGAACATGATGAGGAAGTTCTTGGTCCTGAAATTCCCTATCTAAGTGCGATTGGGGCTTTGATGTACCTTGCTAGCAATACACGCCCGGATATTGCATTTTCAGTAAACTTACTAGCAAGATATAGTTCCGAGCCAACACGCCGACATTGGAATGGAATTAAACATATTTTTCGTTATCTTTGTGGTACCCGTGATATGGGATTATTTTACCAAAAGAACTCAAAATCTAAGTTGGTTGGATACGCTGATGCTGGCTACTTGTCCGATCCACACAAGGCAAGATCACAAACAGGTTATGTTTTCACTTATGGGGACACCGCAATTTCTTGGAGATCGACGAAACAATCATTAACTGCTACATCATCAAACCATGCTGAACTTATTGCACTTTATGAAGCCGGTCGAGAATGCGTTTGGTTAAGATCGATGATTCAGCACATCCAAGAAGAATGCGGACTCGAGTCTATCAAAGGAAATCCAACCATATTGTATGAAGATAATGCGGCATGTATATCTCAAATCAAGGAAGGGTATATCAAAGGCGACAAGACAAAACACATTTCTCCGAAATTTTTCTTCACTTATGATCTACAAAAAGATGGGGTTATTGATGTTTGTCAAGTTCGATCAAGTGACAATTTGGCAGATTTATTCATAAAATCGTTGCCAGCGAAGGTGTTTGAGCAACTGGTTAAGAAGATTGGCCTTCGACGTTTAAAAGATATACATTAATTTGAGGAGGAGCATTATGCGCACTGCACTCTTTTTCCCTTCATCAAGTTTTATTCCATTGGGTTTTTCTTGGTAAGGTTTTTAATGAGGCAGTCTAGAGCGTATAATAAACGATGAATATCCAAAGAGGAGTGTTGTAAAATACTAAATGGGCCATTTGGGTCCAATGGACTATGTCTATTCATCTCCTAATCCAATATAAGGAGTGTCACTGTAATCCCTGAGGGAATCTCTATCAATAATAATTCTCCATTTCTCCTCAATTATCTTTGTCATTGTACTTTATTTATTAACAAAAACCATTTTTGCTCTAAATTATTGTTTGTATTTGTCATATTTTTCGTATCTTAAAACTGGGTTGAAACAGCTAGCTAATAGTTCCGTTTATGTATTGAGGTTAGCAATTGGTCTCGACATAAAATATAACTTTGGATGTGTTTGGTTTAAGGGTTTGAGAATGAGAATAATAAAATGATGTTTGTTTGATTGAAATGAATTTTTAATGTGGGTATCAAACCTACTGGTTTTCATACCCATTTTAATAATACCCATACCCATAAATCCATAATAGAGTATTACAAATGATCTTACATGTGCATCGATCCTATGTAAAATCGGATCATTTGTGCCTTATGTGATCGTACGATCCTACAATCATAACCATGATGTTAACAAATGATACCTTAACCCGATCCCACCCACCCATTCGTCTCCCTGTTAGCTAACTAACAGGTGAGGGTTTGAAACACATAATATAAGTAACATGACAAAAGAATTTAGATAAGGAATTTGTATTAGTGTTTCACAAAAAATCAGTATCGGAAATATTCTTATACAAACCTGAAAGTACTGAATGATTGACGAATGATCAAAATGTAATCCAAAAAAGCACAAGCATCAGGTTTGATACCAAGGTAGCAAACTAGATCTCAGACAACGGAATAGCGTGCATCAATCATCCAGAGGTCTAATCTTCTTTGCAGAATCAATAATGCTTCTGTTCATATCAGGGTGTTTGACGTTTAATAGTTTCTGGAGTTTACTACAAGCATCAGGCGAAGTAAAATCTGTATGACCCTCCGAGTTAAGGGCAAATATAACTTCGTTCACATCCTCTTCAAGCTGAAGGGAGAAAAGTTTGTTGAACACCTGAAATAACACAAAAGTAACTATTGACAAAGTCGCCATGTGGGTCAAAAAATTGACTAATATATAGCTTAAAGTCATTTAAGGAGATGTTTGGACATGTGTTTTGAAGGTGATTATATAATAATGAATAATCGGCTTCACTAAAACGAGATGCAATAACTATAGTGTTCGGATGTGCCTCTGCTAATGGAAATTATAATATTAATAAAATAGATCATTAGGGGTTTTGCAATGTCTGATTATTCAAAAAATAAAAAGCAGAATGACATTTTGTTTTTGTTTTTTGGGTAAAAAAAAGTACAATAAAAAACATGGCAGCTTGATTTGATCTTGTGACATCAATTGAATAAGCCCATGAAATATCACGCCTTAACCACTGCACTACATTGTGCCTTTTAGAATGACATTTTGTTGAAAAATACAATTTGGGAAATAGGAACCCTAAATCTATTTTCGGAAATTCAAAATAACTAGATTATCATTAGCAAAACTTGTGAGTTCAAACACCAAGATTATTACGCCTTCAAGTAGTAATGATAAGATAATCAGTCTCGGGGAAACAAATTCGAACAACCACATAGACAGTTTTGGAGGAAAATATGGACTTAAAGTTTAAAGGATCCTCTGAAGAAGTCCTATTATCGTTTAAAAAAAAAAAAAAAAAAAAAAAAAAAAGTCATATAACGGGGTCTTACCGATTTCATTCTTGATATAACCAATTTCTTTATGGCTGGAGATCGGGAAACCAGATTTATAATAAAAAGACCTTCCTCGGATAGGGATTTTTTAACAGTTGTGAGAAAAGACTCCTCAACAAAGTCTGCAGCCGGACAGGTCATACCAGAGCTGCCAAAAAAAGAATGAACTAATCGTTAGGACATACACTACACAATTAAACGTAAAAGAGAGATTATAACAGTGTATTAAGTGAAGAATTTTCCATTACAGAACTACGTTAACCTCGAGTCAGGGGAGTCCACGTCTACTATGAGTATATCCAGTTTGTCACTACCAGCTGCTTTACCGGTTACAAAATCTCCCACAAACTTGATCCCATCAGTGACATGTACCTAATATGTTAAGCAATATATGAAAGCTGATTAATCTATATATTACATGGAATGATGAAAGAAAATAAATTCCAAATTAGAACAATTGAGTAAATAGATTATAACAATTGGTCATTTACCTTTAATCGTTCAGTTTCTTTTAAACCAAAATAGTCCTTAGCAAGTTCCACAACAATCGGATCCAACTCTGCCGCCTGAAGTATTAGAAGTAGTCAATCGGGTTCTTTTAACACTTGAGATCAACAACAAAATACTGTCCCAATCTTTCTTTTGCACAAGTAATTTAGCCTAAATCAGTAAATCTTTAAAATTACCTCAACTTGTAGAACTGGAATGCATCCGTGGAGAAACATGGGAAGAAGACCAGCACCAAGACCAATTACAACTGTCCTAATCTGGAAAGTAGGTAAATTCTGATTTAACTATATTATAAAGAAATATAGTCAAAGATATGCACGGCAGTTTGGAAGAAGAAAAATATTCAAGGATATGCAATATGCACGGTTCGTTTGGCCAGCTAAGGTCTGAAAATCACGGTGAAACACATTTCTTTTAAGCAAACAGTCAAAATTAGTATTGCAAACCAAACCGGTTAAAACCAGTTTACTTCTGCCTGTTTTTTGCAGCTTGGTCTGACTTTTACTTTTGTTTTAAAACAAACAATGAGATAATCAAAATTTGTGTCAAAACAAAAACTCTAATTCTTAAAAAAAAAAAATTATCCAACTAACAAATTTAGAAATCAAGTCCAGATGTTTTACAAATTTATGTCTTGGACATTTTAAATCGGAAGAGACATTTTCATTTTCATTTGTGCAAATAAGTAAATAACCACCAAAGTTTTACTTCAGAAATGAGCGAGATGAGGAACGAACAAGGATCGTAATTACCTCAGAGCAAGAAGAGTAACTAACGATAATATTGATAATATTTAGTTATAAACATTAAAGAGAAAGAAATCATAGGAACAGAAAACAAACACTTTAGCTGAAAAAAAGTAAATACAAAAGTCCTTACTGTTCCTCCAAGTGATGCCTTTTTTTCCAAGTACGAAGAGATTAGCATAAATCCCGATATAATCCCAGAATGATAAGAACTTGCTAAATATCCATGATCAACACTCAGATCATTGCTTGCATCAACAACAGAATCGTTTCCTTTATGGCTTCCTTTTTTCTTTGATTTGGAATATTCAAGTAGAGTTTTCTGAGATCCTTCACTTGTTAGCAAACCTTCAGATTGTATCAGCCCTTCTGATCGTTCAAAAGTTAGTCGACGAAATACAAGATCCTTGGAGATGGATAGGTGACTAAGTTCACCATCCACTTTTTCGTATACCACATCATCAACAATTACTTGACCAGTCAACAAAGATGTGACCTATGAAAGAAAACCAAAGATTATGACTAGACTCGCAGCACAAAAGATATCATTTTTGAAACAAAACTCAAATGGACTATTTACGAAGGATCCAAAACCTGATGAACAACTTTCCTCTCCTTGATCCCATCACTTGCTGCCATGAATCTACAAGATTTAAAGACTTTCACAAGGAAGTTGAAAAATAAATGGAACGACAGGTAAAATGTAATAATATCATTGGTTATTTGGTTAAATGTAAAGATATTAATAATTCAACGTACGGAATTTGAGATACATCCTCGACTTTAGCTGGTGCTAGTTGTTTAACAAGAGGAGAAAGATCCTTCTGGAAGAAAAGAAAAAAACATAGTTAATAATCATGGATAGACGTGTGATATGTGGCCTAACCATTAATCATAAGCCAAAGACTCGCCTGTATATCCTCACTGCTGGTACCAGTATGGTTGGCATCTAAGAAAACCTAAAAAGAATGCATAATTGTTAATCTGGGCGCTCCGAGTTAAAAGTGGTTACATTGTTTATAAGAAAAAACCTACCATTATCAGCCGAGCAGACTTTGCACTCTCAACAACCATCCATTGTCCTTCCTCTGAAGAGAAGAGCCATTCATGAGCCCTAGTCTGAAATCTATAATATAGTTACAAATTTTATAATAAACTAAACAACAGATTGCCGACTTTTTCAAATGGTTATGGCACAATCCCAAACTTATGAATCATGCAATAAGAATAACAGTTTCTAAAGATATATAATAAAAGGTCAAATTACGTGCTTAATCCATGTGAAAGGCCAACCTTAGGTACAAGAAAAACCCCACAATTATATACGAAATCGTCAGAATTTTGTTCCGCATCAAGAAGTACAGATTTGTAGCAGAAGCGAGACTGTCCAGGTTCACCTAAAGTGAGTTGCACCCGTCGACCTGGGCTAAGCTCTGATAGATCACCTTTGACTCCAAGTTTTAGGTCTTCAAGTGACAGTAGTATATCATTATCACTAGAGCAATTTGTTCGAATTTTGTTCTCAGATTCAAGTGCTTCAAGTATTCCACGAGCCTAGAAATATATATGGACAAGTTTGCATACTGTCAAGACTGTAACAAAATATACCCATGCCCATATAAAAAGAGAAGTAGAAGTGGCAAGATACGAAGGTTGAGTGGGTTGGGACGTTAGGTACTGGTTGAAACGGCCATTTTTAGTATGGGTCGAAACGAATCAGGTTGGTCCACCGGCCCAAACACTTTTCTGTCCAAATTCCAAATTATTTATAAATATATAATGAGTTAACTATGATATTAAAAAATTTACCCTATGAACCTAATCTTAGAGTAACAGTTTTAAAAGTTGTATGCAATAAAAGTCGAGTTAATTCGACTTTCTATCCTTTTGCCCGTTCATCTCTTCACTAATCTTTTTGATTTGGTCCGATATAATCGACCAAGAATAAGTAAAGGGGTATAAATTGCCACTTGTAAAGAGAAATATATAAATCCAATAATTCCCTATACCTGATCACCACTACCAAGTGTATCGTGTTCAAAAGACGTCAAAATAGTCTGCAAAGTAGTGGAAGCTGCTTTCTCGGCAACCACCATAAAAGTTCTTAAACTTGACCGTTTAGATGGCTTTTGAGGTAGTACATGAATGCTGATCTTCCATCCGTACCGAAATTTAGGGAAAAGCATGCCTAAGAATACACAACAAAAATAATATGTTTTTTAGCAAAACCTCAAATTGTTACAAAAGCATCACAGAATTCCCCAGTGATACTAAACAAACTCATATCGAAATTGATCAAGTTAAAAAAATATCAATACCTAAAACATGAGATTCTCCAAGTGTTAGACAAATAAATTTCCCTCCTACTTTCAGAACTCTCTTTACCTGCCAAAATTCAAATTTTATCATTTTAGCGACATTGCGATTTTAAGAAAACACTACAAACAAATATTAAAAATTCGACCTCTGATACATATTGATTCCCCAACGTAGGGCCAAGCTCCGGCTCCATCAAAGCATCTAATCCTCCTTTATCAAGAACCGCATCAAACGACTTATCTGCAAACTAAAAAACAACAACAATATAAACGCATCGAATTATGGGTATGTTACAAATAAATAAATACCTGCATACTAGTCATATCCATAACTCTCCAACGCATACAAGGACGACTACGAACATTTCGCTTCAACATATCAGCAATGACAACTTTAGAGAAATCAATATTAGTAATAGACCGAAAACCGACATCGTAAAGCTGTTCGGAGAGACGAGAGTTGCCACAACCAGGAACAAGAATCTGTGAAGAATTGGAAAGGTGTGTGAACAGAAGGTCGCGAAGCTGAGGCCACTCGGCGTACCATTCGAAAGGGTCATCGGTGCCTTTGATACTGAAGAATTTGTCCCAGTTTTCTTTGGAGGTGAAGTCTTCGAGTGTGCTTAGAAGCTCGGCTTCTGATTGTTGTGCTTTCTTCTTCTGTTTCCCCATTTTTAGTTGAACCCTGGAATCTAGGTCTCACAAGGGTTTTAGCAGGTTATGTTGTTTCACCCGTTTATGTCTTGTCTATGGGCCAGTTTTATCCGGGTATCAACTAGACTAATTCAAACTAAGGTGGTCAATACTCGACACGACACGAAAACTCAGTTATGAAATCAAGACAAAAATTAACGTGTTAGATTGTATAGTTTTGACATGTCAAACCTATAAATCTAAATTATTTTTTGGTTAGATTTGGATTAGTCATTTAGTAAAACAAATCAATCCGCTAACCCATTTTCAGTACCTATTAACAAATATAAACAATTTCAGTATCAATCCTTAAGAAAAAAAATACTAAAAAGGTTAAAAAGACAAAGGATATCGCAAAATAAAAGTATTAGTATTTTGCTTTAGGGGAAAAGACTTCTTCATCAGTTATAACGGAAAAACGTTTTTTTTTTAATTGGTAATGGTAACAAAGTTTTGGTTTGGTATGATAAATGGGTTGATTTTGGTCCGCTAGATAAAACGATTCGTTTACAAGATATATTCCACGCAGGTTTCGATTTCAGAAACAAAGTTGCAGATCTTATCGATGCAAATGGATGGAAATTGCCTGATTCGTGGTTTGTTAAGTATCCAAATTTATTGAATATTCAGTCTCATGCTAAAAGGATTCGAATGATAACTTAGTTGTGTTATCAAAATCCAACAACAAGGTGGAGTTCTCGTTTCGTAATATGTGGAAGACTATTCGTCCAGAAAATGCAATAATTTCTTGGACAAAACTTGTTTGGTCGTCTTTTCGTATTCTTAGGCATGCTTTTTTGCTATGGTTTGCTTCGGGAAAAAAATTTGTAGAATCAAGATAAAATGAAAGTGTGGGATGGAGTGCTTGAAATATTACTCGAATGTATTTTTTGTGACCATGTTATTGAATCACATGATCACGTATTTTTTTAGTGTTCTTTTTCGAAGGCTTATTGGTTAAAGCTTCGGACTCTTACTCGTATGGAGATTATTTCATAATTTATGAAAAACATATGTGGAAATCTACTTTTGAAGTTCAAGAGAAAAGAAGCTTTGGCATCCTGAGTTGCATCGTTCTAGGGGTTGCAGTATATTCGGTGTGGTAAAAAAGGAATGCTCGTCTTTTCCTTTCATGTAGAAAAGTGGTTATGTACAACAACTAAGAGACGTTATTGTCCAAGAGGGGAGATTGAAATTGATGTCTTATCTATTTTGTTTTATGTCTTTAACGACCTTTCATCTTTTTCTTGTTCCTTCTTGAATGTTTATTCCGTATATTAAAAAAAAATTAAAATATTCTCCATTTAACATGAAAGCCTCTTAAGATTCACAAAACTTTCATTAAATTTAATATTGATGTCGATTCCCTAGAAAAAGTCGAAGAATGTTAGCATGGTGAAGGAAGTACGGATGTTCAAGTAATAGTCGTGAATGTTATTTAGTTTTATGTGTGATCTTCTAGTCATTGTTAGGTGATAGTGTTAGTAGGGAATAGGCTCGATACATATAGCCTATAAGCCCTAAAAAGCTAACACAACACAGGATAAAGGCTAAGTCCCTTCTACATCAAGGAAAGGCTCTTAGTCCCTTCCACATTATGCAGGCTCTCAGTCCTTGCCCCAACGTCCGGCACTTAGGCCCTGGTACCCGGTACTCGTGCCCCGGCGCCGGCACTCAGGCCCCGGCTCCCTGCTCCAGGATCCAACTGGTCGGGCCGGCTCCCGGATCTCGGCTGCCAGGCTCCCGGATCTCGGCTGGCAGGCTCCCGGATCTCGGCTGGCCGGCTCCCAGCTCCAGGCTCCCAGCTGACCGGCTCCCAGCTCCTAACTGGCCGGATCCCGACTCTCGGATGGCCAGCTCCCAGCTCCTGGCGCTTGGCCGTCCGACTCCGAGCATCTGCCGGCTCCCGGCTCTCAGTTGGCCGACCCTCGGCACTGATCCAGCACTTGTGTCCATTTGTGTCCTGGCATCATGCACTGGTTCCTCGTCATCCTGATATCCTGCACTTGTGCCTCGTGACATCCTACCACCTGTGGTCCTGTCACCTGAGGTCTTGCCACGTGAGGTCCTGTCACCTAAGGTCTTACCACATGGGTCCTACCATCATTGGATTCCAGGCCTTTGTGGTAGACCGTTACGCTTTATCTATTCATTATGACCTCCATAATGTCATAGACGTTGAAACCTCATGAATACCATTAAACCATCGTAATGGGCATTAATGGCCAACCGTTTCTCATGTCTGGGATTGTTGGGTATAAATACCCTACCCTATACAGTTCAAGGGGAGGCCAACACTCCATACATCTCTCACACAGATATCTTCACCACTTACATACTTACCGGAATACTTACTCACCGCAGTAACCACATTCCGATCACCTTCTTCAACCAACCACTTGACCACCTTAAGCTCGCCAAGAGCTTGATAGGTTTGCACTGCTTAGCAGGAGGTCAAGAGGTCGAACCCCAAACACCCAAGTTACTGAGCCTGTCAATCCTTGCTCTAACATTGGCGCCATCCGTGGGACACGTTTTAGCAACGGTGTCTCATTTCATTTCTATCTTTTTTCATTTCATTTCTTAGTTTCACCACCATTTTTTCTTCTCCATGGAAGGCAATTCCTCATCACAAATCGGTTCACTTAAGCCAAAGACAACCACCAATACCCCATCCACCACCCCACCTAATTACATATACATGGCGCAGGAAGAAACTACATCCCGCAAAAGGAAGGCATCGGTCCTTCAGGATTGGGTGATGGATCCTATTTGCTTCCCACCAATTGAAACTCCTTCCATCAACCCTGTAGTAATACAAATTCGATTAGCCAACTATGAAGTGAATAAGGCATATGTTGATACAGGGAGCTCAATGGACATTATTTATGCCCACTGTTTTACGAAGCTCCCTGAAAAAGTACAACATTCAAAGCGTCCAACACAATTCCCTCTAGTGGGGTTTTCAGGTGAGACGCACTGGCCAGTCGGAGAGGTAGCAATAAACATGATGTTAGGAGAATATCCACACTATAGGTTAGAAATGATTAATTTTGCAATCATTGATGCACCATCGGCCTACAATGTCCTACTGGGCAGGCCTACATTACAAAAATTTGGAGCAATTCCATCAACCATTCATGGCATGATAAAATTCCCTACCCTAGTTGGCATAGCCACAGTTAGGGACAAGATGTCATATCCAAAATACTAATTCGTCTAAAAATTGTCATAGGCAACCACTGATGTTGGCCAGACTAGAGAAATATATACCATCCATGACACATAAAATTTCCTACCTAGTAGGCATAACCACAACTAGGGACACATGTCATAAACCTAAAAAATGCAAATAAATTGTCATGATACGTATCTAAGAGTGTCATTGACATGATACAGACCCAAAAGTGTCATAGACCCAAAGCAAATCTAAAAGTGTCACGGACACAAGGCATAGCCGGCCCCGACCGCGTCAGTCGACCCCGGCTCCCGGCTTCCGCTTCCGGATCCGACCCCCACCTCCTGAGGTCCTACCACCTAAGGCCCTACCACCTGAGGCTCTATCACTTGAGGTCCTACCTCCTGAGGCTGGTCAGTTGCCGACTGGATAAGTGATCCCCGACAGACCTTGATATTTTTGTCTAGACTTGATATTTTTCGTCCGGACTTGATATTTTCGTCCGGTACACTTGATATTCATTTCTGGACCTTGATATTCGGCCAGCATTGGACAGCCGGCCAGTTTGACAAAAACTTTATATTTTTGTCCGGGCTTGATATTTTTCGTTCGGACCTGATATTTTCGGCCGACACACTTGATATTCGTTGTCAGGCCTTGATATTCGGTTTTGGACAGCCGACCAGTTTTGGCAACAAAGAAAATAAATAAATAAATAAATAAATAAATAAAAGTAACAAATCACCTCTCAAGGAGGAAAGGGTTTTACCTCCAAGAGGAAAACAATGTTACCTCCCAAGAGAGGAAAAGGATTTCACCCTCCAATCCCTCCCAAGAGGGAAAGGGTTCCACCCCTCTCAAGGGAGAAGGGATTCATCACCTCTCATCCCTCCCAAGAGAAGAAAGGGTTTCAGTCTTCCCATCCATCCCAAGAGGAAAAGGGTTCCACACTTCCCATCCCTCCCAAGAGAGAGGGTTCCACCACTCCTAAGGGGTAACGGTTTCATCACCTCTCATCCCTCCTAAAAGGGGGAAGGGTTTCACCAATAACATCTCTCCCAAGAGGAAAGGATTTCAGCTCCTTCCAAATCTAGAGGAAGGCCCTCAATCCCTTTCAAATCGGAAAAAAAAAAAAAATAAATAAAAAAAAAAAAAATGATGATGGAAGGGTTCCATATCCCTAAGAGAGAAGTATCTAACCCCTTTCAACAAGGAATGGTTTCACCTCTTTCTACGGAAGGATTTCATCTTCTCCAAGAGGGAAGGATTCCATATCCCTAAGAGAGAAGTATCTAACCCCTTTCAACAAGGAATGGTTTCACCTCTTCCTCTACGGAAGAATTCCATCTTCTCCAAGAGGGAAGGATTCCATATCCCTAAGGGAGAAGCATCTCACCCTTTCCAACAAGAAATGGTTTCACCTCTTCCTACGGAAGGATTCCATCTCCTCCAAGAGGGAATAATTTTATATCCCCAAGAAGGAAAGATTTCATATTCCCAAGATGGAAAGATCTCACCCCTCTTAGCAGAGAAGGATTTTATATCTTAAAGAGGGAAGGGAAGGATTCCAGCTCCTCCCAGAGAAGGATTCCATCTCCTCCAAGAGGGAAGGATCATACCCTTCCAGCAGGGAATGGTTCCACCTCCTCCCAAGAGGGAAAAATTTCACCCCCTACCAATAGCGAAAGGTTTCACCTTATTCACCTCCTCCCAAATAAGGATTTTACCCCATCCCAAGAGGGAAATATTTTACAAAGAAATATATTCCTTCTTTCACCATGGAAGGATCTTACCATCTCCCAAGAGGGAATGATATAACTCCTTATGATAGAAAAGGACCGAACCTAATCCTAGGAAGGAAGAATCTTACCCACTCCCAAATGTGAAGAGATTTTGCCTCTTTCTTACCAGCCTACCGGCATACCACACTACAAGCCTACTCGGGTCTACCAGCCTACTCGTCTTCCTCCCGACCGCACATCGCCCGCCACGAGCCCCGGCACCGAGACACAGGCCCCGCGCCCAGGACAAGAGCCCCATCACCGAGACACAAGCCCTGCGTCCGGGATTAAGGCCCCGGCGCCTGGCAGTTTGGCCCCGCCTCCGGGATTAAGGCCCCGGCGCCTGGCAGTTTGGCCTCGCGTCCGAGATTAAGGCCCCGACGCCTAGGATTTGGCCCCGCGTCCGAGATTAAGGCCCCGACGCCTGGTAGTTTGGCCCCGGATCCGGGATTAAGGCCCCGACACCTGGGATTTGGCCCCGCGTCCAGGATTAAGACCCCGACGCCTGGTAGTTTGGCCCCGGGTCCGGGATTAAGGCCCCGGCACCTGGGATTTGGCCCCGCGTCCGGGATTAAGGCCCTGGCGCCTGGTAGTTTGGCCCCGCGTCCGGGATTAAGGCCCCGACACCTGGGATTTGGCCCCGCGTCCGGGATTCAGGCCCCGACGCCAAGAGGTGTCCGACGTTCATGGCTCGACGTCCGGTGTCCGTGGTCCGGCATCCGGTACTCGTACACCGGCACCCGGCGTCCGATACTTGGACCCGGCGTCCGACACCTTGGTAGCACTTGCGCGTAAGCTATCAGTTGTGTCCCGACACGTTTGGTGTCCGACATTCTGGAACCTATACTTATACCTTGCATCTGGTAAGTATAGTAATCCCCTTAAAGGTGATTACTCTCATATTTTATTTCAATTAATACTTTTTATCAAAATCATGGAAATGTCATGTTCAAGAATATCATGGGGTGTGATCTATGTATCCCGCAAAGTCTTGGAAGGCCATGAGGCTGAATAAAATAATATTGGTTTGATCATGTATCCCAATAATACCAAATGAAGCAATACCTTTTATTACAAGGTTAGGACATTGCACACACGTGCATACACAATTACATAATTCTGAACAACGTCCAGACCAAGTGCATTGGGGCAAGATGGATATTTAAATCCAAGCCACACATGCACATCATCATATACATATCTCTGAACAACGTCCAGACCAAGTGCCTAGGCTAAGATGGACATTTTTGTCTAGGCCAAACATGCACATCATCATTTTCGTCTTTTCACCTACTTGGGGAAAGGCAAGCACTTCTCATTGGGAAGCGACAATCCTCGCGAGTAACAAATAAATAAAGGTTAACCAACAAAAAGTGTCATAGGCACAGTGCCACGAGCAAAATATAAACTTTAAAAGATGCTACAAGCATCTGAAAAATGTCATAGGCATATAAGAACTTGTCACTGCCATCCAGTTGTCATAGTCATTGTATGTAATAAGCCATAGGCATAACACATGCAACGGGCACACAAGAAAGAGTCATAAGCACAATGATATTGTAATATTCAAAAGGTGTCATAGACACCAACATAAAATTCAAAAATGTTTTGGACATCTATATGTAACATAGACATCTGACAAAGCTATGAAGCCACGTAAATGTTATTGGTCTGATCATCCAATAATACATTATTTTTTCATTTCAAGGTTATATAATGTAAAACCAACACATACAAAATTTATAGCAACATACACGAATAGAAAAAACTACAAATGGTAGTCCAAACATATCATATGATAGAAAAGGGCTAAGTCATACAAATGAAATTGTGTTACAAACACAAAGAGAAAATACTAAGGCTTTCGTGAAATGAGAGTAAGGATGTCTGGCGCAGACATATCAAAACCTTCCACGAGTCAGCTTCTGATTGGAAAAGCTCGAGTCTTCAACATACCATTGTCACACAACATATCCCCGTGACCCAATGGATCGGAATAAGGCAGCACTGCAATCCCAACATCAGGGTAAAGAGTCTGCAAGATGTCTCTCATGTAGAAGAAATGCCTATTGGCATCCCAAGGCACATATATCACGTTAGGGTGATTAAGTACGTGATTAAGCACAATCGCGAAGACATCTAATAAATCCCTTTTAGAAGGAATGGCAGAATCCATACATGCCAACCACATTTTGTCTTCCTTACATTGAGTGAGATGGACATTATTCTTAGTCAATCTACCTTTGACCATCCAAGTGTGATGCACACAATACAAATTTAAATGTGTCATGGGCACAATAGATAGTCAAAAGTGTCATAGACACATTACTTATCCAAATGTCGTAGTACAATGGAAAGAATACTTGTGATGGACACACTATGAAGGTTCAAATCCCCATCAGTTTGAAGTCCATATGTAGGCACTTAGCAATCTGGCACCATCCTCCTTCATCCACTTCATGAAAGACCTACTTGTGCAGATACTAAAAAATATCATAGACAATAACTAGGCAAAGACATGCCAAGCGTGGAAAAGGCATACTCAAAACCAAAGCAAAGCCATTAAATGCATGAAGTTAGGCTTCAAAACTTTATTTTTTAAAACCTAACTGGGGGCATGATAGTGTTAGTAGGGAATAGGCTCGATACATATAGCCTATAAGCCCTAAAAAGCTAACACAACACAGGATAAAGGCTAAGTCCCTTCTACATCAAGGAAAGGCTCTTAGTCCCTTCCACATTATGCAGGCTCTCAGTCCTTGCCCCAACGTCCGGCACTTAGGCCCTGGTACCCGGCACTCGTGCCCCGGCGCCGGCACTCAGGCCTCGGCTCCCTGCTCCAGGATCCAACTGGCCGGGCCGGCTCTCGGCTGGCAGGCTCCCGGATCTCGGCTGGCCGGCTCCCAGCTGACCGGCTCCCAGCTCCTAACTGGCCAGATCCCGACTCTCGGATGGCCAGCTCCCAGCTCCTGGCGCTTGGCCGTCCGACTCCGAGCATCTGCCGGCTCCCGGCTCTCAGTTGGCCGACCCTCGGCACTGATCCAGCACTTGTGTCCATTTGTGTCCTGGCATCATGCACTGGTTCCTCGTCATCCTGATATCCTGCACTTGTGCCTCGTGACATCCTACCACCTGTGGTCCTGTCACCTGAGGTCTTGCCACGTGAGGTCCTGTCACCTAAGGTCTTACCACATGGGTCCTACCATCATTGGATTCCAGGCCTTTGCGGTAGACCGTTACGCTTTATCTATTCATTATGACCTCCATAATGTCATAGACGTTGAAACCTCATGAATACCATTAAACCATCGTAATGGGCATTAATGGCCAACCGTTTCTCATGTCTGAGATTGTTGGGTATAAATACCCTACCCTATACAGTTCAGGGGGAGGCCAACACTCCATACATCTCTCACACAGATATCTTCACCACTTACATACTTACCGGAATACTTACTCACCGTAGTAACCACATTCCGATCACCTTCTTCAACCAACCACTTGACCACCTTAAGCTCGCCAAGAGCTTGATAGGTTTGCACTGCTTAGTAGGAGGTCAAGAGGTTGAAACCCAAACACCCAAGTTACTGAGCCTGTCAATCCTTGCTCTAACATTAGGTTTTTTTCTCTAGTTGTTTCTCGAGGCCATGTCTTGAGTCTCGGAGTGTTTTTAGCTCACTCCTTTGTTCTTGTATTATCAGTTAAGTAATATATTTCGGGGCTTGATCCCTTTTGCATAGAAAAAAATCGTGTTACATATGGGTTTAGGTGGAAGTTTAGCTAGATCATAAGACTCCCACTATTGCAAGATGCATTTCATTGTTAACTATTACTTACTAAGCAATGTACTTTCATTAGGGATCTCAATGATCTACAAAAATAAAAATAAAACAATTTCATTGTAATTGTCAATAAATATTTTTGTAACTATTATTGGTTGTGTCATATACGTATATCTTTGATCATTTGATCGATTTGGAATGATGTTTGAATTTTGTCATGCTTAAATAATAACCAATTTTATTTTCTTTTATATTCAAGACACGGGTTAAACAGAATAAGATGACCACTAAAATCAAATTTATTTAAAATTTTATACTAGTAAAGTAAAATTTTCATATTATTTACTTTTGATGGTGAAAAATAAAAAGTAAGTGAGGAATGAATTATAAAAACCACACCAACAAAAAATGCAATTAACTAAGTTTTCTCAAATACTTAAAAACCCTAACCATTGTATATTCTTTAAATTGTATATTCGTACTCCGTAGAATTTAAACATCGGCGACGTCTCCGTTGTACCTCCGCCGTATATTCTTTAGATTGTACATTCGTACTTTGTAGAATTTGAACACCGACGACGTCTCCGTCGTACCTCTGTCGTATATTTTTTAGATTGTACATTCGTACTGTGTAGAATTTGAACACCGGCGACGTCTCCTCCATACCTTTGTCGTTTTCCGATTTAGATTGTACATTCGTACTCTTTAGAATTTAAACACCGGCAACGTCTCCATCGTACCTCTGTCATTCTCCGCTTTAGATTGTACATTCGTACTTTGTAGAATTTGAACACCCGCGGCGTCATACCTCTGTCGTATATTCTTTAGATTGTACATGCGTACTCTGTAGAATTTGTCCCAGTTTTCTTTGGAGGTGAAGTCTTGGAGTGTGCCTAGAAGCTCGGCTTCTGATTGTTGACCTTTCTTCTTCTGTTTCCCCATTTTTGGAATAATGTTAACTGTGTTTGTGTATGTGTTGAACCCTGGAATTTAGGTTTGTAACGGTTTTAGGAAGTTGTTTTGACCCGTTAACCCTTTGTTATGTGTAGTGGGTACGGACCGGTTTTATCCGGATCAAGAGTAGTAGTAGACTGGTAGTCATGGGAATAGCCCGGATTAGAACACACTGTATGGTGACTATGATTGTGGATGATTGCAGGATGTTTTGCTGACGTGACATCTATAACTATGGTTCTTGAATTTTTGATGGTGTGATAACCATAGTTGTGGATGGTTGTAGTACCCACAAATTTTTTTTCTTTTTTAAAAACATTATATTAAATTAAAAATATTATAATATATTAAAAACTAATACCTATGTTTTGAAATAAAAATTGATATTAGAAAAAATTGAAAATAAATCAAAACTGAAGGAAAAAAACTTCGGGGTAAAATAATATAGACACAAAAAAGTTTAGGGTGCCTATAAACACAAGAAAAAATAAGGGTAAAATTGCAAATAGAAAAAAAGAAAAATGTTAAAAATAAAAATTCATCATCTTCTTCTTCACTACCTATAAATAAAAGTTAGAATTCATCATCTTCTTAATAAATACTAGGCGTATTCTCGCGCATTGCGCGATGACAATTTTTAAATTACTACATCATGACCGTAAAGCCAATCTCAACTTAGATCGAATATATTATTACTAACTTCAATAGTAAAACGGGATGTTTGACTTCAACATATTAAACATGCACCTACCAAACACCCTATTACATCTGTAAACACATAGCCAGATGTCATGTGAACGACAACAACCCACAAAAACCTGGATATAGGAAAGAAAACATAAACATTTAGAGAAAAGAAAAACCGGCACTCATTGTCAAGGCGAATAATTTCGCCTGCACCTACCAAACACCCTATTACATCTGTAAACACATAGCCAGATGTCATGTGAACGACAACAACCCCCAAAAAACAAAAAACTGGATATAGGAAAGAAAACATAAACATTTAGAGAAAAGAAAAACCGGCACCAGTGAGGAGAGAATTGTTGTTGATTCTCTGTAGGTGAACTTCCGTTGGTGTGAAACTAAACACATTGGAAACTCCTCATGACCACCTTCAAGTTTACGAACCGATGTTGCAATGTTGAAACGGATGTGGTATTGATTCGGGACAGCTTTATATCCCATTTGACCTTCAATCACTGTGAACCTCGAGATTTGATATACCTGGCCCTATTCGAGAAGAGCCTTAAACTTTCGTATATGATTTCTAGTGATGAAACCTTGTATCGAACCGCCCTTTTTGGTAAAAAAAAAAAGAAAAACATGTAAGAAACTAATTTAACCCCCCATAGTTTCCATCGTTGATGGTAGAAATTATTGTATATTAACTGTTTTCGTGGCGTACCCTTTTTCCGGCTTTTAAAATTTTCAAACAAATTAGAAATTACCTCATCATCAGCCATAACCATCTCCAACCCAAGTAAGACATCACCGAGTTTTGTATTTATTGCCTCCCACATTCTACAAAGCCGTACATGAACAACCCAATCTTCTCTAGTTGGGTCAAGGGCGCCAATCTTGGAGTGAGACATATTTTTCGAAAGAGACATAATTGTACGTAGTTATGGGGCTTGTTGATGCAAAAGTAACTTTTCTGGCGATTTAACTTATATAGAAAAACACAAAACCACCAACCTTTGGAGTACCTAAAAACGTTTGTGTTAATAACTTTGGGTAACTCAATAGTCTAAATATCATTATACCTCAATAATTAGTATGTCATTAATACCACCAACTTTTGGATTACCTAAAAACGTCTGTGTTATTAACTTAGGGTAACTGAACAGTTTAAATATCATTATACCTCACATTATGGTAATTAAAACACAGGGCAACCAAAGAGTCAGGAGTTTCAAATGTGTTATTAACTTAGGGTAACTGAACAGTTTAAATATCATTATACCTCACATTATGGTAATTAAAACACAGGGCAACCAAAGAGTCAGGAGTTTCAAATGTGTTATTAACTTAGAGTAACTGAACACTTTAAATATCATTATACCTCACATTATGGTAATTAAAACACATGGCAACCAAAGAGTAAGGAGTTTCAAATGCATACTATTCCACTATTTGGATATCTCACACATAATAAAGTTTATAACTCTAGATTATAAGTAATAATAGATTCATCATCTTCTTAAATTAAATCAATTAAAATCAGTTTTGTTGAAAACCTAATTAAATTTTTTAGACCATTGAAAAGGAAAAAGAAAAGAAAAAGAAAAAGAAAAAAGAAAAAACAAATCAAGAACGACTCGTTAGCTGGAGAACTTAAGCCACAACGAGGCCTCCTCGTGTGATAACGAGCATGTTGGCTCGTTGCGGGTTGTCAACGAAGGTGCGAACACCCTCATTCCGTGTGCTCTTAGACCAACTGAAACTTGTGTCCTTGACCCAAAGAATACAAAATAAATAACGGAAAAATTTTGAGAATAGTAATATTTGTAGCGATATGTTATAAAATATCAAAATTCTAAACTATTTTACAAAATATCACAGAAACATTCTAAATTATGCAGACTTTCAGAAATGACAAAAGTTTGAAATTATGCAAACTATGCATCATTGTTCGCATGAATGAAGTCACTTTTCATATATATGACATCATTGTTTGCATAAATGACGTCATTACTCCTATAAATGATGTCACTGTTTTCATAAATGACATCATTTTTCTCATAATTTTAAATTTTTAGGATTTTTTTTCTTAGATATACACAAAAATTGAATTTAATATTTCAATAAATATCCTAATTAGTTACATTGAATTTATATTTCCAAACTTTTTTACTATTCCATTTAATTGAATTTATTGTTTTTGTTAATAATTGGATTCTAATTAATATCGAATTATATTATGTTTTCCTATTGAAAATTGTATCATAATTATTTGAGGAGTTATTTTTTATCATTTTTAACCAAAAAAAAATGTTAAGAAACACAAAACACAAGTTCGAATATACTTCGCATAATTTGATTTGTATTATGCTGACCTTGTGATATTTTGTAAAATAGTTTCAAAATTTTGACATTTTGTAAAATACTTTTCATTACAATTGCTAGTTTGGTAATTTTCTTAAAGTATTAACAAGATTAGAGTTAATTACGTAAACGGTGTCTATGGTTTATGTTGAACCCTGAAATTTAAGTCTTTGAGTGTGCTTAGAAGCTCGGCTTCTGATTGTTGACCTTTCTTATTTTGTTTCCCCAATTTTGGAACACTGTTAATTGTGTTTGTGTTTAACCCTGGAATCTAAGGTCTCACAAGGGTTTTAGCAGGTCTTTTCGACCCATTTTTTTATATTTTCTTTTATGTATGGTGTGAACGGGCCAGTTTTATCAGGATATGGAATAGGTCATATGAGACCAATTGAAACTTGGAAAAAGATGTGTTTGGGGTTTTGAATCGGTCTTCAGCTTATGTTTTATAAATTCGGATTCTTTAAGTTATATTATATTTTATGGGCTTATTAATGTTTTTTATGTCATAATAAACAATAATAAGCTCATAAGCCAAAAAATAAGCAAAAAAAATTGAACTTATGAAACAAGCCGAAATCTCATAAGTCCCTTATATAAGCTCAAACATACACCCCTAAGCTTATATAATCTTTAGAAATGTTATTAGCTTATTTTCTATTTATAAGATTATTTATTTGAGCTTATCGGTCATTTAAGATAATAAGCTCTACCTTACAAGTTTATAAAGCAAAATATTGTAAGATTATAAGCTTTTCAAAATTTATACATATAAACTAATAAGTCTACGTAAGCCAAAAAAAACCCTAAATAAAACTAAGAGAATTAGTTTGAACATAATTGTTAAGAATTAAATTTTCAAACAACGAATATGAACATTCAAGACATTATTCAATCAATCTACATGAATTAAATGAGTCATGACTATGGAAAATCGGAAAAGAGAGGTGGTTATACCTTTCAAAAATCACTCATACAATCATAACACAATCATAGGATCCAGTCCAAGCGATATTGAATGATTAAACGTTGAAAGTGGCCTTCGACTCCCTCAAAACAACTCACACTAGATCATTTAAACCTTAGAGTCTACCTTTTAAATTGGGTTTGACGAATCTCTTTGACAGACTTCTAGATATTTGTATTTAGAACCTCAATTCGAGTCCGTATGAATGATTATAGACAAAATCATAAAGGTACGAGCACACGTGATTTCATTATTGATCTTCGACATGTTTTATTCTTGCACGATAAAAAAATATTTGTAACTATTTCTTGACTTTAACTCGATAAAGTAGTGTGTGTACCAGTTGCTTAACTGTCACATGAGACTCGAAATTTTGAATTTCGGGATGTTAAGGAATGGCACCCCGGTTGTGTGCGCGGTTAATTTTTCTAGCTATGTCCATGACTCCCGCGTACCCGTGCCCGCAGGTAAACATACGAGATATTCAAAAACATATTTACTAGTTGAACAATTAGGTGATTCTTATGTAAATTATAATGTCATCAAAGATTTACTGAAAAAATTAACAGGTTACATACACAAAACAAATTGAATTTAGAACTAAGCTGATGTATTTAACTACCACATATATACAAACACCAAAACAAAGAAATAAAGAAATTGTAAATAATTATAACATCCTTTGATAAAAATGGAATTGGAAAATCGTTTTGCTACTTTATAGATCATAACTAAAAGTTACGTATTTAATTAGATAAGAACGATGGCTAATAAGTTGAGTACTTAATTTAGATTTGGGCTACATCTATAATATTAATTTTATACGGATACGGATTGGCGGGCATACCAACGAGTATGGTATACGGGTTTGACGGGTTCGCGGACCGGTTTACCACGAATTTACCACAAAACTCAAGCCCACTCACGGCCCGCCAATGGATTGTTTTTTCATCCACGACTGCACGCAAGGATGAAAAATTGCGAGCTTTTCTACCCGTATGGGTAGGTACTCGCGGGTTACGTTTTTTTTTCTCTCTCATTGCCATCCTTAGACGTTACATCTATTATCACCATGTCGTTGCCACCACCGCCACCTTTAATTAAAACACGTTAATAAATCCCTATTATATTCTATAAAATCACCATCGTCCTAGCATCTTCGTAACTTAGCGCTTCGTCACCACCTTCTTCAAATATGGGCAACTTATCATGCTTCTTTATATTTTTAGTGGTAAAGGACTTCCACCAATCATCTAAACGATCTAGAATAGTGATACACTTTTAAGATCATTTGACATTTATAATATTTACTTTACGATGAGAGGACGAAAAGGAGAAAAGATAACGATTGAAATGAACGAGATGATAAGAAATAGATGTATAAGAAGGAGATGACAACGAGCATGAAATGTGATAACAATATGCACAAATGAGGTGATGAAACGACACACATAACCTTAGGGTAATAAATTGACGATTGAGATGATTTTTTGATTCTCGTTTGCAGGCCCGACCCATAGCAGGGGTAGTAGGGGCATTTGCCCGGGGCCCAACGTCCTTAGGTGCCTGTTTTTCTTGTGTGATCCATATCTACATACATTGAAAGGAAGCATCCTAGTAAAATAAAAAGAAAATAGTGGCCCAAAGTATATATACGTGAATTATGTTAATGATTTTGATTCTCTCAATTTCTTATTCAACTTTCGCCATTCCGATTGACCAAAACGAAAAAGGTTAAAAAAAGTTTAGTTTTCTTAATTATTTTATTGAATAACATAAATATTTGATCGAATGAATTCATGGTTGCAATAATATTAATCTCATTCTTAGAGCACCCCCTGTCCCATCCACTGCACCAACCCCACACATGGGTCCCACCACACCCACCCAACACGGGTCCCACCACCTTCTTTTGTTTAAATTTTCTTTTTTTTTTTCTTTATAAGTTTGTTTTTGTTTTGTTTTTTATTTTGTATTTTACCAAACACATACCTTTTGTCTTTTTTTTTTCAATTAAATAAATTTTTTAAATAAACTTTATTTTCTATTTATTAATAACTTCATTTTTTTTTAAATTACTCCAACTAAATAATACAAGACAAATAATTAACAATAACAAATAATTTTATATTATCTCTAGTCAAAAATATTAGCAAACGAAGATTTATAATTGGGACGCCTAAGGTGAAGGTACAAATCTTGTTGATTCTTATACGACCGTTCCCATTCGGCATCATATTTATATGTATTCCATTGCGGATGCGTCGGAGGTACCAGATAATATCCTTGCAAATCCACTTTTACAAAGTGATTTCCATTTACTCGAGCAATTACACATATATAATGTTGCTGTGACTCGGGTGGACTGGACCAGAGCGGTAAACACGTCGTATCTCCCATATTGCTCAAAAACAGCAAGACCACATTGTACCTTGAAGCAATTAGAAAACCCATTATCGACAAAATCATCCAATACTTTTGAATTGCAGTAGTATTTGGTGGAATATCTATTGCTTCATAAATTTTTAGCAATTCAACTTCTCCAAACATAGTAGCGTATGTTGCTTGGTGCATTCTTATCTCTTCTAGCAACTCCCTTCTAATTTGCGGCCAACATTTTTCATTAAGACCGAGACATGAAGCGACCGAACTAAATCCGCAATTCCCATCAGCGAGTACATTATGAATGTTCGTTACGTACGGTTGAAACCAAACTGGAATTTGATCCAATAATGGATCTGAGAAAAATGTTCGGTGTACATAAGAACTATGTCTGGCAGGTTCTTGGTTCAAGTCCGGTTTGTCGAAACCATCACTACTTGATATGTTAGGATCTTGAGGCGGCGGGTGAAACTGTTTCGCCTTTTGTTTTTGTACCCTCACACTTGGACGTCCACGAGTATTATCGTGAACAGCGGGTTCTTGAATCTGAGATATCATTTCCAACTCAGGGTCACAATCATAATTTCCATCTTGTGTCGGTATACATGATGAAAAATGAAGTATCTTCCAGAAAACGTCAATAGACTCTAGTGGAATAAACAGATCTGCATTTAAATAGCATGCAAGTTCGTGCGCACATGGTAACCCAAAACACGACCTCAGCTGACAACCACAATTCTCATTTCTGAATTCAGGATCGTTGACGCGACCAAGCTCAGCGTAGATTTTTTTTATAGCACTATGGGAAACCCATCCCCACAATAGTTGGAAACTTGGATAGTCATATTTTGGCCATCTGAAAATTTTGATTCACTCTAAGCTTTCTTTGATTATATTAACTTGTGACTCTGATGTGTAAAATATAGTCTTAATTTTAAACCTACTATTGCACGCAATTACACACTTCTAGGCAGTGGACCTATCCGTATATAATATAGTTTAAAGCAAGTAAAGGTTCGTTCTCAGGGACTAATTTGTTTTAAGTTTTCGAATTAATAATACTGAGTATTTGTGGGGGTTTTTATCGTAACAAAAGATTTATTGCAAGTAATTAGTAACAAGAGTTGATTAATTAAAATCGAGCGAAAAGTAATTGATTTAATCAAATAATGAGAAAATATACTTGTTTGACACTTCACCTATTTTCCGTTTAAATTTACGAAATCGATTGTTTTCAAAACTTCTAAGATATAATAAAAGTCCTCCCGAATCTTTCACTAACTTTAATTATCTTTAATTACCATGTTCCTCCCGAATACAGTAATAACTATTAATAATCAAGCAATAAGCAACAAGTCCGTTTTTAGTGATTTAACCTTATAGAGTTTCCTCCCGAATAACTCTTCTAACTATCAAGTCCTACCGAATCTTAATACTTAGACTTACTCACTTAAATTTAATTACCTAAGTTGTGATTACTAAGTCCTCCCGAATCCTAGTAATTTTAAATCAGTTATAGACCGACCGATTATTTCATACAACCTATCTAATCTATCTAGATTCCTCCCCAATACCTAGAATGTTGATTAAACAAATTGTATATAAACAACTCTGATAATATATTAAAATTTAAGCAATTAAGGTTCAACGATTAAACACAAAAACATAAACAATCGAAAACGTTAATTAAACTTCAAATAGGATCCGTTGTTCAAACAAGCATAATAGAAATTTAGCTCCTCATAACTAGGTCTGAAAAAGCAAATAAAGTCATGGAAATAATACTGGAATAAAAGTCTAAAAGAGAAAAGAACAAACGAAGAATTCGACAAAACGTGTCGTGACCGCCGTTAGCCGAAAGTATGATCTTCCTAGCTTGAATCTTGCTTCTAAACGTAATAACCAGCTCCAGAGACTTAGAATAATAATTGAATGATTTTCTGGACGGATTTGGTGTTGTATTTATAGGCAAAAGCAAAAGCGGAAAACGTATTCGACTCAAATTACAATTCCTTCATGTTTATCAGGTAGGTGCGCAACACCCTATCCCTAGGTGCGCAGCACCGGGTCTTTTTCGTGTCCAAGTCCAATTCAAACACCTCGGTGCGCGGCACCTCTTCACTTTTCGTCTTCATTTCGTCATTTACGTCCATTTCTTCACTCCTTTCCACTTCTCGATCATGTAAACCTCTAAAATAGACAAAAACACTTTTCCACACGATTAAATATAAAAACCTATCCTATCCATCATGTTTACTATGAAAAACGACACAATATCGCATAGAAATATCTATATAAATATGCGATATCAAATCCCCCCAAACTTGCCTTTTTGCTTGCCCTCAAGCAAAAACTGTTTTCAAATTAATTATCAAAGCCAAAAATAAACATAACCAAACACCTCACGATTTTTATTGGAAGTAAAATCACACAATCTCTCAAACTAATCTAAAAGGGTGTGTAAATTATATCTGTATAATCGCTCAATTGCTCAGTCATGGTGAATATCCTATCATAGGCTTGATAATGTATCACTTCTCCACCACTAGAGTCTAGGTACAACTAAACGGGGACTTTTATTCGGGTTATAATGTACAGGTAAAGACAAGTGAAAATATATAATGTGGAGTGTAAATGGGTTAATTAAAATATACAAAAAACTTAGATTAAATCCGAACTAAATATAATCTCTAACGTACTGGATTGCTCAATTTCTCCAACTTATATTTCTTTTCTCCTCCAAATATACAGATTTCGTATATGACTCATAATACACTATTTCTCTTAAAATCTACAACTAATTTTTTTTTCGCTTTTCTGTTTTTCCGATTTTTTTTCTTTTTTCACTTCTTTTTTATTTCTTTCAGCCTAGTACATGCCTTACAAAATAAATTATTTTCTCGTGGTAAGTTCACATGCTCAAAAGGCTACTAATCACTATACATATTTTTTTTCTACTATTTCTCCAAATACAATAATAATGTAAGGCAAAAATAATCTACTTTTCTTCCATGCCTTAATAAACTTCAACTTTACTTAATACATAATAGCAATCAATAAACTC
The DNA here is from genome assembly GCA_910822075.1 of Senecio squalidus. Taxonomy (NCBI): domain Eukaryota; kingdom Viridiplantae; phylum Streptophyta; class Magnoliopsida; order Asterales; family Asteraceae; genus Senecio; species Senecio squalidus. The sequence continues at coordinate 18,068,288 of CAJVGC010000589.1, forward strand.
AGTTCGGACTTAATCTAAAAAGAAACGAAAATAAGGCGAGTGTACAAAATAATATAATAGTGTTTAGAAACGAAACGGTTTAGGCGCAAATTGGTTTAACTAGAGTTTCTAACACTAAAAGTAAGTGTTACAAGGGTTAGGCGGAAAATATATAAAAATATAAAAAGAAACGAAAAGGCTAACAAATGGGTTAATCCTAAATGCCCCTATCATTGTATCAAATCACACTAAGTTACCCTAATGCAATTGCTCATATGTGGTCTCGAAATGTATAACAATGTCAAGTTCTAAAGTCATCCCCATCGGCACACTCAAAGAAATGAAAACGTAGCATTAAAAATAAATGCTTTCAATAGGCTCAAATTCTCACTATTTTTCTGAGTGGGATAAAAATGCGTCTGGTTATGCTTACAGTTTAAGGTTTTTACCGACTAGACACGTTATATATTTTTTTTTTGTTTTTTCAATTTTTCAATTTTTTTGGATTTTCTGTTTTTTTCTGACTCAAAAATATACAAAAAGAACACAATTCAACACGATGGAAACTAAGCTAAGGGTCGAAAAATAAAAGGTAAAATTTCCCGATGACCCCCCCAAACTTAAGTAACACATTGTCCCTAATGTGTTTACGACTCAAAACTAAGGGAAAATTTACAAAAACTATCCTAAAAAAAATAATACAAAAATAAAAGAAAGGTAGAAAGTATATAACCCGTTTGTGTAAATATGGCGTTGAAATGCGGTTTGTTGAACTGAATGCCAGACTTATGAGCGGGTGCTGAACTTACTGCCAGTCTTAGAAACTAGAATATACACAACCACACATGTTAGAAAAATAAAAAGAAAAATAATAAGAAAAATACAAATTACGACGAATAATAAAAATAGTCATACTATTTCTTCTAATAAGAAATAGTAAATGGTAAACAATAAGTTCATACAAAATACATCACAATACATCAGAAATACAAACTACTCGTCATCGCTCTCCTCATGTCCCTGTGGCTGGTGGGCGGGATGGTACCCGGGGTAAGGCTCAGGATAATAGTACGCCGGAACTGCATACGGAGGGTACGGCCCTGGGTGCTGCTGCTGATAGGTGTACTCCCATGATGGCTGGTACCTATCATGAATGTACTCCTCCCTGCGTTAGTACTGGTCCCAACGTCGATCCGCCTGTTCATCGTTGAACTGGAGCCTGTGTAACCCGGCAAGTACCTGGTCCTGGAAATCCCGCTGCGACACTGCCCGTTGCCTCGGGGCTGGAGCTGGAGCTGGAACCTCCTCAACGCGACCGTGTGGTGCCAAACGCCCGCCGGCGGGGTGAAGAATCCTAACTCGGAGTAAATCAGCCTGCCCATAAACCTTGCAACGAACCGGTGGTGAACACTGCTGGATATTGGTCGGAGTGGCCACCCCTAAAGACCGGGCAATACGGGTGATGAAGTGCCCGCAAAGCATCTTACTCGAGTCGGTTTGCCCCTCCCCCTTATCAGCCATGTACCTAGCCAACGTCCACGGGACGTTAGCAAACCGGGAGGGATCACGAAGACTGAAAATCTGCAACAACCACAAGTCCTCCCCGTAACATTTGTCATGGTGGGTGCCACGGTGGAGAAATGAGTACGAGAGCATCTTGTGTAAGATCCGAAGTATGGGGTCCCGAATATCCTTGGAGCGGCTGGAGTTGGAGTGATGCTCCATCCGTCCTGACAAATCATACCAGGCCTCATTGGCCCCAAATCCCACAGAATCTCTCTCAGCATCCGAGAGATATGCCATCATCAAAGCCTCATGACCTGCCTCAGCATTGGTAAACAAACCAGTCAGTCTACCAAACTCAATAACAGATACCTGGTGGTCCTGGCCGCCTAAGCGGAAGGATATCAGTGGAGCGGTCAAGAAAGTCTCGTCAGTGAACTCCCTCGAGACCTCCAGAGAGCAGTAAAACTCTAGCATCCATTCCCTGAATGTCGGCTCATCGGTCCTCCAAGCTCGGCCCCAGACTGGTATGTTACGCTGTGCAGTCTGGCTTCGGGTAGTCATGAACCCGCTCAAATCAACCTGAATTCCGGTCAAGAACTCCCAGTCTATGGTACGGGGAGCAGCAACTGGTCGGCCTCGCAATGCGGCAAGTTTGTTGTTGAGTCTGATCCTTCGGTCTGCTGAACATCCCGGCCAGTGTAACCATGGATGGCTTTCGGGCGCCATAATCGCCGCATTGAGTGTAGCTCGGGGTTGTGCCCGAGCCCTACTTCCTTCACCCGCTTCTCTTTCCACGGCTGCCCTCTTACCCTACACAACACAAAAGCAACAAAACAGCAAGTAGCACGTTAGACACACGAAAAAAAAACACGACCAGCAGCCGGAAAATGGGCCGGTGCCGCGCACATGGCGGCGGTGCTGCGCACCGGCGACTTTTTCCGGCCAAAATCCGGTTAAAACTGGTCGTAATCCTTAACCAACACCTCAAACCTGTTTCATTCATCAATCCAAACCCTATTATACAATCAATTTCATGTTTTAGGACGAATTAAAGAAAACCTAATTTTTTTTCCCCAATTCAATTTAACCTAAGAAACTCGAAAATTAAGAGGATTAAAGAGGTTTAGGATGAAGAAACATACCCGTCTATTCATTGTTAGGAGTTTAAACGAAAAAAACGAGTAAAAATCGAAGTATTTAGTGTGTGTGTGTGTTTTGGGTTCTCGTGGCTGTTGTTGTGTAATGTTATGTGTGTGCTGTGAATAATGAAAACAACAAGAATAAAAAACCTGGTCCAGCAGCTTGGTGCGCGGCACCGAGAGAGGGGTGCTGCGCACCGGGCCAATTTTTTTTGGATTTTTTTTTCGTTTTTTCGATTTTTTTGTATTTTCTGGTGTTTTCTCGGTACCTAACTAAACAAATCTGCAAAATAGAAACGTTAAGAAGTTCTAAAAAGAAAAATAAAAACTAAGAAAAGAAAAGAAACAAACTCGGGTTGCCTCCCGAGAAGCGCTAATTTTTAAGTGAGTCATTAGCTTGACTCGATATGCCTCTTGATTAGGTGTTGATGGAATAAAACCCATCCTCGATCATCATTCCGTTTTCATCATCTTCTTCGTGGTATAGTTTTAGTCGTTGCCCAGAGACGATGAATGGCTCTCCATGCTCTTTCCATAACTCGACATAGCCGGAAGCATAAGCTTGTTTGACGGTGTATGGTCCTGTCCACTTTGAGCGTAATTTAGGAGCCTTGAATTTGTACTTCGACTGAAACAGAAGTACTTTATCCCCCGCCTTGAATTCTTTCCTACGAATTTTCAGGTCGTGGAACTCCTTAGTTCTCTCCTTGTAAAGGCGGGAACTTTCGTAGGCCTGTAACCGTAACTCGTCCATTTCGTGGAGTTGTAGGATCCGCAAATCTTTTGCTAAATCCATATCAATGTTGCAGGTCCTCAAGGCCCAGTATGCCTTATGCTCGATTTCAACCGGAAGGTGACATGTTTTCCCGTAGAGTAGTCGATACGGGGTGGTTCCAATTGGCGTTTTGTATGCCGTCCTGAATGCCCACAGTGCGTCCTCTAGTTTCTTTGACCATATATTGGGATTGTTGTTGACCGTCTTTTCCAAAATTCTTTTGAGTGCGCGGTTTGTATTTTCCACTTGCCCGCTCGTTTGAGGATGATACGAAGTCGCAAACCGGTGATTTACTCCATATCTTTTCAAAACTTTTGCAAGCTGAGCGTTGGCGAAGTGGCTTCCTCGATCACTGATTAATGCCTTTGGCACTCCAAACCTGCAAAACAAACTTTTAAGAAAATCAACAACCACGTTAGCGTTGTTAGTCGGTAATGCTTTAGCTTCAACCCATTTAGAAACATAATCTACAACAACTAGAATATAAATATTTCTGTTTGAGGGCTTGAAAGGGCCCATAAAGTCGATTCCCCAGATATCGAAAACTTCACAAACTTGGATCCCTTGATGTGGCATTTCGTCCCGCTTCGTAATATTCCCTTGGCGTTGGCATGCATCACAGGTGTTCACGAGTGTATAGGCCTCCCTGAAAATTGTTGGCCAATAGAAACCTGCATCATAAACCTTTTTCCCAGTGACCGTTGGTCTGTAATGTCCTCCGGTGGGTCCATGATGGCATTCGTCCAAAATCTTTCGAGTTTCTTCTCCGTATACACATCTGCGCACCATTCCATCAGCACATCTACGGAACAAGTATGGCGAGTCCCAGTAGTAGTACTTAGCATCCGAGATCAATTTCTGTTTCTGTTGATAGGTTAGGTCTTTGTTGACAATTTTTTCGGCTAGTAAATTCGCAATATCCGCGAACCATGGAGCGTCGCCGTCTGTGTTACTAATACTGGCTAGCATCTCCCCCGGAAAAGTGTCATTGATGTCCTCTTCCTTCAACTCCCCCAAACTTGGGTTCTCCAATCGGCTCAAATGGTCTGCAGCTACATTTTCAGCCCCTTTCTTGTCCTTGATCTCGATGTCAAATTCCTGCAACAGTAAAATCCAACGAATTAATCTAGGTTTAGCATCTAATTTAGAAAATAAGAATTTTAAAGCAGAATGATCCGTGAAAACAATTGTTTTGCTCATCACTAAATACGAGCGGAATTTATCAAAAGCAAATACGACAACCAAAAGTTCTTTTTCCGTAGTGGTATAATTCTGTTTTGCTTCGTTCAGTGTTTTGCTAGCGAAGTAGATAGGTCGAAAATGTTTATCGATCCGTTGCCCCAAAACAGCTCCCACTGCGAAATTGCTTGCGTCACACATTAGCTCGAAAGGTTGAGACCAGTCTGGCGCTACCAAAATAGGTGTATTGGTGATCCGTTCCTTGAGTAGCTCGAAAGCTTGTAAACAGTCCTCCGAGAAATTGAAAGCTACCTCCTTCTCTAAGAGTTTCGTCATAGGACGAGTAATCTTCGAGAAATCCTTGATAAATCTTCGGTAGAATCCTGCATGTCCCAAAAAACTCCGAATTGCCTTCTCGTTCGTCGGTGGTGGTAGTTTGGCAATGACCTCGATCTTTGCTTTGTCTACCTCTATCCCAGCTTTTGAGATCTTGTGTCCCAGTACGATTCCCTCTCGAACCATGAAGTGGCATTTCTCCCAGTTGAGGACCAAATGTGCTTCCTCGCATCGTCCCTGCATCTGATCCAGATTCTCTAAGCAAGCATCGAATGAATCTCCAAATACGGAAAAATCATCCATGAATACCTCCATTGTTTTCTCCACCATGTCCTGAAAAATGGCAAGCATACACCGCTGAAAGGTGGCGGGTGCATTGCATAAACCAAACGGCATCCTCCGATATGCGTAGGTTCCGAACGTGCATGTGAATGTGGTCTTTTCCTGATCTTCGGGATCGATGGGTATCTGAAAGTAACCCGAGAATCCATCCAAGAAGCAGTAGAACTCATTTCCTGCTAGTCGCTCGATCATCTGGTCCATGAACGGTAGTGGAAAATGGTCCTTCCTGGTGGCTTCATTCAGCTTGCGGTAGTCGATGCAAACTCTCCATCCTGTGACTGTCCTTGTTGGCACGAGCTCGTTCTTATCGTTCATCACCACGGTCATACCTCCCTTTTTCGGTACGCAATGAATGAGGCTTACCCATGGACTGTCTGAAATAGGGTAGATAATTCCTGCATCCAACAACTTAACAACTTCCTTTTTAACGACATCTGCCATATTCGGATTTAGCCGCCGTTGTTTTTGAACAACGGGTTTTACATTATCAATAAAATTTATTTTATGTTTGCAAAAATCGGGGCTAATTCCGGGTATGTCAGATATACGCCAAGCAAAGGCCTTTTTATGACCCTTAAGGACTGTCAATAATCGAGCTTTTTCGTCACCCGAAAGTGATGACGAAATAACAACTGGTAATGAATTAGTACCTTCAAGGAAAGCATATTCTAAATGTACCGGTAGTTGTTTTAGCTCCAAGTCGGTTGGTGGTGATTCAATTGAAGATTTGATCCTCATGCTTTGGTCCAACTTCAGTTCTTCCTTAACTTCAACCTCCACTTCCTCGATCTTCTCGTCTTTAAGCTCCTCCCCCAAGCTAGTTTCTATCTCGAGAATTTCCTGCCAATCTAAATCATCAAACACATCAATCCGAAAACAGGTTTCATCAGTAGAATAAGAATGAGTCATAGCTCTATCTAAATTAAAAACAATTCGTTCATTCCCAACCCCTAATGAAATTTGCCCATTTTTCACCCGAATAATTGCGTCAGCAGTGTTTAGGAATGGTCGTCCAAGGATTAGTGGAACAGAGACATCCTCATCCATCTCTAGAATCACGAAGTCAACCGGAAAGGTGAATTTTCCTACGTTCACTAGCATGTTCTCAGCAATTCCTAACGGGTACTGAAATGATCTGTCTGCTAGGCGGATACTCATCCTGGTGGGTTTTAACACTCCAAGGGCAAGTTTAGCATATAGTGAATACGGCATCAGGTTTATGCTAGCTCCTAAGTGTGCTAAAGCACTGCAACTATATGTATTACTGAAGTTGCACTGGATCAGAAAACTCCCTGGGTCATCCAACTTGGGTGGTATCGTGTTTTTCATCAAGGCTGAACATTCCGTGTTTAAAAATGCGGCTTGCTCCTCCGATGGCTTTCCTTTGTTCGTGACCAGCTCCTTGATGAATTTAGCGTAGTTTGGCATCCCTGCAATCAAATCAACAAGAGGAACATTAATATTAACAGATTTAATCATGTCACAAAATTTACCGTACTGCTCCCGCATTCTTGCTTTTCGTAATCTTTGAGGATATGGAACATGAGGCTTATAAGCTTTTATTGGAACTTCCTCCACTGGTTCAGGTGTTTTGGCCTTGGGTTGAACTTGTGGTGCCTCGTCCTCATCGTCCTCGATCTCGAAATCGTCAATAATCGGCTCAGCAGATCGGTGCTGCGCACCAGGGCCTTGGTGCTGCGCACCGAGGCGTTCAGAAGCGCGGTGCTGCTCACCAGAAGGTTGGTGTTGCGCACGCCCTTGGTCAGATCCGAGGTGCTACGCACCTCTGGGTAGGTGTTGCGCACCAGGCGCCTGTTTTCCACCATTTTCGTCTTGATTTCCTCCATAAGCATGTCCCGAGCGTGTAGTGATTGCATTCACGTGCTCGTCTCTGTGTTTTGGACAGGGTGGCATTCCGTCTCGTGGTCCTTCGGTTCTTCCAGGATGTTGATATTTTGGCATTTGATTGGTGGAGTTATTTCCTTGATTCGGTTGTCGTGGATTTGGTTGAGTACTGCTTGGTATTTGGCCCGGTTGCCGATTCGAATTCCGCTCGTTCATCCTATCAAACCGTCTCTCCAAGTCTTGATGTGCTGCCTGCTGATTCCTCTGTCCTTGCTCGATTTGATCAGTTACACTTTAAATTGTTTACGGACATCGTCATTGGTTGATTTTTGGGTGTTGATGAACGATTTCAAAAGATCTTTTATGCTGGAATCTTCATCTTCGTTTTTCGGTGGATCGTATCTTTTTCGTGGTGGGGAACGTGTGTTGTTTCTTTGCCATCCGTTGTCTCGATTGTCACCCCGGTTGTAATACCTCCGCGGTTTTGCCAATTCGGTCCCCGATTAGGATAACCATACTGTGCGTAGTTGGCATCCTCCACTTGATTACACTCACTAGCATAGTGAGGTCCTCCGCATCCTTCACATCCATTCTTCACCAAGTGCATGTCCTTCTCCATCCGTCCCATGAGCTTATCAATTCTATCCGCTAATGTCTTGACCTCTTGAACTACCGAAGATATTTCATAGCTACTCTCATCTTGAGCAACTTGTCCTCTGTGTTTTCGGCCTCGACCATCATCTCGATACTCCCTTGATAGGCTTATGACCAGCTTGTCTTCCATTAGGTTGTATGCCTCGTTGGTGGTTTTGTACATGAAATCTCCTCCTCCGGCTAGATCCAACTCGTTTTGAGACTCCTTGGTTAACTCGTAGAAGAAAATTTCAATAATGTTTTCCTTGCCCAATCCGTGACCATAGCAGCCTCTCAGCATCTCTTTTAGTCTAGCCCATGCTTCAGTGGAAGTCTCTCCATCTTCCTGTCGGAATCCCCTGATGTCTCTGAGTAATTTCCTACCCAAGGCGGGTGGGAAAAATCTTTTGATGAAGGTCTCGCGCATTTGTGTCCATGTGGTGATTGAATTTTCTTCAAGCTCCTCAAACCAAATCTTTGCATCTCTGGTGAGAGACGAAGGGAATAATCTCAGCTTGATACCATCGCTTTTGCCTTGACCGTATTTGAACATCTCACACAGCTCGTTGAATTTGGCTATGTGTTTATGCGGATCTGAATTGTAACGCCCATCGAACGTGTTATCTTGGATCATCTTGAGATGGTGACCCTTGACAACAAAATCCTCACCCAAGTCCGGGGTGGTGATTGCCGACCCTCGGGTGGGTGGCACTGCTACAGCTGCGGCCCGTCGGTGCATCGGTGTGTCCAAAGGATCCATAGCTGGTTGATGTTCCGGTTTATCTTCACAAAACACTTCTTCGACTTCTGAGTCTGAACCGCTTCCTCCGCTTTCTGACGACGCAATGTCTTCAAACTTGACGGGTGAAACTTGATCAAAACTTGGTGGTGTCTGAAGTGATAAGTTGCCTCTCCTCTTGCCTCGCCTCTTTGATACTCCTGGATTTGACTTTGGACTCGCGAGTGGTAATCCCGAAGCCCTTGTGTTCATCAACTACCTGAAATACCTGAAAAGACAAAAACAAGAAAAGCGTAAAACGTACCGGTGTTATAACAATTTAAAAGTAACTTCTAAGTAAATAAATACTCAAACGGATCGTATCACAAATTCGAAACAAAAAACGAAAAATCAGTCCCCGGCAGCGGCGCCAAAAACTTGATGTGTAAAATCTAGTCTTAATTTTAAACCTACTATTGCACGCAATTACACACTTCTAGGCAGTGGACCTATCCGTATATAATATAGTTTAAAGCAAATAAAGGTTCGTTCTCAGGGACTAATTTGTTTTAAGTTTTCGAATTAATAATACTGAGTATTTGTGGGGGGTTTTATCGTAACAAAAGATTTATTGCAAGTAATTAGTAACAAGAGTTGATTAATTAAAATCGAGCGAAAAGTAATTGATTTAATCAAATAATGAGAAAATATACTTGTTTGACACTTCCCCTATTTTCCGTTTAAATTTACGAAATAGATTGTTTTCAAAACTTCTAAGATATAATAAAAGTCCTCCCGAATCTTTCACTAACTTTAATTATCTTTAATTACCCCGTTCCTCCCGAATACAGTAATAACTATTAATAATCAAGCAATAAGCAACAAGTCCGTTTTTAGTGATTTAACCTTATAGAGTTTCCTCCCGAATAACTCTTCTAACTATCAAGTCCTTCCGAATCTTAATACTTAGACTTACTCACTTAAATTTAATTACCTAAGTTGTGATTACTAAGTCCTCCCGAATCCTAGTAATTTTAAATCAGTTATAGACCGACCGGTTATTTCATACAACCTATCTAATCTATCTAGATTCCTCCCCAATACCTAGAATGTTGATGAAACAAATTGTATATAAACAACTCTGATAATATATTAAAATTTAAGCAATTAAGGTTCAACGATTAAACACAAAAACATAAACAATCGAAAACGTTAATGAAACTTCAAATAGGATCCGTTGTTCAAACAAGCATACTAGAAATTTAGCTCCTCATAACTAGGTCTGAAAAAGCAAATAAAGTCATGGAAATAATACTGGAATAAAAGTCTAAAAGAGAAAAGAACAAACAAAGAATTCGACAAAACGTGTCGTGACCGCCGTTAGCCGAAAGTATGATCTTCCTAGCTTGAATCTTGCTTCTAAACGTAATAACCAGCTCCAGAGACTTAGAATAATAATTGAATGATTTTCTGGACGGATTTGGTGTTGTATTTATAGGCAAAAGCAAAAGCGGAAAACGTATTCGACTCAAATTACAATTCCTTCATGTTTATCAGGTAGGTGCGCAGCACCCTATCCCTAGGTGCGCAACACCGGGTCTTTTTCGTGTCCAAGTCCAATTCAAACACCTCGGTGCGCGGCACCTCTTCACTTTTCGTCTTCATTTCGTCATTTACGTCCATTTCTTCACTCCTTTCCACTTCCCGATCATGTAAACCTGTAAAATAGACAAAAACACTTTTCCACACGATTAAATGTAAAAACCTATCCTATCCATCATGTTTACTATGAAAAACGACACAATATCGCATAGAAATATCTATATAAATATGCGATATCAGACTCCACAACTTTATCTATAATAGGCACAAATGTGTCTAATCTTGATTGCGAGGAACCCAACATTGATTTTACCTTAGCATGCTGACTCTCAACCCTATTAGTAGTTGAATTTCCAAAGTTAAGTGATTTATCAGTCACCACCGATATGAACATGTGGGCGTATTTGTTTAACCATACCTCATGGAGGTATGTCAAAACATCTGAAAATTTAAAAATGTATTTGTTTCAAAGGTCGGTGATATGTTAAAATGAATGTTAATTACAAAACTTATAGAAAATAATACCTGGATGATGGATCAACTTGACTTGAAGCCGGTTATAGAAATGCGTATATGACGTCATTGTAGGGGCTTTAACTAACTCTTTCCACGTATAAAGAAAAGAATTCCATTCTTTTTCTGAGTCAAAATCTTTTTTGCAGATCTTAAAAATATTGTGCAAAATATGCCATCTACAAAGTAATTTATTAGCTTTTGGAAATACTGTTTCACGTGCACTCATCAGAGCCAAATCTCTATCTGTGACGATAACCCGTGGTTCATACGTTTCGCCAATGGCAGACTTTAAACAATTTAGTGCCCAGATAAAGTTGTTAGTTTTTTCTTTGTCTATCAAGACGAATGCTATTGAAAATGTTTTACCGGTAGAAGTAACACCAACGATTTCAAAAAAAGGCAAATTATAAATATTCGTATTATACGTAGCATCCATCAACAAAATATGCGGAAATGCACGCAATATTTCATATGAAACTGGATGGATCCAAAATAATTCTTCTAACTGATTAGTAGAATTATTTGTACGATACTGAAATTCATATCCTTTTACCTTTAAAAATGACATTACAACCTGTATTGGAGTCAGATTTGCTTGCTTGATTGTGCGAAGTTTTGCTTTTGCATTATACACCGTTATGTTTGAAGAAACATTTTCTGGATTCCGCTCCTTTAAAGTCGCAAGAATTTCACTAGGTTTTACATTATTACTTGACAAATCTGCAACTAAACGAAATTCATCATCAGTCAATCGTATTGGATATGCATGACCTTTCATATACATTATACGTTCATGATTATGAACTGAATTTTTCATCGTTATCGACCAAACACCATTTGTCTTTGAAAATTTTGCTACCATTTCAAATTTACAGTCAATTTTTTTGCATGGTTTACTTTTTTCAGGCGTTGATTTACTTCTGGATACCCCGCCACGCTCACACATAGATATAATTTTGGCCAAGTAACCATTTTTTGTTTTTGATCTTTTGATGATAATAACTTGACTATGAGAACATGCTTCCTTTTTCAACCATTCACACAATTCTTCACGATTGTTGAACACCTGAAACTGAGAAGATATTTAGTTAGAATCTGATAACAGAATATGATTTAGAGTACTATTATATGAAATATTTACCTTATCGGTGGAAAAATCAAACACACTTGACATATCTTCTTGTAAAAAGATATTTAGTTAGAATCTGATAAGGTTATGAATCGATATATAAGTTTTGAATGTTATGAAAAAATGATTCAATATAGTTTGTTTATATAGGAAAAAAATTTCTCTTTAGTCGTGTCTAATAATTTCTCATTTTGTCTAGTCGCGTCTAATAATTTAAGTTTTGCTTTAGTCAAGTCAAATTTCAGCTTTTGCTTTAGTCACGTCAAATAATTTCATTTTTTTGTTTAGTCGCGTCAAGTAATTTCAGCTTTTGTTTAGTCACTTCAAATAATTTAAGCTTTTGCTTTAGTCAAGTCAAATTTCAGCTTTTGCTTTAGTCACGTCAAAATAATTTCATTTTTTTGTTTATTCGCGTCAAGTAATTTCAGCTTTTGCTTTAGTCACTTCAAATAATTTCAGCTTTTGCTTTAGTCGTGTCAAATAATTTTAGTTTTTGTTTTCGTTATATAAATAAAATCAAGATAATTCTTTCACACATAACATTATTATCGACATAAAATAACACAATAATAAAAACCATAAATTTCAAAACCAAATACTCTGATATATTCAATGTTTAGATAACTTAATATAATAATAATAATAATTATAATAATAATAATAATAAAATGAAAAAGAAAATAGAAAAAGGTGATGTAATAGAATGTTAGTGGGCCAGGGGGAGGGGTTTGCTTGTATTGCCTCCCTAATATTATAATTGTTTGATTTTACTGATGTGATAGTTGATTAGACACAAAGAATAATTTTGACTATTTATATTATATTATTTCTTAGAATTTTCTAGCCACATATATGTATAATTGTATGTGTTTATAGTTTGAATAATTTTTGTTTTGTCTAATTTTAATAATATTTATCGTAGTACTAGATAATTTTATTTATATATATAGATAAAGAAAAATTTTTAGGGGCTCTATTTATATTATTCGTACAGGACATCCTAAATCTTAGGACCGACCCTGTTCGTTTGTTAATAAATCGTATTGTGTCAACGTGGACATATGATTTATAGAATGTTTTATTAGTTGTAAATACCGTGGGTCTTTAATTTTGTTTAAATAATGTTGAGACTTGTTTCTACTTGTCAAGTATGTAAATATGTAGGTAAACAATATCAATCAATATAGATCAAACATGATATGTTATGCCTTAACGCATTGTGATGTTTGGAAGCATCGTCATTTCGCATATGTTATAGTATTTTCATTAAAACTATTATTTGTGATATGACATACTTGTAACACCATTTATGATTTCGGATCCAACTACCTTGGTTAACTTGTTTAAATAATTCTAAATTAGGACAACTTATCCGATGTTTATTTTGAAATTAAGTATGTCACATTATTGTTCTCCCATATATTTTCTGTCTCAAATGTTTGATTATTCATCATATTACCTCTTTACTAACTTCCCTTTCACCAAATTCTTTCGCTATGTCATCAATTTCCTCAATTTTACCAACAAAACTAACAATCGCATATAATCCACAATACCACCCACAAATTACAATCGACGTACACACACAAGTCATGGATGTTGAACCTGATCCTTCGACATTTTTAACTCGACCAAGCAAAAATTGGTCTAAAATAGATGTTGGAAAAAGGGAGGCTCACGAGAAATCGAGAAACAAGCGGCTTTAAAATCTCATGACAAGCTGGAAAATGGAATATAACTATCGAACACTCGTCCAAGTAAATTCAAAATTGTGTTATACTTTCTAAGATTACTTAGTACCTTAACATCGTAAACCACTTGACGAAAAATTGAAGAAATGGTGAATATGTTCTCAATATTAGGAGAAAATTAAGAAAAAAATATGATATAACTTCAACTTTGATGGTTGTTTGAATGTTTGATTCAAATGTAATTATTCTTTAGTTTAATTCTTGTTGCCTCTTATGGAATTGTGCAATTTACTATTATTATAATAAAAATATTGTGTTTAAATATAATTTTTATCATTTTTATTACAAAACAAGTTGTTGACGGAGTGGTTAGTGCGCCGCCTCCACTGCCAGGAGACCACGGTTCAAATCCCACAACCACCTCATTTTCTTTCTTTCTTTTGTACTGCTAAATTGGCATTTAATTATTATTAAATTTTGGTTGGTGTTGAGCTTGGGTTGGTGTTGGGATATGTGTCGGGTTTATGTGTGGAATTTGGGCTCTTAAGTTTTTTTTTTATATTTTCTTATAAATTCGAAATGTATGTTAAAATCATCGTAAACTAATCACACATTTCGTTCTCGCCCCGAACACGTGCAACGCACGAGTCCCCTCTGATTTTCTTTAATTTTATGTCATTTTAGTTATTGAGTAAGTGTTTATTTTAATATATTTTTTGTTAAATTTAATATAAATTTTATTTACAATTAAGAACAAATCAATAATTTGACTAGAATAATATAGACTATAATAAGAAAATGTTTCTTTTTAAGGTCATATTAAATGTTTAAGAAGTGATTGACATGTTTTATTATATATCTAAAACCAATCAAACAATATATAAAGCAATTTTGCGTGTCAATATTGTTGGTAGATATATGATAAAAGAGTATTTATTTATTTAAGTCAAATACATTTTATAGATTAGGTTAATTTTTAGACACTTTAATTATTATTTTAGTAATTTGTCTTTCGCAATTTTACTAAGATGTTGTTCTATTTAACCAAAGGTTTTTCCTCTGAATCTGAATACCAGCTCTGAATAATCAGAGGTGGTCTAAAACTCTGAATCTGAATCAATATACTATGTTCTTTTTTCCTTAGTAACATATGTTTTACTATATTAGTACTAAACTGTGGCATTTATGAACCGTCTTAAATAAAAACATTCATAAAAATGTTCAAACATAGTGCCAACATTTTTCAAATAAAGATAATATTCAAACAACATTTTCAACATTTTGCATTAATTGTGCCGCAAGTTGATCTCGACAATTGATCATATATTGTTGATCTGTTGTATTTCCATGTGGTTGAACCTCGTCCTCATCGTACTCGTCCCCATCTTGTACATTCTCGTTATCATGTACTTCACCTCGATCATATTCGGAGAAAAAATCATCACTTAATCCTTCTTTTCGTATAAAATTATGAATAGCAAAGCATGTCATAGTAATATCTCTTTGTTTCACCAAAGAATACGGAGCCATTCTCTTCAAGATGTGAAAACGTGTTTTCAAAACACCAAAAGCACGCTCAATCCATTCATATTCATATTACTTATTTGAACAAATTAATAAACTAGTTGTCTAACATCAATTTCAAGATATAAAAATAATTAACAAAAGAAAAGTTCACATAAAAGTCGATGTAATAGTAGGAGTTTATATGCAATCGAACACAAATACATATTGAAAAAAAATTATATCACCTAAATCTAACAAACAATCATCAATATTAATTTATATAACGAAATCAAGTGACAAACCATTGAAAAAAATCAAAAATTATAGAAAACTTACTGGTGAAGAGAAAGAGGTAATCATAGGTAAAAAGAGGTTTTTTATGTAGGGTTGTATCAGAGGTAAAAAGAGGTTTTTTATCTCTGGTTGGAAAAAGAAAAAAAAAAACAACAAATTTTTTAAACGGTCAGAGTTCAGAGCCTATAAATACTTTTTATTCAAAAAAGAATAACACCTAAAAGTTCTAATATCTAAAACTAGGAAAACATGTAGGAGAAGACAATTACTTTGTTCTTAAGTTTCATCGGAACGGTTTGTTTTGTTTGCATGCATATATGTCACCATGTGATAGAACCCAATAACTGAATTTAATCAATTATTTTCTTTTATTATTATTTGAAATCAACAATATATATATATATATATATCAAATTGGTATAGTTTTTCTTCCTGATATCATATGATCGCATCAACATATTGTTTCATTATTAGTTTATTACAACCTCACTAGTTGACATGACTGGTTAAAATGTTCATTATATAAAATATTAAATATATTAATTCCAAAGTTTACTACCTAACTTATGTAATTTATACTAACCAAGTTTTATTTGTTATTTAAGCGGATCAATTCCTTTTAAAACATATCAATTTAGAATTTATAACAAATATTATTTGTGAATTAGCTATATGTTATAGACACGTGAAAACGTGGAGCTTTATTATAGGTATACAACTTGAATCATATTTTCAAATCTTTAATCTTTAATATATAATAAAAGAGAGGCCTTAAATGCCACATGGCGAAATAAGGACCCTTAGATGGATTAACATATTTGATCTCGGCCGTTAGATCAAATTGATGATGTCATCAAAGAATATTTTCATTTTACACCCTTTTACAATACATAATTACATTATTTCTATAATTTTATCTCCACTAAAATAAAAAAACATAATTCTAATTTAATTATAAAATCGCTCAATTTTAACTATTATTTACTTTATTGTTATTCTAAAATCTTCTAATAAAAAATATAATAACATGTGTATAAACGTAAAGGTGTATATGTTATAAACGTAAAGGTATATATGTTATTATAACTATAAACAAAATTTGTATAAACGTAAAGGTATACATGTTATTATACGTGTAACATTGTCTTCTCATAATAATTTAAAATCTGCATAAACATATAGTTTACGATCAAGTTTTTACTTTGTTCGCGCTATCGCGGGACAATAATCTAGTATATAATAAAAGAGGGGCCTTAAATGTCACATGGCGAAGTAAGATCCGTTGGATGAGTTATCTTCTTTGATTTCAGCCGTTAGATCAGATTGATGATGTCATCAAATACTATTTCTATTTTACACCCTCTTACAATACATAATTACATTTTCTCTTTCATTTACATCTCCCCTGAAATAAAAAAAATATAAGTTTAATTTACTTATAAATCGCTCAATTTAGACTATGATTTACCATATTTTTATTTTAAAATCTCCTCATAAAAATATCAAAACATTTATATAAACGTAAAAGTGTATGTATTAATTTAACTATAAGCAACATAGGTATAAACGTAAACGTATATATGTTATTATACGTGTGACATTGTTTCTCATAATAACTTAAAATCCACATAAACAAAAATTTACGAGTCAAACTTTATCTTTATCCGCGCTGTCGCGGGACAATAATCTAGTAATACATGACAACGGAAAATAGGATCACATAGAAATAATTAAATCGGATTAAATTCATACATTTATGTAGGGATGAGAAATACCGACTGGCCCGACCGAAACCGACAATACCGACCGAAACCGAAACCGAAACCGAAATAGTGCATCCGGGGCGGTAGTCGACGTAACTAATCACCGTTTTCGGTATTCGGGTCGGGTCGGTAGAAATACCGACCAAAACCGAAAAAGGCCCGACCCAACCCGAAATATAAATAGGGATTTATGTTTTTGTTGCTCAGGGTTTGTGACTGCTCAAGGCCGTGTAGTCGAACGTGCAATTGCGTTACTCTCAAGAATGAAAATATATCTGCATCCGTTAACCAATGGGGTTATGTGGAAAAAGTAAGAAAGGAGATGGAAGACGAGAGGTGAAAAAGGATCTTGGTGCAGTTTGATTGAAGTCGATGTCGATGGTGTGATGTGTGAATTTGTTGCTGGAACCAAGTTGCTTACAAAGGAGATTGAATTGTTGTCATTAGGAATTGACAAACACCTAAGATCATGTTCAATTGACGATGATATAACGTGTGGATCATAGGTAAACATTCAAACCATATATATTTGATTTTATCTTTTAAAAATGTCAGTAATGTATAGAAAAAAGGAGCAGGAAAGATTTTTTGCTGTTTTTTTTGCTGTTTTTCGGTAATTTCAGTTATTTTCGGTCACAATACCGAACCGACCGAATCAAATTCGGTTCGGTTCGGTTTGATGTGTTGCCTATTTTCGGTTTCGGTATTAATCGGTATCGGTTCGGGTCGGGTCGGTATTGGCCCGATGCTCAACCCCACATTTATGTCTTGAATTAATAGCAAATAAGCGATAGATCTAAGTATAAGATCTATTCCACGGTTACATACGCGACACCTTCTTTTAGAAACCGACTTCTATGCTAGTACACGTGTATAATGTTACAACCCTTGTCTAGCTCTTTCACAACCTTTGTCTAGCTTGCTTGTTTACACCGTATGCTCAAACTACACCTCAAATAGGTATTCGAACAAGTCTAATCGAAACTCCTTTACGTCGTAAAGGATTAAGTCTTTACGGCGTAAAGCTTAATGTCTTTACGGCATAAAGACGGAATTTTTTTCCCTTTCCTTCTTTTTTCGAAAACCGAAATTCGAATACCCGTATGAAGGGTTTCGGTCGACTAGAAAAGCTGGAAATCGATTAGGGAATAATCCATAATCGATTATTGTGTATATTGTGAATGAAGTTTAAACAATTACTTGGTATACAAGTTGTGTTATAATTAAGAAACCTCCATAATTACATAATACATCCTCATATTTATTATTACAATTAACACTTAATTAATAATTAACAAATAATAAACGTATAGTCGTATCTAAATATCGATGTGTACGTTCCCGTATGCTCATACATTCACGGACAGATATTTATTTAACTTTGTTCAAATACTAACAACTCCCACTTTTGAATAAGTTCAAACAAATATGATAATATTGATTAACGTCTAGCAACATATCAATGTTCCCATAAATGCACGAGTAAAGTTACGCCAAATTTTAGCAAGGATCGAACTCACGCTCCCTCGTAAAACAAGAAATGACATAACCACGCTACCAAGACAATGATTTGTTTAACTTTTCGGTAAATATTGAATTTAAATAAAAATAAATAAATTTAGCAGCCTATAATATTGACTTTTTTTGACTTTGTGAAATGGTTATATTAATTTTTTATTGTCTCTAAACAACGATTTGTTGCCTTTAACGACTAATTATTTTTAATAAATGTAAATAGTAGTATATATATTGTTGACTTTTTCGACTTTGTGAAATGGTTAATATTCATTTTTATTGTCTTTTTTAACGACAATTCATTGCCTAATTATTTTTGATAAAGGTATATAACTAGGAAATGGTTCCCGCACTTCGTTGCGGGTCTTCATTAATCGACGTCTCTAAGATATAAAAATAACTTTATAATCTAAACTTTTAAATTTAATATCATTACAAATTGTAAATAATAGTAGTAACTATAATGTAAAAGGAAAAAAAAATGTATTACTTATTACAATATTTTAATAAATGACATAATTAACATGTAAGAGCAACGTATTAGCGTTTATTACGCATGTAAAATTAGGTAACCGTCTTTTAATAGGTGGTTTAATTTTATGTAACGGTCGTAGTAGAAATAAATAAATATAATTTGATGTTTAATGTTTTCAGAAATCTAAATATTAAGGGTGTGTTTTGTTTTTTGATAGAAGTTAAATAAATAATAAATTTATACACATGTAGCAGTGAAGTGATGAAAATTGTGGGCCAAAGTAAAAACCATTAATTTATGTTGAAAACAAATTTTATTAAACCACTCAATTTTCTCTATCACATAAGACATAAATTGTTTATATGTTTGTAGAAGCAATATAATTTTATTTAAAGAAAACAAAACTAAATCTACTTGGAGTAGACAAATTTAAAATACACAACACCAAAAAAACAAAAAATGAGAAAATGTGAGTGAAGGTACCTATCCAAAAGGTGGTCTTATAAAATTTAAAGGCATGTACGTATATTTCAAATGGTTTATTTGTAGTTTAGTACTATACAAAGTATATGTTTATTGATTTATATAATAACATTATCTTTTACCCGTCAGTTTATCTGTTTAAATATTTTATTTCTTTTATATAATAATATTATTTTTAATTTATTATATTTCATTTTTTATTTTACGTTTGAACCATTGTTTTTTAACTATTTTTTCTTTTTAGGTTTGATCTTTTTCCTTTTAGTTACGCTATTAAATAGAGTAGAGATCTTTTTAAATTGATTATTTTTGTTAATTCTTAATTTAGCTTTTCCTTTCCAATTTTTTATTGTTTTTAAATGATCAATTAGTTGGATTACATTTGCATAAAGAATTTATAAATTACTTTTATTCCGTCGCAACACGCCGATACCAAAATTTAGTTACCAAATAAAAACAATAACACAAAGAAAAAGTGACATATGACACGGTTTAAACAAAAAAAACACATATATGTGTATCCTATTTATGAAAAAATGAGGGATGTTTTAAAATATTAATAAACAAATTAATAAAAATATTTTAAAATAAATGAAGGACCTATATGATAAATCATCATAAACTTTCAAGTTGGTGTGGTTTTGTTTTACAGTTTTTCTTTTTTCTCGCTCTCTCTTTCATCTTTATCATTTTCTTCAAAATTAGATATATTTTGATATTGCAATCATACTTAGATTATATAATTAAATCAGTGATGGTGCTGGTACAATCGAGCGTGATGAGTTTTTATTTATTTATTTCTGAATTCAAAATATCTGATTTCTAGTTATAAGTGGCCGACGGCGGTGGTATGGTATAGCTATAAGCACCGGTCGGAGGTCCACTTTGTCGAAGCCGATCACATTCAAGCCCAACCGTCACCGTTTTTGTATCTGTAAGTATTTGCGACGACGAAGGTGTCAGTTCCGGTAAGCCCCGGTAAATTTCGGAGGTCCACTTTGTGATTTGTCGGTGGCTATAACATTTAAGCACCAGCGTTACCTTTTTGTTTGGGGAAGAAAGAAGTCACGCGCTTTTCAGTGCGTGATACTTAGTCGTTATGAACAGTGTATCCATGTAGGACAAAATTTTCTGTAATTGTATATATATAGAATAGTAAAATAGTTATGTACATATAATTGAATATGTCATATAGTTTAATCACAAATATTTAAAATTCTATATCTATGGTTCTTGGCAAGTCAACTGCCAAATGTTGACTTCCATTATGCACCATAAGATCTGTTGACTTTTAATCTTAACCGTTACAATTGCCTATTTTTAATAACCGTTAGATCATTTCCTTATACTTTTTAACCATTGATTATAAACGTTTTATAACTTCTCTTTTTTTGTAATTGGATCAATTATCCTTTTAACCCACTACCTCACACCCACTAACATCAAAATACACAGCCGTCACTAATCTCATAACCTTTGAATTTTGATATACTGTAACTTTATGAAAATAAATTAATAACATACAATATATCTTATACTCTATGTTGTTTTCCGCAATCTAATATTTATATATGATTAACAACCACAAATAGAACCTAACTTATGAGTATATCAATGCTAATATAATTATATCAATATTTATATGTATATTAAGATATACATAATAAGATATACTTATATGTTTATATATTTATATGTATATTAAGATATACGGTTGCATTATCTGTTAATATACATATATTTGTAGAATATCTTAACTAAGTAACTAACAAGATGAAGAAAATGACAACATTTTTGGTATCTAAATATGTACTTTAGTTATAAAATGAACTGTATCATTTAAAACAAAGACATATCTTATTAATTTATATTTTATAGTATCTTTTGGATAAAAACTGAACACTTATAAATACATGGAGGTCATATAGATACACTTCAAAATAAGAGAACATAGGGGTGTGTGTGTATAACAACGATAGCTTTTTAGTCTCTGTGTTATGATGGGGTTAAAAAATTTACACACTTGAATATTTACTAGAAATCATGGTAATTCATCATACATTTTTGAACGCCACTTTATAATTCGTTATCAAGTAAGATTTAATTTGTTTTATGGTTTTTTTTTTCTTTATATTTTTCACTCTAAAAGAAAAAGACCGTAAGCTTTAATCTCGTGTTAAAACATCATAATGACACGTAAGAAAAACATCATCTTTGTCTTCTATTCGACTTACTAAAAACAACAGTAATTTTGGATACATTTTTGAACGCCACTTTAGAATTCGTTTTTAATTAAGATTTAATTTTTCTTACGGTTTTCGTTTTTTCTTTCTATTTTTCTCAGTAAAAGAAAAGACCGCAAGCTTTTAACTCGTGTTAAAAATATCATAATGACACGTAATGAAAAACATCATCTTTATCTATTATTCGATTTACTCTTCCACAACAAAAACTGTTTTTCCTTCGTAATGTTTTTTATTAGTTACTTTCGCAAACATTATATAGAGCTTCTAAATACATGTTTTGCATTAAACCATAAATATAAAATCTAACAAATCGACCCCGGACAACGTCCGAGTATTATAGAGTATTTTAAGAAAACGGTTAATAGATCATAAGTCGAACATAGTGTTCTAAATCTGGTAACCACACTTTTGATGTGTTGGAATTTAGTTTAATAAAACACAATGTTGTCGTTTCATTTCTAGAAAAATATTATATCTGATATATTTTACAAAATATAATTTTCCATGCACATTCTATATATCAACTAACAACCAAAAAAGTCCAGAATCAAACATGATAACCGTCATCGGTTAACTGCCATGTGGTTTCTTCATACATTTTATTACAACGTTGTCTATAACTATAACTATAACTATATATACACCACCCTGTATCTATATATTTCTTTCTCTGTATTTGTCCCGAGTCTCTTTCCTAACAAATCTCCTCGCCTCACTTTCACTTTCATTTTCATTTTTCTAATAAAAAACAATCCATCAAAACCGGACTCATATTCGAAATACAATTCACACAATCAAGTAATTTAATTTATTTTTTTCTTTTCTATTGATAGATGAAATTATGGCGGTGAATGAATGGATCAATGGTTATTTAGAAGCGATATTGAATAGTAAACCATCGAATAGAGACGAAAAGAAGTTTAATGTTGGCGAACAAGGCAATTTTAACCCGACAAAGTATTTTGTTGAAGAAGTTGTTACTGGTGTTGATGAGACTGATTTGCATCGAACATGGATCAAGGTTGTTGCTACACGAAACACCAGAGAACGAAGTTCCAGACTCGAAAACATGTGTTGGCGTATTTGGCATCTTACTCGCAAGAAGAAACAGGTTCTATATAATCATATTTGTATTTTGAATTTCCATGTTTTGTTTTCGTGTAGAATTCTTTGTGTTCCTTTAATGGCAATTTTGTTTCAAATTTTTGCACCTAAGGTTTTGTTTTATTGATGGTACATGTGATCGGTTTCTAGTAATCGTCAAGATAAGTTGTAAAATCCATATAATCAAAGTTTGGTGTTTCTAATGTTTTACTTGAAGATAATCAAAGTTTGTAGTTTCGCTATCCTATAAATATAGAAAGAACTAAAAGTATAGTAGAGAGTTTTCAGCAAGTTTTAATTATTAACTTGCAATCCATATTTTATAAAGCGAATATGAGTAAACCAATGTAGCGACGGAAGAATAAATTTACTAGAGAATTGGAAAAATACTAATGTGTGTAGTTTTAAATATAGTTGGAGTGGGAGGATTACCAACGGATAGCAAAGAGGAAGTTGGAAAGAGAACAAGGGCGAAGCGATGTAAGAGAGGACATGTCAGAAGACATGTCGGAAACAGAGAAAGGAGATATCCTTGCGGATTTGGGTGAGAGTCCAAAGAGAACTTACCAACATAATGCTTCTAACTTGGAAGCTTGGTCAGATGATAAGAAAGAGAAGAAGCTATACATTATCCTCATCAGGTATCAATTCTGTTTACTTGGCATCTGTATAGTGGATTTAGAGGTTGTTTAGATGCGTATTTTGCAAATGTAAAGTGATACTGATTAATCAGAATCAAATAATCAGTCGTAATAAACTGAGTTCCAGTAGATAGTATCCTGATTGCTCGCTTAATTAATAGATAAAATGATCAAAGAGAACTTCTTATGAAAATGTGAGACTTTTGAAAATTGAGGATAAAATTCATTTAAATTAGGCTGATTAAAGACTTAAATGATAAAATGTTTTTACCATAAGATAACCAATTTTGTTGTAACTTCTTATACGTAATTTTATTTAGCCTCGGAAGTAGAATTTGTTTAATAAATTATTAAAAAACAAATTGTCGTGACTTCAAGTATCAAATTATAAGTTCTCAAATGCAAATCCAAACGTTCCACCTAAAGCTTCCATATGGAAACAACTAATTTTCTCATGCAGTTTGCATGGTTTGGTTCGTGGAGAAAATATGGAGCTTGGTCGAGATTCTGATACCGGTGGTCAGGTACATATATGTAGAGAAGTTTCCCATCTAATATCTATGTAAATGTGACAATTTGGACGAATCTGTTGATGAATGGGTCATTTCGGGTTATATTTTGTCTCTAACGGGTCAAATGAAATAAAAGTAGCCTAAAATGGATTAAGTTGAACGTCTTAAACTGGTCGAAAGTCGCCCCAATTATATATTTTAATTCAAGAACCTCCATACCTCGTATATCCTTTTACTAAACAATTAACTAAGTTTTTAAATAATACAGTATCAGTTTTGCCATCTCTAAATATAGATATCAATTATTTCCCTTACGGTTTTCTCTGTTTTATCATGAATTTCAGACCAAGTATGTTGTAGAGCTTGCTCGTGCTCTTGCTAAAATGCCTGGGGTGTACAGAGTTGATCTTTTCACCCGCCAGGTGTCATCACCTGAGGTAGATTGGAGCTACGGAGAGCCCACTGAGATGCTGACAGCCGGTTCTGATGACCCAGATGATGATGTTGGCGAAAGCAGCGGAGCTTATATTATAAGAATACCATTTGGCCCTCGTGACAAGTATCTTCATAAAGAATTACTATGGCCTCATATCCAAGAATTTGTAGATGGAGCACTTGCTCACGTCCTTAATATGTCCACGGTTTTAGGTGAACAAATTGGCGGGGGCCATCCAATTTGGCCATACGTTATTCATGGTCATTATGCAGATGCAGGAGATAGTGCTGCTATTCTTTCGGGTGCTCTTAATGTTCCAATGGTTTTAACCGGCCATTCTCTTGGTAGAAACAAGCTAGAACAACTTCTTAAGCAAGGTCGGCAGTCAAAAGAAGATATTAATTCGACTTATAGGATTATGAGGAGAATAGAAGCAGAAGAGCTTTCTTTAGATGCAGCCGAACTTGTGATTACAAGTACCAAACAAGAAATCGATGAACAATGGGGGTTGTATGATGGATTTGATGTTAAGCTTGAGAAAGTTTTACGGGCTCGTGGTAGACGAGGGGTTAATTGTCATGGTCGTTATATGCCAAGGATGGCGGTAAAATGTTCTTATTTCATAATAACAATGATTCCAATTTGAAGAGTTTATCTTTAGGGCTAATTGCATCTAAAAAGTAATCTCACTTTGGTCTGATTTACGTTTTGTGTCTCAAAATTTCGTAAGCCAGAAAAACCAATAATGTCTCAATTTTTTTTCCGCCACGTACCTTATCAGAAAAAAAAGACAAATGATCAAAGTAATCCACCCGTCATCGGCTATGCCATCAATTTTGCCCGTTTGCTGTATCAAATTACCTTAAATCAAATTTTTTGAAACTTGGTTACCTCAAATCAGTCTTTTTAGAACTTTGATGGCTTTTCCGGCCTCGAAAAAGTTGGTTACTTAAAATAGAAATTAGACCAAAGTTGATTATCTTTTAGAATCATTGTAGTATGACATACTATCATTCTTCTGCAGGTTATTCCTCCTGGAATGGATTTCAGCAAGGTTATCCAAGAAGCAAACGAGTCTGATGGGGATCTATCGTTCACTAATACAGAAGGGTCTTCCCCGAAAGCGGTTCCACCAATATGGTCAGAAGTGAGTATACATGCTATTTAACTCTGATCATTTTCATATATTTTTGGTGCATCTGTTCCTTAGTAGAGATGTTTGTTGCAGGTTATGCGGTTTTTGACAAATCCACACAAACCGATGATATTGGCCTTATCAAGACCAGATCCAAAGAAAAACATTACTACCCTTTTGAAGGCCTTTGGAGAATGCCACTCTTTGAGAGAACTTGCTAATCTTGTACGCAGACTATCTAATCTGTCTATATATATATATATGTATGAATTGTTATTAACTTACTAAATCTTTCTTTAACGCAGACACTTATAATGGGGAACAGGGATGATATAGACGAAATGTCTGCTGGGAACGCTAGTGTGCTTACAACCGTACTGAAACTGGTGGACAAATATGATCTTTACGGGCAAGTGGCATTCCCTAAGCATCATAAGCAAAATGATGTTCCAGAAATCTACCGTCTTGCTGCCAAAACGAAGGTTTATTATTAGTATAAAGTGTACATGATGTAACCATTATAACCTGTTTACATACAGACTTGTGATTATAAGTGTTCTTTTATTTCGTGGCAGGGAGTTTTTATAAACCCTGCTTTGGTTGAACCTTTTGGTCTTACATTGATTGAGGTTTGCTGTTATTAATCTTCGCAATTTTTTGAATTCGCCTTACTTTTATTTGAATATTTAAGTTCGTATCCTGTTTTTCATGTTAATACAGGCTGCAGCTCATGGACTTCCTATGGTGGCAACTAAAAACGGCGGCCCTGTTGATATTCATCGAGTAAGTCGTATTGTTTTTTTTCCACTTCAAACTTTCTCACTAATTACCCAATATCAAAAAGCTACATTCAAAATCCATGTATACAATTTCAGGCATTGAACAACGGGCTACTCATAGACCCTCATGATCAACAAGGAATAGCTAATGCTCTACTTAAACTAGTATCAGAGAAGAATTTATGGCACGAGTGCCAGAAAAACGGCTGGAGAAACATACACCTCTTCTCATGGCCCGAACATTGTAGCACATATTTAACACGAGTGGCATCATGTCGCATGAGACACCCTGCATGGAAAACCGACACCCCTACAGATGAAATCCCAAAAGAAGAATCCTTAAACGACTCACTTCGAGATGTGCAAGATGCCTCATTGTTCTTATCTATCGATGCAGATAAATCTTATTCAATTAACGACTCAATAGATAGTGGTGGAGATGTTCAAGATCAAGTAAAACGGGTCATGAGCAAAATGAAGAAACCCGCCTCATCAGATAAAGTTGGTGAAATGAACAATAACACCAATTTGTCTAAGTATCCGATGTTAAGGAAGAGAAGGAAGTTAATTGTCATTGCAGTTGATTGCTACGATAGCAAAGGAGCTCCCGAGAAAACAATGATTAATAT
Source organism: Senecio squalidus (assembly GCA_910822075.1). Taxonomy (NCBI): domain Eukaryota; kingdom Viridiplantae; phylum Streptophyta; class Magnoliopsida; order Asterales; family Asteraceae; genus Senecio; species Senecio squalidus. The sequence goes on from CAJVGC010000589.1 coordinate 18,095,196, forward strand.
GATACAAGAGACGTTTAAGGCGATTAAATTAGACTCAAATTTGGCGAAAGGGGCGGGTGTTGCTATATCTACAGCCATGCCATTGTCTGAACTAATGGATTTTTTGAAAGCAGGGAAAATAAAAATGAACGAGTTTGATGCTGTTGTTTGTAGTAGTGGAAGTGAAGTTTATTATCCTGCAAATTCGGAAGAAAATGGTGAACTTTACCCGGATATTGATTATGCATCTCATGTCGAGTACAGGTGGGGTGCTGATGGTATAAAGAAAACTATTTGGAAGTTGATGAATACATACGAGGATACAGAAGGGCAATCTGGGAAACCTTTAAAAGTGATTGAAGAGGATGTGAAATCGAGCAATTCTCATTGCTTATCTTATCTAATAAAAGATGTTGAAAAGGTGTGAAATCATAACTCTTAACCAAACTGATGTATCGTAACCGTTTCCATGTTAACAAATTTTGTTTTGTTACTTGCTGTTTGCAGGCAAAGAAAGTGGATGATCTGAGACAAAAATTTAGAATGAGGGGTTTAAGGTGTCATCTCATGTATTGTAGAAACTCTACAAGAATGCAAGTAATCCCTTTCCTCGCCTCTCGAGCACAAGCCCTTAGGTAAATCCGCTCTGTTTATTTGTAGACTTTTATTATATCTTGCTCATGTTCTTGAGTTAATCTTTGTGTTATACTTATAATCAAACTACAGGATTTGAGTTTGACTTAATTTATTATGACCAATGGCAATAGGTATTTTTTCGTGCGGTGGAGATTAAATGTTGCGAATATGTACTTGGTACTTGGTGAAACTGGTGACACAGATTATGAAGAACTCATCGCAGGAACCCACAAGACGCTTATTGTAAAAGGAGTTGTGAATAAGGGTTCTGAAGACTTGCTTAGAACGCGCGGTAGCTACTTAAAAGAGGACATAGTTCCTGGAGAGAGCCCGCTCATTGCCTATCTTAATGAAACTAATGCTGAAGAGATTGCAAGTGCCATAACCAAGCTTTCCAAATGTGCAGCATGACTCTTACTTAAACAGTTATTGATGTTAACTACTTATCTTTAACTATTTCAAACCCGTAAAAGCTACTGGTGATGCTAAACGGGATAATAACATGTATCATTATCGTCTTACGTGTGGGTTTATGTGGAAGTTTAGCTAGATCATCAGACTCCCACTTTCATTGTTAAATATTACTTACTACAATGTACTAGATCTCAAAGGATCTACACAAAAACAAATTTCATTGTAATTGTCAACAAATATTTGTGTAATTATTATCAGTCGTGTTAAGTTTATAAATAATCTTTGATTATTTCTTGGTTTAGCCACAATCCTTGAGCTCTGTCATGCTTAATTGATAACCAAATTTATATTTTCTGTTTAATCTACGATGACTCATACAAAATATGCTCATAAACTATAACGTTATGTGAAATGTCACATAAACATTCAGTGACTAGGGGTGTCAAAAAAACCCGAACCCGATTGACGCGACCCGACCCGAACCCGAATAAGCTTATTAGGGTCGGGTTAAACGGGTCTAGAATCTACGATCGGGTTATTCGGGTCAACCCGATTAACCCGAAACTTAATTAGGGTCGGGTTGCGGGTCTTTTTAAGCATCCTTATTCGGGTTCGGGTCAACCCGAATAACCCGAATAATTTTTTTGAACCAAAGACATATGATATATATAGGGAAAAGTATGAAAGAGTTTCATAAATGAAGCGATGTGGGACACCTAAGTAGGTAAAACCAAAGGCATATGACATATATAAGCTAGAAATATGAAAGAGATTCATACATGAAGCGATGTGGGACAACTTCATACCTACTTTAGTTGTCCCACATCACTTCAGGTATGAAACTCTTTCATACTTCTAGCCTATATATATCATATGTCTTTGGTTTTTCCTACTTAGGTGTCCCACATCGCTTAACGTATGAAACTTTTTCATACTTCTAGCTTATATATATCATTTGCCTTTGGTTCAAAATACTTCGACGGTAATAACCCGAACCCGAAATAACCCGACCCTTTTGGACCCGACCCGAAAATGACCCGAACCCTAAAACCCGAACCCTTATTAGGGTCGGGTTAGGGTTAGAAAATTTTAGTTAAAACCCGAATGAACCCGACCCGAAAGTTGCTTATTAGGGTCGGGTTGACCCGAATAACACCCCTATCAGTGACAGAACTTGAAGGTTTATTTTAGAGGGGTCAAACTTAGTTTTGTCTTTTTATTTCGAATTATTTCGAAGGGACGAATATATAAAATTACAAAAAGTAAACACGTGGTCTTATTTATAGGGACCACAACCCCTCTTTCTTAAAACATAACAATTATGCCCGGTCAATCAAGCATAAAAATTGTCATAATACGTATTAAACAGAACAAGATAATTAAAAAACGTAAAATAGAAATGTTATGTGACAAAACTGAAAATATTTATAACTTTGATGGCTACTTTGTTAATTAATATTCTTATTCTACCCTAATATACTAGCACCACTAGAAGCTGTCCTTTCCGACTGCATAACATAAACATTTTCCTCATCAGTATCACTTTCAATCCAAAATCAAAACCCTAATTTTTCCGGCGTAACAATGGGCGATGTTACCACCGGCGCCGGCGCCGGCGCCGATCAGAAACCGACAAAGCTTCCGATTCCTGGAAAACGAAACATCCTAATCACCAGTGCTCTTCCTTACGTCAACAACGTTCCTCATCTCGGAAATATAATTGGATGTAAGTATACTTCTATTCGATATCCGATATCCGTATCACTAATTAACTAAGACTATTTGAACTTAATTTCGTAATTTGTTGCTATGCATGTAGGTGTATTGAGTGCGGATGTGTTTGCTAGGTATTGTAGATTAAGAGGATACAACGCGATTTACGTTTGCGGTACTGACGAATACGGAACGGCTACGGAAACTAAGGCTTTGGAAGAAAACTGTACTCCTAAAGAAATTTGTGACAAGTAATTAATTAAGCGGTTTTATTCCATTTTATGATGAATTTGTATTGTATTATAGACTTGTAATGTTGTTGTAAGTAATTTTGAATTCTGTTATGTTATTACTATAGGTATCATGCGATTCATAGGGATGTGTATAAGTGGTTTAATATTAGTTTTGATGAATTTGGCCGAACTTCAACTCCGCAACAAACCGAAGTTTGTCAAGATATTTTTAACAAGTTGAATGAGAATAAGTGGTTAACTGAAAATACCATGCAACAGGTATGATGTGTGGCGATATTAGTTATGGATTCGTTTAGGATGTATAGGGGAGGTAGTTGGTAAATGACAAATGTCCTTTTTACAATGCAGCTTTACTGTGATACATGTAGTAAGTTTTTAGCTGATCGGCTTGTTGAGGGAAATTGTCCAACACCAGGTTGTGGTTATGATTCTGCACGAGGAGATCAGTGTGAAAAATGTGGAAAGCTATTAAATCCAACTGAACTCGTTAGTCCTAGATGCAAGGTAATGAATACTTATGTTGCTTATACTATCTTATGGTTTTGTTTTATCTTTTGATGTCTAAAACTCCATTTCGTTCTGAAAATAGGTTTGTTCAACAAGCCCTCGAATCCGTGATACAGACCACTTGTTTCTTGAACTCCCTTTGTTGGAAGAAAAACTGCGTAAATACATTAGCACTATGTCAGTGGCTGGCTCGTGGAGTCAAAATGCCATTCACGCAACAAATGCTTGGCTTAAAGAAGGGTTGAGGCAGCGTTGTATTACTAGAGATTTAAAGTGGGGCGTCCCTGTTCCACTTGAGAAATTCAAGGACAAGGTAATGAAGTTGCATGTTTTTCATGGTTTCAGAAGACGGCCTGGTCGGCCGTCTAGCCGGAATTTCAAGGTTGCCGACCCGACCAGGCCTGAGTCGCTCAAAAAAGTCGGTCAACGCGATAATATGGGTCAAAATCGGGTTTTGACGGCAAAATCGGGTAAAAAAACAATACTTTTAATCTGAGATATGATGGTGAATTGAAAAAGTGAGTAATTGAGGAAATTAGGGTTTCAAATTAGAGTAAGAAAGAATAAGAAAGTAGATCTGGTTTTGGGAGAGAGAAAAAGAGAGGTAAATTGAGTGGTAGGTTAAAAGTGTTGGATAAAATGACTAGTTGGTGATGGTTTTTTCTCAATGACACATTATTAAATTAAATACTTGTATTTTTATGGTTTTCATCTATATTTATAGATATAATTTCATAATTTTAATTAAAGTCTACAAAGGTCAACAAAAGTCAAAATCCGACTAGTCCCCGACTTGGCCGACTAGTCCTTAAAATGTCCCGACCGACTCGCCCCTGACTTACGACTTTTCCAACCTTGATGTTTTTGACTTCAATCTCAAGTTGTACTCGCAGTCTCCAACCAATTTTTGATGTATCTAGTTCTTTAGTTTATTTCTTACTGTTCTCGAACCACACATTATATAGGTGTTCTATGTATGGTTTGATGCACCAATTGGATACGTTTCAATTACTAAATGCTACACACCTGAGTGGGAAAAGTGGTGGAAAAATCCTGAAAATGTGGAGCTATTTCAGTTTATGGGCAAGGATAACGTTCCATTTCATACCGTAAGTCTAGTTTTATATTGTACCGTTTTTTCAATATTACTGTTCGGTGTATGTCTCTGTGAAAATAGTAATTACTAAAACCTTGTAGGTACGTAAAAAGAAATTTGATAGTTGAGTTTACTGTTTTACGCTTGGTACATTAAATTTAATTACAGGTTATGTTCCCTTCTACACTTATTGGGACTGAAGAGAACTGGACTATGATGAAGACTATTAGTGTTACAGAGTACTTAAATTACGAAACAGGTTTGTTCAATACTACCCATAATTGATGTTTCTGGTTCAAAAATCATCCAAAGGATCTGTTTGTTGGTCTCTTAATTATATGTGTGTGTAATATTATTTATGTCTGGTTACGGTGTGTAGGCAAGTTCTCAAAGAGTAAGGGTGTAGGAGTCTTTGGAAATGATGCCAAGGACACAAACATTCCTGTAGAAGTATGGAGATATTATTTGTTAACCAATAGACCAGAGGTAGGTCATATGTTTAGTATCTTAGTAATAATGAGGTCTTTATATTTGCAATTCCCCACTTTTTTTTACGTCCTTGTTCAATTTTTTGTTTGTCTAGGTGTCAGACACGTTGTTTACATGGGCAGATTTGCAAGCGAAGTTAAACAGCGAATTGCTAAATAATTTAGGCAATTTCATCAACCGTGTTTTGAGTTTTATTGCTAAAGATCTAGGTTAGTGATTTGGAATCTAAATTACGTTAACAGTGAAATGCTAAATTCTGTACTTTCCCTTCTGGATGCATAGATTAATAATTATAATCCATCGACAGACTCTGCAACTGGCAAGGGTTCAGGATACAACTCCATAATTCCTGATGCTCCTGGTGCCGAGTCACATCTTTTAACAAAAGCGTTGGGGGAGAAAATTGGTAACTATGTTGACCAGTATGTGGAGGCCATGGAGAAGGTACGTGATTATAGTGGAATATAATATTATTCTGGCACTTTTCTTTCATCTTTAAAAACAATATATAAGAAAAGTCTGTTGGTAATTGGAATAGGTCAAGCTAAAGCAAGGATTGAAAATTGCAATGAGTATTTCTGGCGAGGGAAATGCATATCTACAAGTAAGTCACAAGCTTGCAGCTCTTTTTATCTGTCATTATTTTAGAACACGGACATTGACCTCACATTAACATAAAAGAATCAATAGATATTAAACTCTGTTATCAGTAGAGTGGTAAAAAGGGTGGTCGGACGGGTTGAGTAACCGGTCAAAAGGGGTAGTTTATGACTAAATTAACTATAGCACCTCAACAGAAATCTAATTATTTGAATATTTGAATATAAATAATATACTAGTTAGTGTGCATAAAATTAAATAAGGTGAACAACCATTGCCCTGTATGACTTGTTAGAGATAAAATGTAACCCGAATCGATCCACTCTCGCGTAAATAGGCAAACACACCAGGTAATGTGGTTTTTGTATATCCCCATGCAGGAAAGTCAGTTCTGGAAACTTTACAAGGAAGACCTCCCTTCTTGTTCCATAGTCATGAGAACTTCAGTGGGAGTAGTTTATCTTCTTGCTTGCCTTTTAGAACCTTTTATGCCTTCGTTTTCCATTGAGGCAAGTAAATTTGTATCTTTTTTTATCATCAGTTTTTGGACCAAGAGCTTAATGTTTTTGTAATATATTATTTTGTTCCTTGACGTTCCTTTCGTTATGTTGTTTCAGGTACTCAAGCAGCTTAATTTGCCCCTTCAACTATCTCTTTCTGATGATAAAGGGGATGTTGGAAAGGCCAAAGTTCCTTGGGAGGTCATACCTGTTGGTCACAAAATTGGGACCCCCGTGCCACTATTCAAAGAATTGGTAAATATGTTGTTCTGTTATGTTTTTGTATCTGTTTCTCTTTCGTGGTTTACGTGGCCTAGTGACAACAATTGCTTGAACATCTTGTGATTGTGCTTTATTGTGTTTGATGTGCAGAAAGATGAAGAAGTGGAGTTTTTCAGGAATAAGTTTGCTGGAAGTCAAGCTGATCGTGCAGACCGGGCTGTGAAAGAACAAGCTGAAGCAAAGAAAATTACAGAAAAGTTGAAGAACACAAAAATATCTGGTGATTGTTACCTGTTTATTTAACTACTCTAGTTAATACGTGCTATGTTTGCTTTTAGTTTTTTAATCAGTTATCCCACTCTCGTCCTAGTGGAAGCAAATATAGATTTCGGAAAGCTGTTGTAGACTTTTGGTGATCAACCTACCTATGCCAATTACGAACATAAAACATCTTTGATAGATCATAATTTATATTTTTTTAGAATTTTTTGAAATTTAATGTTACTCTTACAGTCTTCTTTTGTACAATAATCTTCTTGGTGATCCCACATGCTGACATGTGTTCATTGTGTTAGCAGGTAAAAGTGGAAAGAAAGAAGGCCCAACTAAGGCTGCTGCTGTTGAACAGGAACTAACAATCAGTAGACTCGATATCCGTGTTGGGGTTATTACCGAAGTTCAGAAGCATCCAGATGCTGATTCTTTGTACGTGGAAAAAATCGATGTTGGTGAAGAGCAGCCTAGAACTGTTGTTAGTGGGCTTGTTAAATTCATCCCTCTTGAGGAGATGAAGGTTATTTCACCACTTAAATCCTTATCTGCCACCACTTAAGAATAATTTTCCACGGGGCTAACATTTTTCTTAATTTTTTTCTTCTCAGAACCGAAAGGTCTGTGTTCTTTGTAACCTAAAACCAGCCACCATGAGGGGCATTAAATCACAAGCAATGGTTCTTTGCGCTTCCACTAGTGATCACACCAAGGTAAGTAATCAATGTTTTGGCCACATCGTAGAGAACAAATTCTATATTAGTAGTCAAATTTTGTAGATACATGACATGATTTGCACGAACATAATTTCAGGTTGAATTAGTTGAGCCACCCGAGTCTGCGGCTATTGGAGAGAGAGTTACCTTTTCTGGCTTTAATGGGGAGCCTGATGATGTTCTTAACCCTAAGAAGAAAGTTTGGGAGACGCTGCAAGTGGATTTACATACAGGCAAGGATCTTGTAGCTTGCTTTAAAGATCTACCGTTTACTACATCTGGAGGTGTTTGCAAGGTTTCATCCATATCTGATGGATCTATTCGATAAAATACTTACTCTCATGACGTATTGTACTACCACAGTTTCATCAAACGTTGTGTTTGTTTTATTTACTTTTTTTGACATTTCATATATCACATTTACCACCATTTCGACAGCGCTAAAATACCGATCTTGATGACTTTGCTAATATAAATGTAATGTAGTTTTAAAACTTATTGATCTTGGCCTTAGAGCTTACTTTTATTTCATAATTGGGAACTAGCAGTTTTTAATGATTACAAGAAGAAACTATCGCCTCGAGATGGAAAGAAAGCCTTGAATTGTTAGACAAAGGGACTCCTTGTGGAGAAACTATCTTTCCTTTTTACAAAACGAATGGTCATAAAAGGAAATCCAGGACATCAAGCGATGATGAGTCTTCGGATTTGATATATATGTTTTCGTAATTTTGTAACTGTTAGACTAGCTTGTCTGAATCTTAAGATGTTCAGCGATCATAATATATTTTAAGTTATTTTATTTTTTATAGATCTTTGGCCACCAAAAACTCATAAATATTAAAATATGTCTTCTTCTTCGACCTTTTATTTACAGTATATATTTGTGTTTCAGAAGATGTTAATGTTTAAATACTTGACTCGACAGATGCTCATGCTCTTTCGGTGTTAATTTACTTTCAAGGTTGCAAATTAGCATGAGTTTTAGTGCTTAATTATCATCAATCGCATCCTATTACATACACAACATAACCTTATGGCTATTTAGGCAAAGGCACAGTCACGACTGACGAGGCATGTAATGTAATGCGTTTTATAAGATTTTGTTTCTTCGTTACTAATAAACGCAAGTCGGTCTGCTTATCTTAAGATTCATGTTTGATTCTAACCATGTACATGAACTGTTGAGTATCAGAATTGAGCAAACTTAAACAAGCTCGTTTTCTGTCTGGGTTTCAACACTTGCTAGAATAACCATAATTAGTTAACCCGCCATCCGAATGATGTGAACCCATATCCCAGAGGTAGATATATCGATAATGTTTGTAGACGGAAATATGGTCCCTTCAACAATTTTGACTGATGTGGTTAATACAAAGTTCAAACAATTTGTTTGCATTTAGAATTTTAGTCTGTATTTAACTTTTAACCTATCAAACTCTTAAAGAGTGTAATAGTGTTTGGAATTAGAAACATCGTTAATTGGTTAACCGTATAACCAAACCATGGAAACCAATTACCAGTATAAAAAAGTTAAACCAAATTTTTTTTCTTTCTGTTTGGGTTGATAACATTCAAGAAAACTTGAAACGACATCCTTATGAATAAATGGTGAAGTAGTACCCTTATTATTTCAAGACACGATATCGAATTCAAAAACATAGAAATCATCAAGATCACTAATCTTCAATGTAAAGCGTGACTTCGTTAGCATGAGTTAAAAGTCCTTTCAAACAACTGAAACACATTTCTTTTTAATCTTATTATGCTTGCACCAGCAACTGCAAAAACATGGGTTTCTTGACTTTGCACCAACATGGCCAAACATGATGCCTTAAAGCTACATCTCGAATTCTAACCCGAATAAAAAAAAAAAAAAGGAAACATAAAAAAACAGAGGTTTGATGAGGAGCAACTGAAGCCCCCCACCAGTACATTAATGGAGTTTGTAAGCATGATTGAACTCAAGGCCTTGTTCATAGGGGAGTAAAATCAATAACGGCATCTGATATCTTTTTCTCGAGTTCATTTTCGTCAATCCATATCGAACTTTGACGACGTAGTAGCTCATTCTTCTCTTTCTTCTTTTCCATGAATTTCTGCTGTCTTTTTTTGTGATATTCAAGTTTCTCGGCTCTTTCTTTCAACTGCAGCCACAGATACCAACAACTAATATCAGTAACAATAAGAGGAATTTATGAATAAATGAAACTACGGAGGTGGTAGTTCAACATATCTGAGACGGGTTTTATCTGAATAAGGTCAAATAATAAATAGCTAAAGGGGGATTGTGTCAAACATGTTAAAAACATCGTCAAAGTCTATTTCCCTCGTATCAGTTTTATCATGTTCTTGGGAAGGTGTGTTTTCTTTATAAACTTGTTTAAATTAAAAAAATTGTTACCACGAGATTACCAATTTAGTAAGAGAACTGGTAAGTTGAATCGAAGAATGTTCAAATTGTGTACCTAAATCCATTTTGGTGCTAGGTTTGGTAAAGATATATTAGAGGTGTTAGTTTCTAAACATTTACTTCTGAATGGTTCGATTTGGGATTTGTTTTATTTCAAACAGGTATAATAAACAAAAAAATAGCTAAAAATCGAACGGGTCAAAGAAGTAGTCTATTTTATTGTATTCAACCTCTTAATTAATGTTTCATAATAATATTAAGCTTGTAATTATAATCAGCGCTTTAATTATTTATTAGAAAACTAAAAAAAGGACAACAGAAAGTAACTGGGTTTCAACCAACCCGACCCCGTCACATTTCAACCAGTACTAAAACATGTTTCGTTTCAACTCCAACCTGTTTTGAACCGTTAAATGGACCACCCATACTGACACCTCTAAGAAGTGTGTTTTATCACCTCATATAGAGCTTTGTTCTGTTCTAAAATTATCATGACAACACGAGTACCTTTGCTGCTGGTTATTATCAAGAGTTACTTCCACCTTATTGAAAAAAACTTGGAATATGGATTAATCCATTTCTGATTTGTGGTTTTTTTAATTAAAATCTCACGCATTCTTTTTGCCTGGCAAAAACAATCTAGTGATAGGACATTCGATGCACATGAGATTGTGCATGACTACTATATTTAAAGACTAAGATTACTATTATTATAAAAAAAATGTTTCCTAAACATAAGTACAAAAAATGGACAAAAAGTGTTTGTGAGCCAACCCAGGATATTGCAATCCAAACACGTTATCCACCAATCCCTTGTCTCCTTGAGTAACTGTAAAAAAAAGGACATACACTAGTTTCTAGATGCAAAGAGGTATGAAGATGTAATCCTACTAATTTAAATCCAATGCCTAAACAATGAAAATCGTATCTCCGATAAGCATGGTCGATTCTATGGATATAAGTACACCAATTGATCGGTTTAGTAATTGACCATAGTAGCACAGGCAGGAGCTGTTTACGCTTAATGTATTTTCTCTAGCAATATCGTTTTTTTTTTAAGTTTGTGGTAGAAGGGATTACCCCTCTGATCAATAAGTAAAACTATTGTACCTAGTGCTATTAAATGTGGATGTAGTCTGATGGGTAATACCTTGTACCACAAACTTAGGGGACACAGGTTCGATTCTTAGCTCTACAATGAAGTGGTTTTACTTAATTAATTTCACATAACGAGCAATAGAAACCCTAAATCCTAATGATCAGTTTATGAAGCAAAATGATACCAGAGTTTGGCGGAACTCCTGTTCAGCGAGCTGTCGTTCCGCAGCTTTGAGCTTCTTCTCAGCGGTTTTGGCAGCTCTACGGTCTTCACTTTCAATCCTCAAAGCCTCTTTTTTAATATCATCTTTCCTTTGTTTCTCAATCCTCTGAAGCTCCATTTCATGAATGTACTCCTTTCTCACCGCTTTAACCTTTTTCGCGTAATCGCGGCGGAGCATTTGGAGTCTTGATTGAGCATCTTTAGGATCCTTTGGTGGGTCCCAGCTGTTGAGGTAATTGTTGGGGGTTAGGTATTCCTGGTTACGTTGGTGGTCGTTGTGGTGAGACGCCGCCGTCACGGTGGAGAGAGATCGGATGGTGGCGGTGGTTAGGGTTGGAGAACGGAGGAGGAGCAACCGTCGTAAGGACATTGTCGTCAGGGTTTTTCTTTCCTTTCCCAAATCAATATCAACTTTTATTAACATACAATTTTATAAAGGGTTAATGCAACAGTTCAAAAATATTCGATTGAATTAATGAAGAAACAAAAAATATGTTGTTATCATTTTTCTTTTTTTAAATATTTAAATAATGATTATCCGATTTTCAAGAATTATGTAAGTAGGTCACCTGATTGACCTGTAACTTGTTTGATCAGTCATTTAACTCGTTTGATTTTCTTTTAACCAATAAACAATTGACACGTGTGAACTTTTTAGAAAAACATGAAAAGCTTCATTATTTTTTAGATACCAATTTTTCAACACCATAGAAAACCGTCGCCCCTCCTTTGTCGCCCCCACCCACCTATTCGAATCACCCGTATAAAAACTTGACATTTGTGAAAAGTAGTATTTTTTTTCTCATTTGCAAATTACCCCGTATTATCAAGTCCATTAGATAATTACGTCTCACAACAACCTGATTTAATGGATGGTAAAAATACCAATAATTTTAAAAGGTTTTTGTTAAAAAAAATTTCTTCCAAATTTACAGTTAGTCTTTGTCTTTTAGATCGTTTTTTGTTGGCTATGGAAGAGTGGGTGTCGGATCCGATCACAAGATTATTAATTATGAAGTAATACATGAGAGAATATAAGAGAGAATGTAAGAGAAAATTATGTTTTATTTCTCAAACTTGGATATCTTACAATGGAAAAGGCTCCTCCTTTTATAGGGAAGGATAAGATGCATTTGTTGACTACATACCATACATTTTTGACTAAAGCACACATGATAACATAAAATAATACACACACTACATATTAAAATAAAACATAAGGAAATCTTCTAGACATGGTGATGTAAGCGCTTACGTCACATGATTCTTTAACTTTCACCATGGTTTGCTTTTGCTTTTACCGTGGTAAGTTTATTTCCAACGGGAATCGGGGTGAGAAGGGTCATCTTCAAATGGGTCTTGGTGTGGGATATCATCTTCCTCATCGTCTTCAGTTTCTTAGTCATCTGACGTATCAATACGGACACCTAAATGTGTCTTTTTCCATTCGTCTAATGCTTCAATCCATTGTGAGGATATAGGGTGATCATCAGACCATGCACACATATCATACATAATATGCATAGGGATTGTATCCTGATTAACTCTATTTGCTTGAGCTAGGGCCCTTCGTGCATTTATCCAATCATGTGGGTAGAAGATCCTAGTGGGTATGATTGAAGGGTTCACATTATAATTTCCGTGCACAATTGTTGTAGGAGCATGGTAGACAATTGATTGATTCATCCTAACCATCGATGGTGTGAAGAAGGAACACGGACGCCGAAATAATATCATAACATAAGTTTTTTTTAGCTGATATCATTTTTGTCCACTGATGCGCTGGTAAGAACCACTGGAGGAGAGAGAAGAGGTTTCTTGATTGTGGGGGTACACTTTCGAACTGACATTGGAATATGTAGGATTGTAGTTTGATGGAATTGAAAGTAATTCCAATGGTGTAGGTTTCAAAAAGGTACCAAAAGAAACATAAGGCTTCCTTAGAGAGTCGAAATAGATCGTGGATGTGGAAAATACTCAAGAACGGGTAGTTGGGGTGAAATTTGAGACCTCTTATTGCCAGACCATGATTACGGATGAGAATTGTGAGGAATGTTTGATAGTTAAGCAAAGATCTCTCCATAAGGGTTAAATCTGCAATTGCTTCCACGATTTCTTCGGGGAGTTGAAGGGCTAGTGGAGTGGCTCCGGAGGATGATGCATTGTTGTTATCGGAATTTACTGTGTAGACCATTGGGAGTATACCGGGTTTGTGGATTGGCTTGGTTTTTACTGGGCTTTTATTCTTCTTTAAATAGGACTTGGGTCTTGATAAGAAGTCAACAAGGACGTTTTCTGTTCCCTTAATGTGTTTAACAGTGAATTTCCATTGGGAAAACCAGTTGGCCCACCTTAACAGCTGTCCTTCTAGGAGTGTCTTTCGCTTAAACTGTAGCATGCGTGGAAAAGAGGACATGTCCATCTCTATCTCGAATTCATGACCGATTAAGTGGAATTGGAATCTTTCAATACCTCTTTTGACTGCCAGTATCTCTTTAAACGTGGAGTGATAGTGTTGTTCAACTTTTTTAAAGGTACCGCTTTTATACCCGCATACTGATCTAGTATTATCCTTATCTTGTACAAGCAAGACCGCACCCCAATATTCATCACTCGCATCTGTCTGCAAGATTCTTTTTTCCGAGGGACCTGGTATCTTTAATGGAGGCATCACATCTGCCAGTTTTTTTATTTCCTTTACGGACGTTGTTTATTTTATAGTCCATGGGGGAGAATCTTTTCTGAGCATGGGGAATAGCCAGACTGTATGAGCAGACAACTTAGGCAAAAAATCAGCCATGTAATTGACTAGCCCAAGGAACTGTTAGATCATCTTTGGTGTGGTTAGTTCATCTGGAAACTGGTGTAACTCTTGGGAAATGTGGGGTTGTGGTTGATATTTCCCGTCCGATATTTTCATACCGAGGAAATCAATCGATGGTACTCCTATCTCCATTTTCTTCTCTGATAACATAATCCCATGCTTCTTGACTAAGGAATAAAATCTTGAGAGTAAATCAACATGAGAATCTTCATCTTGGGAAAATAGTAAAATATCATCAATGTATACCAGGGCATTTGAAAGGATAGGCTCGAAGATTTTAATCATTGCCTTTTGAAATGCTGACGGGGCATTTTTTTAATCCAAATGACATGACTCTCCACTGGTAATGATGATCAGGGATGCAAAACCCTGTTTTCGGTCTATCTTCAGGAGCAATACCTAATTGCCAAAAACCGGACTTGAGATCAAACTTTGAAAGCACCTTTGCATTTACTAATGATTGGAACAATGATTTTTTCTGTGGAAGAGGGAATTTATCATCAGCAAGGAAATGGTTCAGAGGTTGATAGTTGATGACAAGCCTTAACTTTCCACGAACTTGTTCACTTCTTTTGTTGACATAAAATGCTTCACATGCCCATGGGGATGTTGTGGGTTCAATGATCTCTTGGTTTACAAGCTGGGTACATTCTTCTAAGGCAAGTTTATGATGATCTGGATTCATTCCCGGGTGACTTGCCTTTGTGGGGTTAATATCTTCATTTTGTTTGAATGGTAGTGAGACGAAAAATGAAGGGTTTAACCATAACGGATTTGGGTGTTTGGAAAGGAATTATGTATGGGAGGAGGCGCAACATGATTGAATAATATCATGTTTGAGTGACTGCAAAGAGTGGGATTTAGTGGAGGCCATAAATAGTCTTGGGACAAAGGTCCATGGGTTCATGAAGCTTTTGTAACAATGACCTTTTGGTGTCCATCTTAAATTTGACAATTTATGGAGAATGTCAAATCCGATAAGAAGATCTTTACCATGTGCACTTGAACCGAGCATTCTATGCTTAACAATAAGCTTAGGGAAAAGAGTTATATTAATGGGAATGCTTATCTTGTCAATAGAAAATGTTTCTCCATTGGCTGCCAAAAACTGCTGGTAGTGAGGTTTCCAAAAACTTTCTGGGAGGATCTTCGGGTTTAGTATGGAAACAGATGAACCAGTGTCAAAAAATCCCATAACTGGAATGGGTTTGGCATATGTTGATGTGAGAAGATGGACTTTGGCTGTGGGTGTTGGT
Source organism: Senecio squalidus (assembly GCA_910822075.1). NCBI lineage: Eukaryota > Viridiplantae > Streptophyta > Magnoliopsida > Asterales > Asteraceae > Senecio > Senecio squalidus. Next base: position 18,110,406 of record CAJVGC010000589.1, read on the forward strand.
TGGTTTTCTCGTGCAGGGATTGGGTTTCGAATGTGAGGAATCGGACTTGCTTCGAACACTTCCGTATCATCATCAAAGGAATCTGGGATTGGGCTGATTTTAAATACTTCTGATGGGGGATTCGTAACGGCAGGAACTGGTTCTGTGCTTATGATGAATACTTCAACGTCTGAGTGACCACTGGATGAATCTGAGTCATATTCTTCGTCTGAGTCGCTATAAGCAATCGAACATAATGAGAACTCATTCGGCTCGTCGTCGAGAGAATAAATAGATTCAAGATCTGATAGATCAACTGGCTCAATTTTATTGAGCGCTTGTATTACTGCTTGTGTCTTTCGATTATCTGGACAGTCTTTTGCGAAATGCCCTTGCTTGTGGCAGACATAGCATCTATCAGATTTTCTTCCTCTTTGGTTTCTTTTTCTGAAGAATTTCCATTTTTTCTTTTGAAAGGTTTTTCTTGGAATCCACTTCTTACGTTTGTAAGAGTTTGTAAAATTGGAAAATCCTTTCGAGTGAGACTTCTTCTTTGTGTGAGAACAATCACATGACGACTTATCCTTGCACTTAATCTGGAGGTATTTTTCGTCACAAGATGCACCAAAGTCGCTTTCCCGTCTTTTCGAATTCAACTAAAAACTTCTTTTGGTTGCACAATTTTGAAAGTGCATTAATAATGAGTTGATATAACTCTCCAAGTGAAGCTTGTGCCACCGTGATGTTCCTTGTTTCTAGGGACCTGTATGCCTCATTTCCAAGTGATTCTGGAAAGGAATTGAGAAAGACTTGTTTGAGATTCACATCATCTACGCCTTGTAAGCAGTAAAACCTTTCTGACATGCGATTGTAGTGTCTTTCAAGATCCTTCTTTTGGAATGAACAACACTTCATTTTTAAGAATTCTTCTCTTGCACGTATAGTGTGTTCAATTGGGTTCCCAATAAATTCAGAATATATTATATTCATGAATTTTTCAAGAGACTCGGATTGTTGGATTGTTAACTGCCTGTATTCTCCGAGACTTAGGTACCAATCTCTAAGGCGTCCTTGAAGCCTTGTAAGAAACCTTTTGATGACCACATCAATGGAATAATATTGGAGTTCAGATGAACACCAAGTTAGCATTTCAACGCTTCTTTCTCTCCATTTGGAGGGTGGGATGTCATCAAAGGTAAAACCATGCTTAGTATCTGATCGGGGAACCTTATAATCTCTTCCAGGGGTTGTTTGGGAGGCTGCATCTTCAGCTTCATCTTCAAAGGGTTCAGTGTCATTATGGACTGTTGGATCGGGTTCTGTCATGAGTAAGTGTTCAAAAGCCTCAAAAGGATGAAAGTCATCATCTTCATTGTCAGATGAAGAAACAATAACTGGTCCAATGAAGGTAGTTTGTTGAGACTTCTCATCTTTTGCATAGGGATTGAAGGAAAGATGAGACTGGATTTAGGTTTTCGATTGGTAGGACATTTGGGGCTTTAGATGAGGCGACGATTGTATCGTCGGTAGAAGTACTCGACCGATCAGTAATAGTAAGACTTGAAGGTATTTTTCGTATTTTTTCTTGTTCTGGAGCCCATAGTGTTAATGATGGAGAGGGTATATAGGAAGATGATTGGGATATTGGTTGTGGATCATAAGCTGGTTTAATGAAAGGAGTAGAGGGTAACCTCCAAAGATCATCGACAAAGGTTGATGAACTTTTCTGTTTTTGTTGTCTTTCGAGATCTAGAAGCTGAGTTTTGAGGAATTTCATTTCTGCTTCTCTCTGGGAAAGGGAAGTGGAGGTCTGAGGTGAAGATGGAGAGTGTACTATCTGAAGAAGTTCAGTATGGAGATTTTGAATCTTAAACCGAAGCTTTTTCATCATTGTTTCAAAGGACTTTACCTGTGAAGAGAAAGTCTCTTGTGCTTTCACCATCTTGGTTTGTTGGGCGAGAATTTTAGTGAGTACTTTATTTTGTGCAACAACATTTTCACTTTGCCAGTTAAGGGTGGCCTCATCTTGGCTAACAGAACTTGGGAACACCCGTGGAACTGATAGTTGTAGGAGTTTTAATCTTCCATTCGTGTTTGGTTCTTTGTTGAAGATCTTCAAACGAATTTAATTGAGGAAATTCGGTGTGATAGTCTTGTTGGGAATAAGTAGATGGATCTGGTGTTATAACACAACAATGGACTAAAGGAGAATGGGTTGTTTGTTCGTTATGGATGATTGACAAATCTTTTCTATAATATGGAGGAAGGTTTGTTGATGGAATTTTGTGGCACGGTGGAGGTGGTGTTTTGTGAGGTGTGTTTGAATAACGAACATAGTAAGCAAATTTACCTTAAGGCTCTCCAAATAATCCGACTGAGGTATCACCGTTATCATAGATTCTTTTCAACTTTTGTTGTGAACTGTTTTGTCTTTTTAGGAGATCTTCATGGAATTCAATTTTGTATGCTTCGTCTAGACAATCTGAACAATTACAAACATCATAACAAATATGATTGTTTGTTGGTCTGATCATATTCACCATAGGGAACACATATGATACTTTGGCATTTGAAGGACTTGAAAACTTGACTTCTACAAGTCCATTTTCATGGCGTTTGAAATCAGGGGCCGTTGTGGTTTGAATTGGTGCTTGGTGAATTTGTTCATAGTTTGTTACCCATCTTTCGGGAAGTAGTTTCAACTATTCATCTCTGGATAATTTTCTTGGAACATAGGTACAAGTTGGGTTAGCGTTTGAATCTACGTCTAGAAATAAAGCATCACCAGAATTATTATCTCCACAAACCATAACATCTATACAATGGTTTTGCACACGATATGCCATCTGATAGTGGAACGTTGCTTGAAACGTGTTTACTTGGGGAGTACCACCAATTTCAATTTGAACTTTGAGGGCAGTAAAGAGTGATGGATCATTTAATGGCATATTGAAGTTTGGGTAAAACGTAACAAATATAGTGCCTGCATTTAAAGTGGTTTGAACTGTGCCGATGCAAGCATGTTGATACTCAAGAAATCTTGTATCAACCAAGGCTATTCTTGAAAAGGCCGGGAGACCTTTGCGGCCATGGAAAGTTAGGGCTAGCCTTACAGCTCCAAAGTGTATGTGGGTGTATCCTTGGGACAAACACTATCGTGGTAAATCTGCTGGCATGGACATGGTGACAAGATGTTCGGCTGTTGTAGCTGGAAGTTGATGAGAATCAAACTTCGATGCTTGTATGTATTCTTTTACTTGTTGGTTGTGTGTGGGGCTTATTAGCTTTTTTATTTTTCTGGTAAAGGAAATTGTAGGTTTAGAATAGATTTGTTTTTGGTTTACAATAGGTAAGTGAGTGGAAGGGATTTTAGAGTCATCTGGTAGGTATGAAATTTCATATAGGTGTTCTATTTTATTTGTACAGGATTGGCGGAAGTTAGATGAGGGGGTTTTGTGTAGATGCATGGTAAGAAGGAAATATGAAGACTTTCTAAGTATTTCTATACTATCTGGAGGAACACCACTGCGACCACTCTTCTCGACTTACAATATCATAAACACTGAAAGAAAACTTATACTTTTACTTCATATAAGATACTAACGTTTGGTTTTCTGATGTGAGAGATCCGTTCTAAGACGGCAGTCACAGAGCATACTAATCCGAACTTTAGTAGGAAGTGTAAGAGCCGATTGGCTCTGATACCATTATGAGGGGGGGGGGGGGGGGGGGTTGAGGTAGATCTATATAAGACCTATAAGAACAATCAAGATCAAGAAAACTTGTAAGAAACAAGAATATAGGAGAAAATATAAGAGAGAATGTAATAGAAAACTATGTTCTATTTCTCAAACTTGGATATCTTACAATGGAAATGGCTCTTTCTTTTATAGGGAAGGATAGGATGCCTTTGTTGACTACATACCATACATTTTTGACTAAAGCACACATGATAACATAAAATAATACACACATTACATATTAAAATATAACATAAGGAAATCTTCTAGACATGGTGATGTAAGCGCTTACGTCACATGATTCTTTAACTCTCACCATGGTTTGCTTTTACTTTTACCGTGGTAAGTTTATTTCCAACGGGAATCAGGGTGAGAAGGGTCATCTTCAAATGGGTCTTGGTGTGGGATGTCATCTTCCTCATCGTCTTCCGTTTCTTCCTCATCTGACGTATCAATACGGACACTTAAATGTTGTCTAATGTTTCAATCCATTGTGAGGATATATGGTGATCATCAGACCATGCACACATATCATACATAATATGCATAGGGATTGTATCAGGATTAACTCTATTTGCTTGAGTTAGGGCCCTTCTTGCATTTATCCAATCTTGAGGGTAGAAGATCCTAGTGCGTATGATTGAAGGGTTCACATTATAATTTTCGTGACAGTTTATTAAAGTAGAATGAACGGGATATATATTTTTTTAATTCAATGATTTAATTGGATTTTTTGAAAAAGTATAGTGACCCTCGAGTGCATTAACCCTATTATAAAAGTATATCACATTTTCCTAATAAAATGAGTGTCTTCTTAAATAAACCAACACATTCCTAATATCTTTAAATGTTTTTAAAAACTCAATTGACCACTCTAAAGTTAAAATAAAAAACTCTATATATATTTACATAAATTATGTTTTAGACATAATCAGTTTCAGTTTTCATTTGTTCAAAAAGAAACCTCTAACTTTCCCGTGTTCTGATAGATATGATTTAACAAAATCTAAATCGCTTTGGCGTTTGAACTTATGTTTGATCCAAAACCACTTGATTTTGACGAGTTTGCAACACAAATTTAGCTTACACTCAATGAATCGCCTTAAGCCATCGAATATGGATTGGACTGGCCGACCCGGTCCGATTTAAGGACATTGATTTTTGTTCTAGGTTTGAAGGACCCCATAACTACATATTTTAGAATATGAAGTCACTATACTAAATAGTGAATATAGTGAGTTAATCACATGAATATTTAAAATCTTTATTAATGGATTAACTTCATGTTGGACGAATTAAGAGAAATACGAGTGATAACAAAGTTGTAGGATGGTTGTAAGATTTTTTGTTGACGTGACATCAATAATCGTGGTTCTGGAATTTTTGGTGGAGTGATAAACATGATTGTGGGTAGTTTGGGACTGGCAATTTTTTTTTTCTTTTCTTTTTTTAACATTTCAATATAATAAAAATAACATTTTATTGATAAAAATAAAGTTACAATACAATAATTAAAATAAAATACAAATACATATAATAAAAATAGTTAACGTTGTCGATAGTCTTCCGAAAGTGTGGAAATGTACACCATGAGATCATTGCAGAGTCTGTTGTGCGTACCCCTGTCTCTTATCTCTCTGGTAATCCGGATACGTTCATTCACTCTGTCATTATAAGTTTGGTTAACACCTGTAACCGGAGGATCATACCATTCATGGACATCACAAACCGACCGTCTTTTGTCTTCAACAATCATATTGTGCAATATGAAACCGGCGTACATAAATCTTCTCAACTTGTTCATCTTGTAAAATCTCGTTGCATGCTTTATAATACCCCAGCGACCTTGAAGAACATCGAATGACCGTTCGATATCCTTTCTCGAACTCTCTTGAAAACGTTTGAATTTTTTACGTGGTTCGTCCGGTGGATATGCAAAAGCTTTAACAAATGTAGACCACTCTAGATATATACCGTCTGCAAAGGTAATATCCTTTATCGTACTCGTGCCCGTTTACGAAAAATCTATAATATGGGGATGGGTCATTAAGCATATCATGAAACAACGACGATTGTTTAAGTACATTGTTATCGTTGTGTATGATTGGCATTTCTATAAAGTTCATTTGTTTATGCTTATCATGTTGAATCATTTATCAAGCTCAAAGTTCATTCTCTAAGCAAACAATATTCAAAGTCTTATGCAAGATAATGATCATCTCAAGTCTGAATGAATTATGTGAAATTGTTTAATTCGGATGAACAAGTTTCAAAATCCGAGTTAAATCATGAAGACCAAAGTTACTTGTTTAAGTCAAAGATGAAGATGAAAACAGAGCGACTTAGTCAAGTCTGAAGACTGATGCAAAGTAATTTGGAACTAGTAAATGATCATTCAACTTAAAGAAAAGTTCATTAAATGAAGCAAAAGACTGAATAATGAACTTGAAGTTTGAACAAAGTTTAAAATGTAAAGAACTGAAGTTTAAAGAAGCTGATCTTGGAGTATCAAAGGGGAAGATTGTTATCTAAGGGGGAGATTGATAATTAGAAGAATTTGAACTAACAAAAGAGAATCAGTTAAAGGGGGAGATTGTTGGTTTAGAAAATCTGATTCATGTGAAGCTTACAATGAAGAATCTGATGTTTGGAGAATTGAAGTGTGTAAAGCTCACCATGGAGAATCATTAGCTGTTTGATTTGAAGATATTCATAGCATCATCGAAGGGGGAGATTGTTGGGTATTCAAAATTATGGATGAAGCTAAGAAATCTTCAAAGTGTGTTTCCGCTTAAGTTTTAAGTCGGATGAACAATTTCATCACCCGACTAAAAAACATTTTAAACAACTTGAAGTCAACACTGAAGATTTTAAGTTTGATGATGAACTTTTAAGTCTGGTGATGAAAACTACTCTTCAGAGTTAAATTAAACATCTTCAGACTTAAAATCAAGATGAAGACTTAAGTATTCTATTCGTAAAGAGTTTGTAATGAGGTCTATAAATAGAGGGATGTGTGTAGAGTCAAGTGTCTCTCAATGCAAGGTCACCGAGCCTCCATTAGACGAGTACCATTGTACTTCAACATTGTAATCTTGTGTAACGACAATTCCCGCCAAATCCTTCTATGAATGAAATCAATTCAAACTCTTTTAATTAACAAATCCTCAATTTAAATTTAGCTGAGATTCAATCAAATTGAGAGATTTCGCATCTCAATTTGATCAAACATTACACTGATCTCGTTTGTTTTTCGTTCCTGAATTAGAGAAAAATCCTAACATCGTTGATATAAATGATTAACATCATCTTGTGTTGGGGTTCTTAAATAAACGTTTGTATGAAGATGGATAACACATTTAAAAAAAGGGTTAAAGTCATTTATTGCCAACGAACCTTTTAGGGTGTATCATTATAAGCCTTGATCTTTTTTCAATACCGTTATAATCCAATAACTTTCAAATTACGTCCCACAATAACCCATTTTGTCAGAAATTTTACTTGTTACTGTTAGGTCTCAATAAGATCTCAAACACTAGCTAATCAATTTACAAATAAGTATTTAGATGTTAATTGTTACGAACCGTTTAATCACTCAGTTTCTTAGTATATTATAGCGGAATTATAATAACGAAGTAATGAGAATAACACCCAATTATTAGATTAGAAAAGTTCAACGTTTACAATAGTCAAGCTCACTATCTATACACAATAATAGTGAGCTTGATAAGTACGAATCCTAGTAAATCTTCTAAAAGGATAGAAGATTTAGTGTAACAAACATACCTAAAATAACGTATCACGTTTCATTATGGAGCTGAGTAGTCAGCTCCACAATGCCTTAGTCTCTTTTCGTCACTCAGACTCAAAGCTACTCAGACTCAAAAAGTAAGACTTTAATAAACAAATTTATTAAATTGGGTTGAATCGTTGATTTTCCCAACAATCTCCCCCTATCTGTTTAGATTAAAGTCTTTTACAATGGGACATATCCAAAACTAACACAAACTTAAACACAAAGTAAAATAAAATAGTTTGTGATAAAAACAAATTACTTTCTTCTCTTGGAGGCTTTCTTCTGCTTCATTGGCACATCCCATGGATTAGGCTTTTTCACTTCTTTTGCCCATTGCAATCTTTCTGTTTTCCATCCAAGCAGCTTCTCCATTTCAGCATCTGACTTGTGGAACAGTAGTTGATATTCTTTCTTGATCAGTTCTACTTTGTCCATCAATGTCCCCATTTCTTCAATTCTTCTAAGGTTATTAAATAACCAGTTGATCAGCTTCATACGAAAGGGAATGCATTGGTCAGATTCACACTCACTAAGAAGAGCAATGCAATGATATAGAGAGGACATGTTCAATCTGTCCTTCGCTTGAAAGCATTCTTCTCCCCCACAATCCACATAACACAGGCCTTCATATGCATCAGTCTTCACAAATGGTCTTTCTTGAAAGATTAATCCCTTGGGAACTGGATGTATACTGCTTGTTTCTAATCCAAGTGATTTAGCCCCAGCTCTCACTCTGTTGACTGTGCAGAATGCTCTGTAGTCTTCATCCGAAATCAGCTTCAGTAAATAAGCAACATTCACATTTGAGACAGCTTCTCTTTTGACTTCAAGTCTGTGTGCAATGTTGTTTATTCTTGGGCTCAGACTGGCAATTTCCTTCCATTCTTCTAATCCCAAGGTATGCATTCTATGTACCCCAATTCTGAAAGAGCCCCCTTTGTGATAACATGTCAGCATGAGATCAGATCCACCAGTATCAAAACAATCCAAGTCTTGGATCTTGTTTGCATTTCTCCTTATTATGAAGTTTGATTCAATGTAGTCCAGTCTGGCTTCTTCCCTTAATACTTGTTTAGCCATTTGTCTGTCAGCAACTATCCTTTGCTGTTCTTCATCAATTGCCAATTCTTCTTCTTCCTTCATCTCAGCTTCAAGTATTTCAGCAGCTTTTATGCACTTATCTTGTGTTTCTGTGGGATTGGCCTCAAACTTCTCCATGTATAGACCTTTGACATACTCCCTGTATCTTTGAACTGTCATCCCAGCATTGTGTGCATATCTTTGAAGTTTTGCCAATTTTTCAGCTTCAGCTTGTCTTTCCTTTATTTCAGTTTCTACCTCAGTTTGAACAGTTGGCTCTTCCATCTCTGTATCAGTGTCAGTTTCAGTATCAACTGCAGCTTTTCCTTTTACATCCTTGTCACTCCTTTGATCTTCTTTCTCAGATTCACTTGATATGTCACTGTAGTCTGTTTCATAATGGTCCTCAGTCTGACCAGTTTTCAGATTGAATCTTGAGGTTTTGAAGTACCTTTTCTCACTGTCATCTCTCTTCCTTTTCAAGGTCTGCTTGGGGAGGTCAGACTCACAAGTTGTGGTAACATTTTTCTCCCCCTGAGTCTGAGCACCCCCTAATGATACTTCAGCAGTCTGTTTCCCCTTTCTAGCCAGACTGATCTCAGATGTAAGTGTCAACACCATCCCCTTCAATTCCTCCATCTCCACCATATTTTGACATTTGAGAGCATTCAACTCAGTCTGCATTGCAGTCAGTTTGACATCAAACTGAGTTGACATATCCTTAATTGCCTGTAACAGCAAAGGAACAGCCATAGCAACCTCAGACTAAGAAGAAGAAGTATCAATAGATGTTGGGACAGGTGGTATAGCCTCACCCCCCTTGTTGACTAGGTGAGCGATCCTTGGCCAAAGAAGTGGAAGTCTGTACCTCACTCAGTTTGGGAAGTGAGGCATTGACGACTTGTGCAGAGATGTGAGAGAAGTTTGGTGGTTCAGTATCGTGAACTAGCACAGAGCTAGTGAAAATTGCCTTAGGAATTGGCTTTGAAACTGAGGGGGGTGGTCCCATACTAAGTACAGGGATATTCAGGAGTGGAATATCTTCTTCAATGCTTACCACATGTGTCAGTGTGGCAGCAGCAACGTGTGTCTCCAAGCTGACTACTCTAGTTTGGCTTAGGGTAATCTGGGTAGTCAGATCCACCTCTTGCTCTAGCAGAGGGAGGATGGTCTGATCTACAGCCCTTGAGGGGAGTTTAGAACTCTCAGCCTCATGGAAAAGTGAGTCCATCAGTGCTTGATTTAGAGTGGGGCTTGATGTGAGTGCTTTTTCAAAAGAACTTGGTGAGTTCAATAGATTGGTCGCTTGAGTTGCTAAGACATCAAGTTGAGGAGTGGACTGCACCTCAGACTGAGAGGGGATACTTTCAGAATGAGGGAGAGAAAGAGTGATATTCATACATGAGTCTGCCTCAGCGCGCCCTGCCCCACCCATTTCCACCTCAGCATCGGTAACAGGAATGTTTGCCTCCAAATTCTCTTCAATTCCGTCACCTTGATTGTCTGAGGCTGAATGGTCAGACTCAGTGCTTTCAGGGTCAATAAAAGGATTAGAAATCCACTGAAGCATAACTGGTGTCAAACCTGGCTCTGCTTCAGTGATGTTGATGTAAGTAAAAATTTTAGAGGTCAGTCTGGGAAGAGGGCACACATAAAAAATTTGATCAAGTGCCTCATAAGCTGCCTTTCCCAGAGCCTCCTCAAAACTGAGTGAGAGTACCCGAATAAACGGGACATCATTCGGTCTCTTTGTTTTTAAAACAAGGGAGATAATCTCGTCAAAATAGAGTTGTGAGTAAGAGATTCGTCTTCCCGTGACCATGGAATGAAAAAGATGGATCTCGAATTCATTCATTTGATTAAGACTCCCAGATTTACCCCCCAAACATCGAGTAATACTGGAAAAGAGAAATTTCCATTTTCCTGTGAAGAATTTATATTCGATTACCCCTTGGATTACAGGCTGACCAATGAGAGGGAATGCCTCAGCTCGAGCTTGTTGTTTGGTCAGTTTGGCCTGAAATCCTCCTTCACCCGCTTCAAGAGCAGTCGGTAGCAACAATGCCGCACGAATGTTTTCCTCAGTAATGGTAAGAGTTTGCCTTCCATCATTATACGTGCCAGTAATTGCAGTCTGAGCAGCGTTGGCGGTGCAGGTGTACCACCACTCACATAATACCGGTGGGAACATCACTGTTTCACAAAAATACGCACCATACAGGGGATGGGATTGCATGAACTGACACAGTTGTTCAAAGCCCCTGTTTTGGCGATTGGCGGGAATATCGGTAGTAGCCACCCTATTGTTATCCTTGATCTGTACCCTACTGTGAAAATCGGCGCCAGGAATCATGCGTGGAGTAACGTGAAGGATCATGTTCATATCCGCCATTGAAGAGAATTCAAGAAAAAGATTAGAGAAGATAAAAATTAGGATAAAATTTGAAATCAAGTTGAATTTAAACTAAAGTAGCGAAATTTAAGTAACTAAGTTAGGAAACTTTCCATATAGTCTAAGCAGTTTAACCCTATTGACAATTATGACCCCTGAGGTTGAAAATTTTTTTTTGCAACTGACCCCAATTTTTTTTACAGACTAATGAAGAAAAAAAAAATATAAACAAAAATTTAAAAAAATTAAAAAATATTTACGAAAATTACATTCAGTCTGAGCACATGATCAGACTGAAAAATTTGGAGCTGACTAAAAGGTCAGACTGAAATTTTATTCTTTTGACATATTAAGGATTCAACATGCCCAGTTCCCCTAACAGATAGAAAAACCTGTCCTCACTCAGAGGTTTCGTGAAGATATCTGCCAATTGATCATGGGTGGCTACAAACTCCAGTCTGACTTTGCCTTTTTCCACACAGTCTCGAATGAAATGATGTCTTATTTCAATGTGTTTTGTCCTGGAGTGAAATACTGGATTCTCAGTTATTTGAATAGCACTCTTGTTGTCACACATGATTGGAGTGTTTTGAATCTTGATGTCAAGATCAGCCAATTGATGTTTCCTCCATAGTAACTGTGCACAACAACTCCATGCGGCCACGTACTCAGCTTCAGCTGTGGACGTTGCAACTAAGTTTTGCTTTTTGCTTGACCAACTGACTAGTTTTCCTCCCAGAAGCTGACATCCCCCTGATGTACTTTTTCTGTCCAATCTACACCCTGCATAGTCTGCATCTGTGTAGCCAATTAGTTCAAAACCAGAATCTTTAGGGTACCATAGGCCAAGATTTGGAGTACCCTTAAGATATCTGAAAATTCTTTTGACAGCTTTAAGATGGGATTCCTTTGGGTCAGCTTGATAACGTGCACATAGACAGGTAGAGAACATGATATCAGGTCTACTAGCAGTTAAGTAAAGTGAAGAGCCAATCATACCTCTGTAAGTAGCTTGACAAACTGACTTGCCAGATGAGTCTTTATGCAACTTATCAGAAATACTTATTGGTGTTTTCATTTCAGAGCATGATTCAAAACCAAATTTCTTTATTAAATCATGGACATATTTACTTTGATTTATAAAAATGCCATCTTTCTTTTGTTCTACTTGTAGACCAAGGAAAAACGTGAGTTCTCCCATCATACTCATTCTATATTCACTGCACATGAGATTTGAAAACCAAGTAAACAACTTTTCATTTGTGGATCCAAATATAATGTCATCAACATATATTTGCTCCAAAATCCCAGGCCCTTTTTCCTTTTTGATAAAAAGTGTCTTATCAATTGATCTTCTTTTAAAATGATTTTTGAGAAGAAAGTCAAATAGAGTATCATACCAAGCTCTAGGAGCTTGTTTGAGACCATATAATGCTTTGTTTAATTTAAAAACATGATCAGGAAAGTTAGGATCGACAAAACCTGGAGGCTGCTTGACATAGACTTCCTCCTGTAGATCACCATTCAAAAATGCACTCTTCACATCCATTTGATACACCAAGAAGTCGTTGAAGGCTGCATATGCTAAGAATAAGCGAATTGCTTCAATTCTGGCCACTGGAGCAAAGGTTTCATCATAATCAATGCCTTATTCCTGCTTGTATCCTTGAGCCACCAATCGAGCTTTGATCCTGATTACCACTCCATCTTTGTCATATTTATTTCTAAATGTTCATTTAAGTCCAATGATAGTTTTAAACAGGGGACGTGGTACCTTTGTCCAAACATTGTTTCTTATGAATTCTCCAAGTTCCTCTTGCATACCGTCAACCCAGTCTTCATCTAATAGAGCTTCTTCAACCTTCTTTGGTTCCATCAAACTCAAGAAGTTTGTATAAAAACAAAAGTTATCTGTGGCATTCTTTCGTCTGGTTTTAACTCCTTCAGTTAATGAACCAATTACCGATGATATGGGATGTCCCTTGAGAGTCTTGATGTTTCCTATCTCACTGTGGGAAACTGCAGCTGCTTGAGACGGAGTATCATCAGTTTGAGTGTCATCAGGCTGAGTATTTTGGATCTGAGTTTGGTCAGACTGAGGGGTATCAGTCTGAGTTTCATCAGTTTCATTAGACTTAGTTGTTTCAATATCAGGGACACTCTGGAAGGTTGATTCATCAGGTTCACTCTCAGACTCTTGATTTTGATGTGCTATTTCATCATTCTGATCTGCAGTATGAGAGTCAGCTTCAAACGTTGTTACTAGTAATTCATCACACAGCTGATTGATAGTGGCTATGTCAGTCTGTGATGACGATTCATCTTTGTCAGACTGAGTGGTGTCATCAAAAGTAACATTGATACTTTCTTCCACAACTTTCCTGCTTTCATTGTAGACTCTGAATGCTTTAGCGATGCTTGAGTATCCAACAAACAATCCTTCATCAGCTTTAGGAGACATCTTACACAGCAAATCCCGTTGATTAAGAATATAACATCGACTTCCAAAAATATGAAAATAATGGATGGAAGGAACTTTATTATGATACAATTCATATGCAGTTTTCCCATGTCTCTTCACGATGATGGATCTATTCTGTGTAAAGCAATCAGTGTTCACAGCTTCAGCCCAAAATTTTATCTTCATGTTTCCATAGCATTGCATAGTCCTGGCAGCTTCAATTAGTGTTCTATTTCTTCTCTCTGCAACTCCGTTTTGTTGAGGTGTTCGAACTGAAGCAAAGTTTTGTACTATTCCCAATTGATCACAGAAATTTATCAAGACTGAGTTTTTGAACTCAGTTCCATGATCACTCCTCATCTGTCTAACAAGAGTATTCTTTTGTCGCTATTCTCTTTTGATCAGACTGATGATTTCCTCAGCTGCATCACTTTTAGCCCGTAAGAATATAACCCAAGTGAATCTAGTAAATTCATCGACAATCACAAGGGTGTATTTCTTTCAGCCTTGGCTCTCAATCCCAATTGGTCCAAACAAATCCATATGTAGCATGAATAGTGGTTCATCAATTGAATGCAACATCTTGGATGGGAATTGAGTCTTGGTTTGCTTTCCAAGCACACAAGCTGAGCAAACTTTGTCTTTGGTATAGGTCAGCTCAGGAAGTCCTCTAACCAATTTACTCTTTGACAAGGCATTTATGTTTTTGAAGTTTAAATGTGATAATCTTCTATGCCATAGCCAATTAAGTTCTTCTTTAGTTTCAGTGAACAAACACGTCTCAGCCTCATCATTGGCTGTACTCAGATCCAGGCAGAATACATCTCTTTCTCTTTTGGCAAGTAGCAATGGTTTCCCTTTATCATTGTAGATTATCCCTGCTTGCTTTCTGAATCTGACCTCATGATCTTTATCAGTGATTTGACTTACACTTAGTAAGTTGTGTTGTAAACCTTCGACATAAGCAACTCTTTTGAATGTGACAGCTCCAACATGTATCTTTCCATATCCTCGTGTCATTGACACCCCATTATCACCATATCTCACTTGAGGCCCAACTTCTTCTTTATAGTCTTGTAGAAAAGACTTCATTCCTGTCATGTGCCTTGAAGCTCCACTATCTAGATACCATTTTGTAGAGTCCTGCACATGAAACAGAGAATATTAGTTCCTTTTGGGTACCCACTTTAGAGTGGATCCATGAACTGAAACTGATTTAAGTTTAGGTTCAAGCTTGCAGTCAGTTTTGGAGCTAGTGTAGTTCCATTTATTGAGTTCTTTCATGCAGTTAACAGAATAATGACCTATGACACCACAGTATTTACATGGAGTGTCTTTGAGACTGACTTGAGATGAATCTGACTTAGACTTGGTGTTTTTGACTGACTTTGGCTTTGATTGAGATGTTTGTCTTTGCTTTTGAGGTGAGACTGACTTTGAGGAAACTGACTTAGAATTTGGTGAAACTGACTTCTGTATGGATGGAGCTGACCAATGTTTTGGTGAGACTGACTTTTGAAAAACATTTTTCTGTGGTCGAGACTGAATTAGTTGGTAACAAAACACAGCTTCATGTCCTTTTTCACCACAATTATAGCATGCCCTCTTAGGAGGTGTCTTTGGCCTGATGTGGTGAGGTGATTTATTCCTGACTAGAGTTTTTACGATTTTAGTCAGTTCCAACAATTGATTTCCCAATTTATCAATAGTTTTGTTTTCATGACTTTTGTTAGGGATTTTGAAACTGACTTGACTCTGAATCTTAGGTTTATTCATAACCTTGGGTAAGCCATTATTTATATGCAAAGAATTATTCACTACACGCACGTTTGTATCAGTTTCATTTAAATTAACACATTCAGACTGAGAAGAAGTTGAAGAATCACTTTTATTGAAAACTTGAGAAATTACAGGTTTGACAAAAGCATTTGACATCATAGTTTTTTCTCCTTTCATATAAGTGAAAGTGTTTGGAAGAATTTCTGGTTTGAAAATAATTTTTTCTCTTTCAGCTTTTTGAGCTTCTTCTTCTTCTTCAGTCATATGCATCTTCAGACTGAAGTCCTCACCCAACACAGCTTGAACTTGTTTGGGTACCTGTCTGCTCAAACAATCTTCATTTTTTAAGGATGATATGCACCATGATTTACAAATCCTTTTATAATGCTCAGTTTCTTCTCTAAATTTATAATTTTCTTTTGCAAGATCACTATAAGCTTTAATCTGAGCATTTAAAAGAACTTTATAACTTTCTAGTTCAATTATTTTATCATCTTTAATTTTCAAAGCATTTTCAAGATCTTTAATCTTTTGTTTGAGTTCAGATTGTTCTTCTAAAATGGTGGTCAAATCAATAAAGATATACTCAAACATTTGAAGTTTTTGTTTATTTGTATAAGTGTTGAAATTGTGTAACTTATAAAGCTTTGATTTGTTCCAGTCTGAGTTGCAGCTCAGTCTCTCAGCTTCCTTCAGATCCTTCTCGAACTGAGATGCAGATTTCTCAGCTTCAGTCACTTCCTCTGTGAACGCCATCAAGAACTTATCCACCACTTCCTCATCCTCATCAGATGACAGTTCCTCATCTAACCATTCTTCAGCAAAGAATGCCTTTTGCTCAGTTTGAGGTTTTTGAGTATTTGAACTGTTGCCTTTCTTGTATTTAAGATACTTCTTTCTGTATCTTTGAGCCCTCTCAGCAACCTCATCCATGTGCTCAGTCTGAGCAATCTTTACTTACAGTCAGCAGCCATGTGACCATATTCATTGCATTTAAAGCATTTAACCTTCTTTAAATCAAAAGGCTTCTTTCCTTTGTAACCAGTCTTCTGTTCCAGCTTCATGGTTAACAATGCCAACTGATTCTTCAGCTTTTTGACTTCAGTTTCGTTATCCGATTCTGAGTCTGAGTTTGACTCAGTTTCAGATGAGTCAGCTTTAGAATAGATTTCTTTGTTTCTTTTGCTAGTTGCAACCAATGCAGCTTCAGGATCTCGTGTAGTTCTTCTAGTGTTTATCCTTTTCCTCTCTTGAGATTCTTCAAAGTTCAACAACAATCCAAAGAGGCCAGGCAGCTTAATGTGGACAATTTTTCACTAACCACAAGAGATGTGATAACAGATTCAAATTTGTTTGGCAAGATGTCAACAAACTTCTTGCAAATTTCATCATCTTCCTTCATCATTCCTAGAGCTGATAGGTCATTCAACAGTATTTGGTGCCCTTGTATGCACGTCAGCTAAAGTTTCCTTATCTTTCACGTAGAATTTTCATAATTTCTAATCAGACTGTTCAATCTTTGCTCTCTCACAATCGGTACGCCTTCATAAGATACAATTAAAGTATCCCATATCTCTTTAGCAGATCTGCATCCAGCAATCTTTGAGAAAATCTGCTCAGACACAGCGTTTCCTAGGATACTTCTTGCTCTTGGATCTAGATTGAAAAGTAGTTTATCAAGATCTGTCCACTGTGATTTAGGAGTTTGAACCCACCTTGCACGTTGAACAACTTTGTCTCCTTCCTTGACCTCATCAATATGTTTTCCTGGAATAATTGGACCTTCTGTCACAGTTCTCATCATTTCTTCATGAATTCCGGAAAGATGCCACTCAGCTTTAAGTTTCTAGTGAGCAAAGTTGTGACCACTGAAAATGGGAATACCTTTTCCAGCCATAGCGGGTGTATTGGATGAAGATGATGACATTGTATTTGAGATTTTATGTATTGATCGTTTAAGATTGGTAAATTTATTAAAATTTAAATTTTATTTGCTCTGATACCAGTTGTTAGGTCTCAATAAGATCTCAAACACTAGCTAATCAATTTACAAATAAGTATTTAGATGTTAATTGTTACGAACCGTTTAATCACTCAGTTTCTTAGTATATTATAGCGGAATTATAATAACGAAGTAATGAGAATAACACACAATTATTAGATTAGAAAAGTTCAACGTTTACAATAGTCAGGCTCACTATTTATACACAATAATAGTGAGCTTGATAAGTACGAATCCTAGTAAATCTTCTAAAAGGATAGATGATTTAGTCTAACAAACATACCTAAAATAACGTATCACGTTTCATTATTGAGCTGAGTAGTCAGCTCCACAATGCCTTAGTCTCTTTTCGTCACTCAGACTCAAAGCTACTCAGACTCAAAAAGTAAGACTTTAATAAACAGATTTATTAACTTGGGTTAAATCGTTGATTTTCTCAACAGTTACTTATACAACCTGTTACTGCCATGTGTATAATTTTTTTACTGCCATGTGTATAATTTTTTTACTGCCATGTGTATACTGATTTTACACGTATGCTTATTGAGTTACAAAGTCAAAGTGTAATCTTGGTGAAAATCTACGAACATCTTGGTTGTCTTCTCCCTTACTACACAAATCGAAAACCCTAATATCACCCCCAAATTGTAAACCCTGATTTGACACAAATATAAGTGAATCGGTCCAGAACTTGGTTGTTTGTTTGCATCACAAAGGTTTATTCTTTCCAAATTCGTTGAGGTATTTGAAGGGTAAAGTTACAATCATTGATGATATTCAATTCGAAGGTATTAGCTTTACAAACCTTAAAGAAGTTGTCAAAAAGTTATGTATTGTTCCTGAAATCCATAGTTTGTTAGTTTGTCTTCCTGACATTCCTCTTTCTAAAGGCATAAAATTAATTTCAAATGATGAAGTTATAATTGAATTTGTTAATTTAGGTTATCAAAATGGTCATGAAATAGATATGTATGTTGAACATGATAGGTATGATATCTTAGAGTATGTTGCAAATGATGTAGGTTTAGTTGATGAGTTTGACTATGAAACTGAGGAGGTTGTTACAGAAAAAGACCCAATTTTAGAGGAGTTTGTGAAAGGTGAGTTTGAGGGGGAATAGAATGTAGTAATTGAAAAAGGTTGTGTTGATGACCCATTCTTAACACGTTTATGTGGGAATATAGGGTATGTTAACTATGAGTCTGACCCTCCTGTTCCAAACAGTGATGATGTACCACTTGAAGATCCCGGTGATGATGAATTAGATGATAGGTTTAAGGTTAATCAAGGTATTAAGTATCCTGCTCATGATCCAGATAGCCCATGGGATAGTATGAGACATGTTCTTGGTATGAGGTATGAACACCCTGAGAAACTTAGGATTGCATTAGCTAACTATGGGGTTGCAAATGGGTATCAGTTGTGGTATTTAAAGAGTGATCAAAACTGTTTGTTGGTTTTGTGTGGTAGAAATCTTGAAGAAGTCAGATGTGCAAATGCCATAATAAGGAAGAAAGCCAAAGATGCTAGAATCCTAGCAGAGAAAGAACATACATCTAATGGAGAAGGAAGTAAAAAGAAGGCTCATAACTGTCCTTTTAGACTTTGGGCATCCTCGATGAGCACTGAGAGATATTTCCAAATCAAG
Organism: Senecio squalidus; assembly: GCA_910822075.1. Taxonomy (NCBI): domain Eukaryota; kingdom Viridiplantae; phylum Streptophyta; class Magnoliopsida; order Asterales; family Asteraceae; genus Senecio; species Senecio squalidus. Next base: position 18,129,283 of record CAJVGC010000589.1, read on the forward strand.
TCATTAATCCCAGGTCACAACTATGGAAAGAACTTTAACTTGGTTCTTTGGTTACATATAAATGGATAGCAGTTAGATTTGCAAAGGATATTGTTGACAACCCATTTATAACATTGAGGTTCATGGTTTCTGAAATCAGAGAGAGGTATATGATTAATGTTAGCATGGGTCAGTGTAAGAGAGCTAAGTAAAGGGCTCTTTTTGATCATGAGGGAGGTTTGATTGAACATTATGAAAGGTTGTGGCAGTACAGACAAGTTGTTTTACAGTCTAATCCAGGATCAACGTGTCACTTAAATGTTGAGGAACTCCATGATGGACAAATCTATTTCATCATAATCTACATGTGTTTCAAAGGTATAAAGGAAGGTTGGTTATCGGGTTGTAGGAGATTCATAGGACTTGATGGTTGTTTTTTAAAAGGTACGTGTAGAGGAGAGTTACTAACTGCTATGTGAAGGGATGGTAACAATCATATGTATCTCATTGCATGCGCAGTTGTTGGAGTAGAGAACATAGATAACTGGTGTTGGTTTTTGGAGTTAGTAAGGCATGATTTGTCATTGGGACATGTTGAAACAGTTACCATTATTTCAGATGGTCATAAGGTAATTCATGTACATTGTCATAATATACTATACACAACTATTTTTACATTATACATCTGTTTAATATATTTTCTAAATATGTATACAAGGCCCAATGAAGCAGTGAGGACATGGTTGCCAGATGCAGAACATAGATAATGTACAAGACATATCTATGAAAATTTCAGGAAAAGGTGGTCTGGATTGCAGTATAGGAGGTTTTTTTGGACAACTGCATCAACATGTGTGGAGGCCATTGTTGAAGCAAAAATGGAGTAAATCAAGAAATTGGATGTGGAAGCTTACAACTATTTGACACAGATGGATCCCAGGACATGGTGTAGGGAATTTTTTAGGATGTACAAATGTTGTGCCTCATTTGAGAATGGTATATCATTTGAGAATGTGGTCACCAAAGATGGTGTTGGGAGTTCGACAGAGAAGCCTATGGATATCTAGGGTGTTAGGGTTGGGGGTTGGGTTTGTGTACTTTTGTTGGTTTGTAATGAATTATTAGGTTAGAATCTTTTGGTCCAATTAAAAATTGTCCACCACTCAAGCACTCAATCTGTAAAGTTGTTTTCTTTTGTCGTAGTATACTTTTGACCACATGCATGTGGTAGTACTTGCTTAATATTCTGTATTTTGGCTTTAATGCAAGTGGTTGGTTGGCATTATTCAATTTCTTCTTGTTTTGGTTATTGTGTTCAACATAGTGGGAGGCACAAAGCCTTGGTCCATTCAATGCATTGAAGATATATACAACCATCCATCCCTCCATCCATCCATCAACATAAGTTTACAACTCAATGCAATATTATTCATGTCAATCAAAAGTAGAAACAATGAACATATTGAATGACAATTCAATGCATTGAAGACTACTTCAAGCTTGTAACAGTGAACAAGTAGAAACTGTGAACATATTTTGGCTATAAAAAGGAGTAGTCTTCAATTAAGTTGTATACCAAACACAATTTATAGTTTAAACTTGTAACATCTAAATCAAAACAATGTCAAACAATTCAAGTGATGGTGAACCCAACCAGCAGATTGTGATCAACCTGTCAAGCAATTCAAGCCAAAATGATGAAAGTGAAGATGAACTCAATGATGGGGTTGATGTTGCTCTAGACACTAGTGATGATGACCATGTCCCTGAAAGCGATGACACCTTTGTGACTACACTAGCAAGGAAAAGGCTGGTAAGTATGCATAACCTTGTTAGAAACTTTGCTAATGTACCTGTCATAATCATATTTCCTTTCGCAGACCATACCAGCTCCTTTTGTAAGGGACCACAACCTCATTCGTGTTGATGAATGCACTGTCAACTTCACTTCACATGGTCCATATGGTATGTGGTTCAAGTTGATCAAGCATCTTGACCGAAGGAGGCCTGGACCAACTAACCATGTGGTGATCAAGGGAGAATGGAAGGCATTCATGAGGACCCATGGGCTTAAATATGGTTCTGTCTTTCTTTTCACCAAGGTGCTTGTGGCAAGTAACAGTGGTGACAAGTTGGATGCCATCTCCTTTAACCCGGCTTCCCAAACCATTACCTAACCATGGTTTATTTTTAACTTGACCTTAACAAGTCATGATCCCAATGTGTTAATCAAATCAAATACCTCAAAAACTCTCCCGCTCTCTACCCAAAATCTCTTTTCAGTCAAAATTCTCCACAAAAATTATAGGTTTTGGCTGTTACAAATCCCAAGTTAGATTCTTTATGAGGTATTTTTTAATCGTAAAATTAGGGTTTTTTTTTTTTTGAATTTTTTATCTAAATTTTTTTGATTTTACAGGATGGGCCCTGTGGATGGTTATGAACTTAATGTTCATAACGATAGAGCTTTTATGTATGATCCATTTAGGTATGATGGAGTAGATATAACTGTTTATGTTGCAAAAGTTGGGTTTGAGGAATTGTGTGAACTTATCAAAACTGCTACCAGAAACCCTTTATCCGCTATCTATTACACATGTCCGGGACAGAAACCAAAAGATGTGTTGTTCAGGCTTGCCAATGAATATGACGTTGCTATGATGTTTAAATTGCTTACTTTTATGGGAAGATTGATGTATATATGGATCACTTTGATGATGATGAGCTTACCCCGTATGTATGAAGTATTGAAAGCCACCTGAGGATGAACATGAAGCTTCAGTGATTGACAACCTAGAAGATGCACCTGATGATGAACCAAGTGTTTCTCGTATTCAACAAGTAGATGATAATTCTAAAGTAAAACAAGAAGTAGCAAACACAGATTCAGATGATAAGGATTATGTTGTGAAACTTGGAGAAGATGACAGTGATACAGAAAGTGATGATTCTTCTATTGACTTTCTGTCTGAAGATGAAATTGAACTTAGGAGGTAAGAACTAGAATGGCTGAGGAGAAAAAGAACCCCCAAAAAAGAGTGCAACCACAATTGGCAATATTTGGAGTGAAAGAACAACCTGATTTGTTTGATACCATTTGTGAGCATGAGGAGTTTATGACAGAACTTATGAGGATGATGAAAGTTAATGATGACAATGATCTAGATCCCTTTAAATCGGATGCACATATTGATAAGTACCCAATCCATGATACTCAAGTTCATTGGAGGCTTCAGAAGGCACAAGTAGGTGAGAGGTTTGAATCTGCTGAAAAATTTAAGGAATATATGACCTATTATGGACTGTCAAATGGATTCAACATTTACTTCTCAAGATGCAGTTCAAAGGAGATAGTAGCTAAGTGTGGACATAGACCTCCAAGACTTAAGGATCCATCCAAAGGTAAACAAAGGAAACAAAACAAGTATCCTGATGTAGTTAAACCAGATGGTCCAAAGTGTCCATTTAGATGCTATGCTAGGACTATGAGGACAGAAGAGTCCTTTCAGGTTATTTCTTTGGTTGAAGTTCATACATGTGTTAGGAACTTTAGGTTTGGATCACTTATTAATTACAAGTGGATTGGTAAGAAGTTTGGTTAGAAAATCATGTCTAACCCAAGTATAAGATTGGTTGACATTGCTGATTTAGTCATGAAAAAGTATAAATGCACTGAGACTTTAAACCAGTGCAGAAGGGCCAAGACTTATGCAATAGTTGAGTATGAAAAGTCATTAGAGGATCACTATGGAATGCTAAGATCTTATGTTGATGAGTTGCTTACAAGTAATCCAAGATCAACAGTGAAAATAGGTGTTACAGTCAATCCAGATGAAAAGGTTTATTTTGATAGGATGTACATTTGTTTAAAAGGTTTGAAAATGGGGTGGATTATGGGTTGTAGGAGGATAATTGCTTTGGATGGTTGTTTTTTAAAAAGTCCAAACCATGGTGAATTATTGACAGCAATTGGAAGGGATGGAAATAATCACATCTTCCCAATTGCTTGGGTTGTTGTCAATGTGGAAAACAAGGAGAACTAGAGTTGGTTTATTCAATTGTTGGCCGAGGATCTGCAGATTGAGGGTGGTGCTAGTGTAACCTTAATGTCAGATCAACACAAGGTATGTGGTTCATTCAATTGTCATGCTTACTAGTATATTACCACTAACCACATGTTTTTATATTACTAACCACATGTTTTATAATTCAAAGGGTTTGATGGAGGCTGTCAAGACTGTCATGCCATATGCAGAGCATAGGCAATGTGCAAGGCACATTTATGAGAATTTTAGAAAGCAATTCAGTGGTGTGGAATTTAGAAGTCTTTTATGTTCAGCTTCAAAGTCATCATATCCTGTGCTATTTCAGAAGATCATAGACAAGATTCACCAAGCTAATCCAAGGGCAACAGATTATTTACTTGAGAGGGATCCAAAAACATGGTTTAGGGATTTCTTCACATTGCATAGAGGTTGTGAAGCAGTTGAGAATGGCTTCAGTGAGTGCTTCAGTTCAGTTATTGTGGCTTGAAGGAACAAACCAATCATCACCATGTTAGAGGCTATAAGAGTGATTGTGATGGAAATGATGAACACAATGAGAAAGCTATGCTTGAAGTGGGATGTTGCAATTTGTCCATCAATACAAAAGAAACTAGAATGGTGCAAGGATCAACACAGGTTCACTCTTCAATCTTGGTTTAACTTTTTTGTAATAATGTTTATAGTATTTTAATATGTTCATAATCATAGGTTTTGGCTTCCTAGGTTCTGTGGAGGATTTGAATGGGAGGTTAGACAATGCAATAGGGGCTTTAAAGTTAATGAACAACATAAAACATGCAGCTGCAGGATGTGGCAGTTATCAGGTGTGCCTTGTCCACATGCTTGTTCAGTGATACTTGCTTTACATAAAAACCCAGAGGATTATGTGGCAGATTGGTTCAAAAAGTCAATGTACTTGAATGCTTACACCACTTACTTGAAACTTGTTGGTGGGATGTCAACTTGGAAACCAAACAACATGAACAAGCCTCTTCCACCACTACCAAGGAAAATGCCAGGGAGACCCAGGAAGAAGAGGATTAGAGCTTAAGGTGAGGGGGGCAGTACCACAAGAATTTCCAAGGTTGGGACAGTTATTACTTGCCATAATTGTTGGGAAACTGGTCATAACAAAAAAGGATGTACAAATGACCCTAAAACACCACATAAGAAGAACAACAATGTTGGTTCTGCTGCAACCAGTGGTGGTAGTGATGAGGGGGTGCAAGTATTGTCCAGAGCATTGGCTCAGGTGCAAGTATTGGTTATACTACAAGCATGCAGGGAGTTGGTTCAAGTTGTGGTTCAACATCATCATACAAGGCACATATTGATGCTTTTATGGGTGCTGGACCAGTTCAAGGTATTTTTGTTGGTGGGTCAAATCCAGAACATTTCTTCTTAGGTTCATCACATGGGGCAAAGAAAGGTGTAGGCTTGGGTTTAACAAGTGCTCCAGGTGTCCCAAGTCCAGGTATGGTTTTAGTATCATGTTAGTTATAGTTGTGATTACTATTGTACAATCTTTTAATAGGTAAATATACTATTTAGGTCCTATTAAAAGACCTTTACCTTCATGGTGGGGAAATGGATTGTGTATTGATCCAGTTACAGGTGAAAGCTTTGAAGGGAGAGGTAAGAATTGTGTTCCAGTCCCTGTGTGGCCTCCTGCTGTTCCATTGCCAGTTAGTCAAGAAGATGTATATGTTGTAGTACAAGGTAAGGTTGATAATGAAACTGAAAAGAATGTAGATGTTCAAGGTAAGGCTGGAAATGAAACTGAAGAGAAGAATGTGGATGTTCAAGGACAGGCTGGGAATGATAGTAAGAGTTAGCTTTGGGAAGCCAGGAACCCATATCCACTCAGTCTTCACACGATATATCACCAAAGAAGAAGAATTCAAGCTCATTAAAGAAGAGAAAACCAAGTGAAAGAATCTTGAAAAGAAAGCTGGGAAAGCAAGTTGAGGAACCAGGAGATGCACAAGACAATACAATTGACCTTGGAAAGTAATATGTACTTGGTATTTAGGATGTTCAAAAACAATGTCTTTTCATGTTTAGTATGTTTGTAAACAATGTCTTTTGGTACTTGACTTTGGTATTTAGGTTGTGTGGTATTTAGGATTTGGATGCAGTTGGCTTTATAATCCAATTAACAATTTTGATGTAGATGAATGATGGATGCAGTTGGCTTTATAAGCCATTTTCAAGTTAGTGTTGTTTGTTAGCAATTGTTTGTTACCATAAATTAGAACTTGCATTAAAAAAAAGCATTACAATTCATTTCCAATCTTGAATCTATTCCAATTGCTAAAAAAAAACATTACAACATTCTTCATTTTGTTCTTTACATAAAACCTTTTAATACCTACTAAGAAAACCTATTACAATTGCTAAAAAAACAGCAACAATCAACAAAATCACAACCAATTTCTCATAAACTACAATCTTTGACTTTGCATAGGTCAACTCATGCATCATTTTGTTCATTTCTAATCTTGAATCTTTAAACTCTTCATAAGCTGCATTTTCAATACTTCCCCTACGTCTTTGCAATTCAACATGAAGATTAAATAGGAGTTTCTTGTAATAAGGATGACGGATTTCTTCGTCAATAAACATATACAACATTTCCTTTCTTTATCCTGTTAATTGGAAAAATAAATTTAATTTTGTGTTGAATTTGTGTTCAATTTGGGGCAAAATTAAAAATTAGGCAACTAACCATTACGGGGCAACTGATGAATCTCCTTCCTGGATTAATGCTTGTCCAAAATGTACGATGGTGGATTTCGAATCCACAGTCACAAAAACGGGGAACCTCCATTTAGGTCGAAAGAAAAAAACGGGGTGAAATTTAGGTTTTATAAAATTGGGTATAAAAAACGGGTTTTATTGGGTATAAAATAGGTAACCTACGTGGCAGCTGAGGTGGACAAAAATCCTACATGGAAGCTGAGGTGGACAAAAACGTCATTAACTTGTCATATGTAGACATTTTGTAGGTAAAAAGTCACCACGCGTACTCAAAAAGAATAAATTAGTCAATATATGGTGCTCAATAGAACTTTTGAGAATACGGTGTACACTAAGAAAAATATATCAAGTTGAAGACATACACATTCAATTTCCCATAATAAAATGATAGTACCGATTAATATTTCCCTCTAGTACCTTTCCCTTTTCCATTCTCATTTTTTCATTCTCGTTCCTTTATTTGAACCAAGCGTACCCGTAAGTTTGATATGTTTGGATTTAGGCCCATAAGTTCCAAAAGTGTTACTTGTAACACCAATTTGAGGAGCTCTGTGTCTCTATTTCTCTAAAACCTGGAACAACAGTGAACACACGACCGCAGATTCTTTGATAAATTCCCTCACATGTTATCTAGATCCACTACAAGTACCAAATCTGATTGTTTTTGGTTTACTTCGTATCTGATTATTGAATCGTAGTAATCTGTAAATGAAGAGGTAATAACACATATATATATATATATATATATATATATATATATATATATATATATATATATATATATATATATATATATATTTAGTGTTTGGATGTTATTAATGGTGGTTTGTGTACAGGCATAATAACCGACAGTTGAAGCAAGTAGTAAATAAGGGAGTGTTACTTGGAGTAGCAACAATCATACTACTTGCTCCATCACTCTACTTCTTCACTACTTACTCATCCCCGTCATCACAATTCCCACCACCTCAGGTCCATTTTCAGTACTTACTACTTTTCTTGATTTGAATGCTGGTTTTACTTGATTTTCCCATTTTCCGTGCATAATTAGTCGATATGTGTTTAAGATCAATTAATGCACACTCGACAACCATATACCTGCATTTTAAATATAACAACATCCCGATACTATTTAACTTTTGTATTTCACTATTTAACAGGTTGATGTGCAAAAACTTTGGGATTCTGCTGATTCCGCTGCTTGGAGACCCTCATCTGTTCCTAGATCTGACTGGCCTCGTAAACACTTCTTCTAGCTTATTAAATACTTTGTATTTATATTTTATATTCTTATTACCTCATATTTTTAGCTCCTCCAACTGAGACCAATGGGTATCTGCGTGTTCGTTGTAATGGAGGTCTGAATCAGCAGAGGACAGCTGTAAGTTTTTTTTTTAACTTCGTTGACTTTTCCATTCATATTATCGATCAAGAAAGTTTATGTTTAGTTTCATGTGCATTTATTGGCATTCTTTTTAGTAAAAAGGTTTATCTTCGGGGAATCTATATCCTACGCTTATGTGATTATATGTTCCCATAAAAAAATGTTAAGATTAAAGTTTAAGTATCTACTCGTTTTTACCCATTCGAATTATTTTTTAGATACAAAAGAAACAGTTTGTAGATCTGTAATGCGGATTTAACCCTATGTAGATCACATTGTTTATTCTTCTGTGATTTCTGCATAGTTATGAAACTGATTATTTGACTTTACTATCACATTGTTTATTCTTCTTTGCATTCATTGTTATGAAACTGAGGATTTAACCCTATGTAGATCTGTAATGCGGTTCTTGCTGCACGAATTATGAACGCCACCCTCGTGCTGCCTGAATTGGATGCAAATTCCTTCTGGCATGATGACAGGTATATCTAGCATTATATTAATTTTCTTGTAATACTTTTGCATATGTTTTTAAAAAGAAAGCCATTAACTTGAAATCATTGTTAAATACGTAAATTTGTCAATCCTGATGGTTATTTTTATCATTTTTAAGACATTGCGTCTCATCTTAACCGTTCACATAAACATTTGCCTATCGCTCTTTCTTGCTCATGCACAGCGGTTTCCAGGGTATTTATGACGTTCAACACTTCATTAAGTCACTGCAAAATGACGTACGTATTGTAGAGAGCATTCCTGAAATTAAGAAGAATGGAAAGACAAAGAAGATAAAAGCTAAGCAGGTATGTTTTAACTACTCAAACTTTATCATATCGTGTTATTAATGGGCGAGCATTCCCTTTTTGTTCTTGTGATAATAACTAGAGGCGGCAAAAAGTTCATCCCATATACTTATAGATGAGCCGATTTGGGTTGGGTTATATCTCAAACGGATCACATAAAAAAAATTAGCTAAAAAGGGAATATGTCAAACAACTCGAAAGTCGCCTAAAGTGCATACAACCTCATTAATGGTTTTATTCAGAGATTTTGATTATTATTGTAATTTGTAATCATAATTAACACATTAAATATGTACCAGAAATGGTTAAATATGTGTGTTTTCTGGTCAATCCAACCCATACAAAGATGACCCGTTACCCAACCCCGCATTTTGCCACCATTATTAATAATAATAACTGAACACCAAATTGCCCTAATTTTGTGTGTTTTGTAGCTCCGGCCGCCTAGAGATGCTCCAATCAGTTGGTATACAACACTTGCTTTGGAGGCAATGAAGGAACATGGTGCTATCTATCTTACTCCCTTCTCCCATAGACTGGCAGAAGAGATCGACAACCCTGAATACCAACGATTAAGATGTAGAGTCAACTATCACGCCCTTGTATTTAAGCCACATATAATGGAGTTAAGTCACAAGATAGTTAACAAACTCCAAGCACAAGGTCATTTCATGTCAATACATCTCCGTTTTGAAATGGATATGCTGTCTTTTGCAGGGTAAGTTATCCATAAGGTTGTATATTATTTTTATTGTTTGTTTCTTGTTTAAGGACGCTAATATAAAGAGACATGTGAATGTTTGTAGGTGCTTTGATATATTTTCTCCCGAGGAGCAAAAGATACTTAAGACGTATCGAAAGGAAAACTTTGCTGAGAAGAAACTTATTTATAGTGAAAGAAGGGCAATTGGAAAATGTCCATTAACTCCAGAAGAGGTACCTCTAACTTTCTATATTCCCAATTGAATAAAGAAGAATTACGTTTGCAGCTCTTATGTTATTCATGACTAACTATTTACGTAGAAATCGTTCGGTTTGGGTTATAGCAAACGGGTCAAATAAAAGAATAGCTAGAAGGTAAATGAGACAATATGGGTTTCGGTTTAATTCTAAGAGGTCAAATGGTTCAAATAAAAATCGTATGAAGGGTTCGGGTCCAAATGGGTCTGATAGGTTGATAGTTTCCAGAGTGTATATTTAATATCTCAACCTCCTAAATCAGTTTATCTTTAATATTAGATTACTGCAAGTAGTTTTAATAATCGCATGTAAATATTAATTTTTATGCAAAATTTGTGGTCAACCTGACCTAACCTGTTTTGACTCGTACTAACAGCAAACCTCATTTTGTCATCTCTAAACAAGATTTTGTACTTTCATCAAAATTTATGTGCCTTTTTTATTTTATTTTACAGGTGGGTTTGATATTACGCGCACTGGGGTTTGACAATTCCACGCGGATATACCTTGCAGCTGGTGACCTATTTGGTGGCGAGCGATTCATGAAGCCTTTCAGGTCAATGTTTCCACTGCTTGAGAATCATAGCACTGTGGATTCATCTGATGATTTAAGAGATAACACTCAGGGTTTACTAGGTTCTGCAGTTGATTACATGGTTTGTCTTTTATCAGACATTTTTATGCCAACATATGATGGCCCAAGCAACTTTGCCAATAACCTTTTGGGTCATCGGCTCTACTCCGGTTTTCGCACAGCAATTCGACCTGACCGGAAAGGTCTTGCTCCTATATTTATCGACAGGGAAAAGGGACACACTGCTGGTTTTGAAGAGGCAGTTAGGGGTGTCATGCTTAAAACGAGCTTTGGTGGGCCCCATAAAAGAGTATCGCCAGAGTCTTTTTACACAAATTCTTGGTCGGAATGCTTCTGTCAAACATCAGCATCAAATCCTGCTCATAGATGTCCACCTGATAATGAGCAAAAACTGACGAGTAACTCGAATGTCAACGAAGAGGATACTTGATCAAATATTACCGGAAATCATCATCAGAATTCCTTTTCTTGTAGCAAAGTTGATATAAATTACATCTGTTTTTAGAGCCTATATAAATATTAATCCACTTAGAAATATCAAACACATTTTTTCCTAAATATAGTTTGCTCAGTGTTATGTTCTAACTTGATTTGCAGCATCGACAAGATTGATGAGATTGAAAAACATTCTAATAGATTTTAATCGTAAATCTCTACTCAAGTAAGATCGAAGATCTTTCCTGGAATGAATATCTTGATTGTGGGATCTCAATTCAATCTAATTAGCTTAAATTACGATTTGGTGTTGATAAAATAAACCTAAAAAATGAATACAGTATACACGAACGAACCAACTAAGGTTCTTATAAATGTAAATTTCAATAAAGGATGACTTACAATATTAAGGTATCCAATTCCGTTACACATATAAATTGAATATAGTAAAACATACAAGTAGGATATTACAATTCCGTTCTGGTTGAGAGAAACACGATCCACAATAAGATTCCATCTTATCAACCTTGATAAAATGTATTACATTCTATAAAATGTGAACTAGAAAGCTAACCCTGCATGTATGCTACACTTTTTATATGACATTTTACATGCTGTGAAATACACAAAAGCTAGTAACAATCTAATGAAACCGGGTATAAATTTAATGCTACAAAAAGAGAAGAAATTAAAAGGCTACAAAATCAGTGAGTTGTATGCGAATTCAACTTGTTGGCAACATAGAGTAAATGACTAATATTTGTCGATGGGTAACTTTGAAGTAACTTGAGATTAGCTGTGAAATCTCCTGCGAGCAAACGCCTCCTCACAAGTATTAGCATTGCACAGCATACTCGAAGCAGAGTCTCCTACAAATGCAAGGGGACATGTTCAATATCTTTTGATTATAATTCTAATAATGTAACGAAGCAACTATTTATATATCTGTTAAAAGAATTGGACAAAAGAGTGTTCACAAGTCAACCCAACCTGACCCCTAGTAAATAATTACATGTTTTGAAATGTTGCCCAACCTGCCCGTTTTCCCACCCTCCAATCAAACACCCAAGATACCAAATGTCAAGAATAAAGATTTTGTTGAAACTCACTTGAGGACCCTCGGGGTTGCTTAAGAGTGTATCCCATATCAGAAGACTCTCGGAAAAGTTAAATTCTTGAGTCAACAAGAGTGTAATCCATCTAAATGCATAGAACTGTGGGTTGACCTGTCATTACAAAAGCATATCAGTCACAAATGTAACAAAAAGATTGCCATTGGCAATTAAGTTTAGCCGAAAACCTATGGACATGAAAGATTATTTACCTTTGTTGTGACCTCAAGATGTCGCCATAGCTCTTCATCATGTTGTTTCAAGAGCTGCGACATCCTTGAAATTGTTGAACGGATACCAACGACACTATTATCAAGTTGCTGGCAAAAATAATCTCGAAAACTACTTATTAACTCAAAAAAGCAGAAGAATGTGTCTGCTTCTGCATTAACCTGTACAAGTTCAAATCATAGATATCATTGGTAGAAATAAAAGTCAACCAAGTATCAAAATCATGATACCAACTGATTGACGCAAATATATAGCAAACTAATAAAAGAAAGGAGGAGCAAATATGGAAGTCGGATATTTCACTTACCGCATAATCCTCATTGGGATCATTTTTGAACACATAGAACAATGGAGCCAAAATTTCATTCATCCCTTGCACATATCTTATCCCCGGGTTCAGCTTGGCAAATATGATGAGTATAGCCTTCAACGAGTCCTGAAAGTATTAAATGTTGGACTCAGGCCAATAGATCTCACAGTTGCATCATCCCACATAATTCTGTAATTTCTCCAATTACCTGATTGGCTTTTGCAGAAGCAGAGTCGTCAGAAAAAAATTGTATGTCTGGGTGAGTGCGTTTCACATCCCGGTCTATCTGCTCAATGATCTCGGTATCCTACAAATAGCAGATATTATGAATATTGAGAGCATAATTACCACATACCAAAAACATGAACATATATGAAAAACAGGTTTTAAAGATATTAGGGCAACCAGATTCTATTCGTGTAGATTAGCACAAACTAATTTTGTTTAACTATAAGGATTTCAATTTACATGTTTCATGTTTCACCTTTGGCGGAAACAATCAACTCAAAAGTTCAAAGTTCAAACTGTCATATTTTAGGAATTTTACAAACTGTTCTGCAGCATAAATGTAACGCCTTTGTTTCCATTTAAATTATATCATAGCAGACGGGATGAAATCTTAAATGGTTATTAACCCTTTATCATTTCCGTACAATTAAAGAATAAGCCTCATAGCTCCTGAAAGCTATTGAAGTTGTTGATACATAAAATAAACAGCAAATGACCTAAACTTAAACCTGAAAACATATATCGATCTTTCTGCAGTGAAATCATACCTGAAAAAATTGGTTCCAGATGCTAGTCTTCCCAAGACTCAAAGGATGCTCCCCTTGAGGTATTGTTGACCTTGGTAGTAAACATCTTCCCTCACTAATCCGGTCACCGTTTTGAGAAGATACAGAATCTTCCAATTTCCTTGTGATTTCTGACTAACTAGCCACAACAAAAATAAGAATCCGGGAATTGGTGCAAACACAAGCAACTTTGGAAACATATAAAACATTTATAAGTTATCCCTACTTTAACACGTCAAGAAGTCCAATATTTAATGATAAGCATGCCTTTAACATTACAGTCGTGCAATTATAATTTATAACTATACGTTGCAAATGAAATAAAACTTACTGGATTCATCAAAAGGTCCTCTTTAAAATGCTTGTACTGAGACCTCTTTTTAGCCAATTCCGATGACCAAAGCCCCTTATCAATCGGAAGATACCCTAACAACAACTGAAAGTATGAAAAAACCACAAATTACTCTTCCTATTACACAATGAAAACGACTAGGTCACATAAAGGAAAGGATGAAAACACTTATAATAAACACAATACATTGTTACACACCTTCCATACAGTCGAACGTATACCAGCAGCATCAGGAATACCTAGTGATGCAAGTTGACGCAATTCCCCAATGTTTATAAGTTTCCTTGAAAGCTACATTGAACAGAAATCAACAAAATAAGTATATAAGTTTTTACTAATATTCTAACGAATCGAATAATGAAAATCTGAAAGCCCTAACCTCTTGTAATAACTGTGCCTGCCGTGTAACATCTTCAATTGAAGAAGTAACGTCATTATCACTCAACGAATCTCTAATCTCCGTCTCCGGATTCGGTACAGGCGCAACAGAAGAATCAGAAGAAGTAACAGATGATGATTTCGAAGGAAGACTACCGGTGTGATCGCCGTATGATGACGACGGAGGTGGCGGAGACGGTGGAGATGCGGTGGTGGACCACATAGGGCTATTCAGCCAATCAGGAACTCGTTTCTTCACCATGATGATTATTTGGGAATTAGGGTTTCGATATACACACAGTTAGTGTGTGTGTATGTGTTTGTTTTGGTTGGGAAATTGAGAATTTGTTAGTGACAGGTGTACACCCGGGGCTGAGTCATCGTCTTCCTCGTGGAATTATGTATCCCCACATCACGTGCCATCTTTCGTTTTCCGTTTATATTGCTCTCCATCGTCACGTGACATTTAGCCGACATCACTTGATGTCCTGATGATTGCCAAAGTTGGTTAAAAAGAATAACCATAGCATTCTATCATTCTTCATGTCCGGTTAAGTAGATGAATAGTAATAATTGTGGTTTGCCGTCTCCATTAGTATGTAAATTAAAAGAGTCTTTTAATTATGTTTGGTAATTTGCTACTAACAAGTTATTATTTACATCCTTAAGTTTATTAAAAAATGTTCCTACAACAACTTCTGCAAGACTACATGCATTAAGATAAAGAACATTGTTGGTAGGGGACAATGTTGTAAATAACGCTAGGCGAACCTAGTCGGTAAAATAGGGACTAGGGATTAATCGGGATTAATCGAATTAATCGTTTTCTCATTTTCTATGTGTAAGTTTTCAAATATATATGTGACATGAATAAAATACTTCAAATACCATAATAAATAGTTCAAAGTTTACATTTAGTTGACAATTAAACATACCAAATCAACTAATAATAGGTCAAACATAAACATATTAGTTCAAATAAACTTCAAAGTTCAAGTAGCATAAAATTAATTCGCGTCTTGCCCGTATTGTTCCATGATTTGAACTCCATCCGACTCGTATTCAAAATCATCAACTTCCTCATCATCCTCCTCCTCACTTTCCGACTCAAATTCTTCATCAAAAAGTTCTCTTGATGAACTTGTCCTACCACTTGTCCTATTAGTCAATACTTCATCAACACCGGCGGCTTCACTAACCACCTCCCAACTTAGACCCGGCTCAACTTCATCAACACCACCATCAACAATCCAATCTTTAGCTTGACTACTATCTTCTGCTA
Source organism: Senecio squalidus (assembly GCA_910822075.1). Taxonomy (NCBI): domain Eukaryota; kingdom Viridiplantae; phylum Streptophyta; class Magnoliopsida; order Asterales; family Asteraceae; genus Senecio; species Senecio squalidus. The sequence continues at coordinate 18,144,704 of CAJVGC010000589.1, forward strand.
GAAGTACTTCACGACCTCTTGCCTTTCTTTTCTTGTTTTTCTCCATTAAATTGGCATTAAATTGAACAAAAATAAGATTGTTCATTTTAGTTGCCTCTAGTCTATTTCTTTTTTTTGTATGCACCTAAGAAGTTTAAATTATGCATTAATAATATAATAATATCATAATATGTAGTAAATATATTATATGTGGTATGTTTAAAGTTCCTAACCCATTCAAACGTGCTCCAATTTCGCTCACATCCCGATGAACTAGTAGTTAATGAAAGTATCCTTATAGCAATTGTCCTCAAATTAGGAGTCGAGCCTCCATAAGTTTCCCACCAATTTGCTACAAAAATTAATGCAAATATGTTATTAAAATGCTAAGTTTAAAAAAAATATATATTATTTGAATTTGCATTACCCGGATCAAATTTCTCGCCATTCAACTCACATGCTTTAAGTGCAACTATTCGACCAAATTTTTCTAGTTTACACTTGTATAATGGCAACTCGATCGACAAGATTTGGGTTTGCATGTCAAAGTCTTCGGGAAATAAAATTCCAACAAGCTCAACTACCGCATCATTCGCGTCTACATCATTTCGGACCTCCAAATTATTTTTGAAATAATATGGGTTTAAAATGTAGGCCGCAATATGTAGAGATGTATCAAGCCTTTTGGATGACTTTTTGGAGATGATGGTCATAATAGGCGCATATTCTTTTTCATTATCGTTCAAAGCATCAATAATTTCTTTTTTCGCCTTCTCTAACTCACCATATATAAAACCCATGGAAGGCTTCCAATCGGCATCAACCATCCTAAGAACTTTGACTAACGGTGCAAAAATCTTTAAACATAATGTTACACCGCTCCAAAATGCGGGAGATATCACCTTCCATAAGCTTTCGTACCTTTGCCCTTCTTAGAGAACTTACATTTTTCCCAATCTTCACTAGTAAACATTTGCCTAAGTTGACACTTTTTTTCCATCAAACTTTGTAAAGTGAGAAAGGCGGATGCAAATCTTGTAACTCCCGGTCTCACAATATCCCTTTTCTTTGTATGTTGTCTCATCATAGCCAATGTCTTGTGGTGGGCGTAAATAAACACCGTTAGCTTCTTTGCTTGATCGAGAGTTTTCTTATACCTCGGTAGCCCGCCAATAGCTTTAAAAACAAATAAACTTATAATTTATATATAAACACATTATATAACTAATAAAGTTACAAGAAAGGAAAACTTAGTACCTTCAAGCATTAGATTAATAGTATGTGTCGCACATGATGTCCAAAAGATTGTTGGTCTCTTCTCCTTCAACAATTTTTCCGCTCCCATATTATTAGCCGCATTATCGGTCACAACTTGAACAACATTTTTTGGACCAACATCTTCAATGCATTTATCCACATACTCAAAAATGTTATCACTTGTGTGAGCTTCTTCCGAACATTCTTTGGAGGAAAAAAAAACCGTGCCTAACTTTGAATTGACACATAAGTTCATGATGCTTATTCGTTTTCTATCGGACCATGCATCGGTCATAATAGAGCATCCAATGATTTTCCATTCTTCTTCGTACCTGTGACAATCATCTAAAATTCAGGTGATTCTCAGTTACTATATCGGTTCGAATCTCTAGTTGCATTTTTATCGTGATCGTATTGTTCTAGCTCGTACATATTGTGTCTTTTATTATGACGGAACCAAAGTCGGAATCAACTTATAAATCCTAACACCAAAGAAACTATACAAGAACTTGACTAAGTTCATAACGAAAACTAATAAAATTCTAGCCCACAACTAACAATAACGAAAAACTTAAAACGTCACAAAGCTGGAAATTGCTATCCAGCCGACGGCTGAAGCCCAGCCGGCGACTGGATATGGCCCGCCGGCGGCTGAATCTCGCTGACCTGTGACTTGATGAGTCATTATTGCATGAGCGACGATTGGCCAACTCCCCCAACTCGGGGATTGGACCAAAAACTGACCAAAACAACTTCCAAGGCCAGTCTTGGAAGTCCCCTAAAGCATTTTCTTTCAATTTCCTTTTCATTATTCAAAATCAAAACACACACACACAATTGTTTCTCTCTAGCCTCAAGAACACTCAACTAAAACCCAGTGATTTTCCCATTAAAACAGCAACAAAAACTTAAATCCATCCATCAAAAACACCTACAAATCGTCCTAGGGCAAAAGGGTATCAAAGAGGAAGCTTTAAATCGGGTTTTTAAGAAGGTTTACACACTTTTTGAAGCTAGAATCACATCCAACCGTCACACAACTCTTTCCTTCGGTAAAACTCTTCCATTTTACTCTTTTTACATAAATCTTCACTTGCATGGATGATCCATAAACTGAAAAATGGTTCTTATAAAAGTTTAAAACGTTTTCTTGTTTAAAAACGAGTTTTTCACATAGATCTACATTTTGATGATATAAATCCGAAAGAAACTTTGACTTTTACTTAAAAATGTGTATATTTGAATAATAACCGGTTGCATGTAAGAATCTAACACTAAAACGGGCTAAAAATCGAAAAATAACGAAAACAAGAAACTGGCCGAAGGCCTCCAGCCGGCGGCTGAAGATATCCAGCCGGCGGCTGAATATCTCCAGCCGCTGTCTGGATCTCGCTGTTCAATAAAAGCGTCGTTTTGGGAACTTTAAACGTAAAAATAAGTCCAAATAACTTTACTACAGATTGTATATTTTGGAAACTTACTGTTTTTGTAAATAAAATGGTTTGGATGAGTTTGAGGACTTAAAACACTTGTATTATCGTATTATATGGTTTAAATTGTTTGTTTAAAGCGGGAAAGTGTTTGAAAAATGGATTCAATTTTTATAGCGCGGAAGCGCTGCCCAAATTTCACCGTAAACTTATACTCAAACTCAGCGACTTAACCTTTTTGTAACATATACACGTTGACCTTGGACATTGACTCTTTTTGGACATAATTGGACTAATCGGACCCTAAAACGTACACGAACACGTATTAACATATAACTTTTCCGTAATAAAACTTTGGGACAGAATTTAAAGTATTAAAGTTTAAGATTTAAAAATGTTAAAATGGAACTTTAACATAACTTAAGTCTGTGACAACCGTCTAAACTCAGGTCGAGAACCCTAACTTATGACCTCGATACGTATGTTTGATACTTGCTATAACTAACTTTATATGTTACGTGGTTACGTAGACATTACCCTTTTAGCTAAGCTCGACGTAACTCACACAAAACTTTTAACGTAGGTATACGTTACTTAAACTTTTAACGCGTGAGTCTCGGAATCGGAATCGGAATCGGAATCAAACCAACAATTGTACTCTAAATACCAAGAATACATACAAAGAACTTTCCTAAGTTCATTTGAAATAAATCGGGAACCTTAACGAACAAAAATGCCTAACGAGAACAAAAATCGAAAATTTTGCTGAACCAGCCATTCAGCCAACGGCTGGGCTCCAGCCGACGGCTGAAAGGCTCTGGTCAACCTTTTGGTGACTCATTTCTGCATGTAACACGAACCAACCACTTGTCTTAGCCCGATTTGACCCCTCAATATGGCAGAGTTCTGCCATCCCTTCACCCCAAAACACTCCACCTTTCTTTTCTTTTCTTTCATTTTAACATAACACACACACACACACTCCACTCCTTTTTCTCTCAACTCTCTCTCTCTCTAAACTCTCTCAAACACCCTTTCACTCCATTGACTTCCAGCAAGAAAACTCCATTAAAACACACTAAATTTACCATTAAAAACATTCTATTAATCAAGGGTATCAAGAAGCTTGCACCAAGACATCATCTCTACCGTTTTGAAGCCGAAAAAACCATCTAGCCACTCGAGATCATCATCCATACACTTTCTTTGGGTAAAAACACTTTTCCTTTACTGTTATTACATAAATAACTCATTGCATGTACGATCCATTACTTAAAAACAAGTTTTTAAGAAGTTTTATAACGATTTTTATACAAAAACGGGTTTTCATAATCTCTTACATAAATCTATATATTTGTGGCTAAAAATCCAAAAGAAACTGATATTTGAACATATATATAAGTACTCTTGATGAATATTCAGTTACATGTCGAAATCTAGCTCAAAAACACTTAAAAACGCGAAAATGGCAAAACAAGAAAAGCTGTCACGACCATCCAGCCGGCGGCTGAAATAATTCAGCCGACGGCTGAATAATTTCAGCCGCTGGTTGAATGACGTTGTGCACAAAAATCGTAATTTTAACGTATTAACGGAGAAATCGAGACACATATACTTTTCACAGTTTATAAACATAATATAACAAATTACATATTTGTACTTTGAATGATAAGATAAGGTATTTAAATAACTAATTCATCATAACGTTATATAATGATATATTATGAATCGTATTAAGCGGGAAAGTGGATAGAAAATTTTGGACATAAATTTTATAGCGCGGAAGCGCTGCCCAGATTTCATTGGACATACTTATAACACTTAAACAACAAACTATTCGTTGACTAACGAGTTTGAAAGCTAACAAGTGATATACTTACACGAAAACTTGGTTTATACTAGGATTCCGATGATTCCGAGCACCTTCGAGCAATTCCGAGCAGCTAGAAATCTTCGCAAACAGTGAGTTACAAACCCCTACGCTTTTAAACGCTTTTAATACTTTTTGGGGTGAAATGCGAGTCTTAGGCTTAAACATATATTTAAGCTGAAAAACGCTTTATTACATGAATGCTAAACGAAAACGATTTGATACTCAATGCTATTACGAAAACACTTGTATACTTTGAATGCTATTATGAAACACTTGATATCTTGAATACTTTTATGAAAGACTATTTTGCCAGCATTGTTGATGGTTTTGCCAACAATGCCGAGAATACGAAAGCTATACTTGCCAATGACTAAAACAATCGATCGTCATGTTGCGGACTTTGTACAACATGGACGTGAGAAACCATTAAAACTCCCGACACTACCAAGGACATTAGTTGCTATTAATCCCTTTGGAAAGGACCGTTAGTAGATATGGATAGCGCTATTAGGGTAAATTGACCCTCACCACAACGACCTATAACGATGGTGCATAATACTAAAAGGGTAGGCTATAGGCTTAGCAACGATCATTGGGCAATACTAGGATTGCCACATAGTCGCGCTATGTGGTCAATGCCTACAAACACAATTATTACACTTTACATTTGTTTATGTGATAACTAATTGAATACTACTACTCTATGCATGGTTATGCGACACTATTTGAAAACTATACTTTACGCCACTTTTTGTGCGTCGAAACTCTAATGCTTTTATCTAAACTTGTAGCTTTTATCTAAACTCTAAACTTTTATCTATATCTTGTGTATCGAATGCTATTGCTCTTCACATCCTGTGTTTCCGCTTTAGCGGGGTGTAACAGACTTGGTATCAGAGCCCAAGGTTATAGTGAATACCGATTTTCTTTTCAAATTTCAAACTATAACCAGTTTCTAAACAAAAGATTTTATTCAACCAAAACGTGAAGGCATTGTTTAACTTGAATTATTCGTAGCCTGATCACCTATGAATAATTTGTACTAAATCATGCCAGAACAGGATTGGTAAACATTAAACGAACCTCCCCGGGAATTCTTGAAGTCAGACCCACACAGACCTAGATGCTATACTTAAGATACTCTATGTGCTCAGCTTATTACTAACACTAACATGAGCCGTATCTTCGAACTAACTCGTTACCGATTTAGGGTATGTCGAGAGGGAAAGAGATAACTATGTCAGTCGACGAAACCGAACACTCTCACGAATCCCAATCACGCTCTAGGAGTCATCAATCGTCACCACTCACCCTACCTTTCCTCCGTCGGGACGGTGAAGGAAGCTCACGATTCCCAACACGCCGCGCACGACACCCACCGAATCGTCACTCGAGACCTCAGATAACTACGCCACCACCACCCCCTGTGCGAGGATTGACTCCTGAAGAGATTCAGGCATTATGTAACATGTCCGTCGACCTCCGCGGATACACACAAGTCGTGAGAGATCACTCCCATCAGATACGGGGTTTGTACACGGAAGTGTTGCGCGCAAAGGCAATGGCACGAAAGGCAGTTCGAGCAGCACGCAATTTGATGCTGATTAGCATAGTACTAGTATTTCTTATGGTTGTATTGGTTGTGTTTAAGGTTTAGAGGTTGTTGTAAGATGTCTTTTGGGTTGTAAGCAGAACATGTAGTTTATGAAGGATTGTAAACGTAGTACTTTATATTGGTTGGTAATGTACGACAATAGTCGATGATGTTGGATTTTGTAAGAACATCAAATTTTGAGCGATATATATAAAATGGACGGATTATAATTACAATTGTTGTTGTTCTTGTTAATTCTCGTTATTTGAATATGAAGTGAAAAGTATCAAAACCCTAAACCCGAGTTCTCTCTTGTGTAGGAAAATGGCCGATCACAACGATGAGCACATTGTCCAAAGGATCAATGCCCGACTGAACGAGGCAATACCTGGCCTCATAGCCTGAATCAACGCGGGTATCCACCAGGGAGGACCGAGGGGGAACAACAATAACAATGAACAGAACAACAACCAACAAAACAACAATCAGGAAAATAACAATCAAGGAAACAACAATCAGGGGAATAACCAGAGGAACAACCAAGGTTGTAGCTACAAGACCTTCATATCTTGTAGGCCAAAGGAATTCCACGGCACTGAGGGCGCCATTGGACTATCGCGCTGGATCGATAGTATGGAAGTTGTGCTAAGGATCAGCCAGTGTGCTGAAAACAAGAAGGTGGAATTCACTTCCTGCATGCTTCAGGGACGAGCACTAACCTGGTGGAACAGCCAGCTTCAGGTCCAAGGTCCGGACGCTGCATACAACATGCCATGGGCAAGGTTCAAGGAACTGCTGGTAATTGAGTACTGTCCCAAGGAGATCTTGAAGAAGCTCAAGAACGAACTCTGGAATCACTCCATGGTGGGAACGGACATCGACACCTACGTCGCGCGATTTCATGAACTCGCAAATCTAGTACCTGAACTAGTAACCCCCGAAGACAAGCGAATTGAGCACTTCATTTGGGGACTCTCACCCGAGATCAGGGCTATGGTGACGGCCACCGAGCCAGTTACGATGCAGCAGGCTGTGAGCTTGGCCAACCGCCTAACCCAGGATTGGATAAGGAATGGAGGAGTGTCAAAGCCGGGTGCAGAGGACGCTAAGGGAAAGCGCAAGGTTGAGGATACGTCGGGGAACAGAAGGGAGCGTTTCAACAAGAAGGCCAAGACAGTGAGAAACTATGGAGTAGCCACGACAGAGAATACCAGCTATCAGGGAAAGACGCCAAAATGCGATAGGTGCGGTTATCACCACGGAGGTGACTGTCGGTCGTGTACCAACTGTAACCGCCTCGGTCATTGGACTCGACATTGTAAGGCAATGAACGCTGGACCGCAGCAGGCGGGAAGGCAGCATAACGAAGGACCGCGACAAGCCGGGAGGCCACAGCAGAATGATAGGCCCCGCCAGGGAGAATGTTATGAGTGCGGTAGTAGGGAACACTACCGAAATGCTTGTCCTAGGCTAAACCCTGCCCGAAACCCAAACCAGAACCGCAATCAAAACCCACTGCAAAACCAGAATCAGAACAATCAGAGGGGAAACGATGGGGGACAAGGCCGTGGCATAGCCTTTGTGATGGGTGCTGAAGAAGCAAGAAACGACCCCCGGGTGATTGCAGGTACATTTCTCCTTAACAACTATTATGCCTCAGTACTGTTTGACTCAGGCGCGGACAAAAGTTTTGTGTCCTTAGAATTTTGGCCTTTGATGGCATTAGAAACCGAACCCCTAGGTGAAAAGTTTACGGTAGAATACGCAAATGGGCAGGAATACCAAGCTAGTGACGTAATTAAGAATTGCACAATAACCTTAGCTAACCACTCTTTCGAAATAGATTTGATTCCTATCGAACTTAAGAGCTTTGACGTAGTAATAGGAATGGACTGGTTGACCATCCGAGACGCGAGGATATTTTGTTTAGAGAAAACGGTACGGATGCCATTAGGAGATGGAAAAGAATTGATAGTACAAGGAGATAGGCCGGGCCAAACTTCGAAGCTTATATCAGTGATGAAAACGCGCAAGTACTTGAATAAGGGCTGCTTTGCATTATTAGTAAACATAAAAGACAAACAGGCAAAAGCAGCAGACCTTAAGGATGTACCGATAGTTAGAGACTATCCGGAAGTGTTTCCCGAAGAACTACCTGGACTACCACCTCAGAGGCAAGTTGAGTTTAGAATCGAGGTAATTCCTGGAGCGGCACCGGTGGCAAGGACGCCATATCGACTAGCTCCGACTGAGATGCATGAATTATCCAACCAAGTTCAGGAATTATTGGATAAAGGAACTATCCGACCAAGCTCATCACCATGGGGAGCGCCGATTCTATTCGTAAAGAAGAAGGATGGATCGTTTCGCATGTGTATCGACTACCGAGAATTGAATAAACTAACCGTCAAGAACCGATATCCTCTTCCACGAATCGACGACCTTTTCGACCAACTCCAAGGCGCAACCTACTTTTCAAAGATTGACTTAAGGTCCGGGTATCATCAAGTGTTGGTTTCTGAAGATGATATACCGAAAACCGCATTCCGCACTAGATACGGACACTACGAGTTCCTGGTAATGCCATTTGGACTCACAAATGCACTGGCGATATTCATGGATTTGATGAATAGGGTATGCCGACTGTATCTAGACAAGTTCGTTATCGTATTCATCGACGACATCTTAATCTGCTCGCGCAACAAAGAACATCACGCAGAGCACTTAAAACTATTATTGGAATTACTCAAGGAACAACAACTCTACGCAAAATTTTCTAAGTGCGAATTCTGGCTGCGTGAAGTCAAATTTCTCGGTCATGTAGTTAATGGATCCGGAATTCACGTTGATCCATCAAAAATCGAAGCAATAGAGAACTGGCAAACTCTCATAAGTCAGACAGAAATCCGCCAATTTTTAGGACTAGCTGGTTATTACCGACGATTCATTCAAGATTTCTCTAAGATAGCTAAACCCCTAACAAGGTTAACGCAAAAGAACGAGAAGTTCAACTGGGGAGACGCACAAGAACAAGCCTTCAATATCCTAAAAACGAAACTGTGCAATGCTCCAATTTTAACTCTTCCTGAGGGAAACGAAGACTTCGTAGTATATTGTGACACATCTAACCTAGGATTAGGTTGTGTATTGATGCAACGAAATAAGGTCATAGCTTACGCATCGCGACAACTTACGAAACACGAGGTCAACTACGCTACTCACGACCTAGAGTTAGGAGCGATAGTTTTTGCCCTTAAAATCTGGAGACATTATCTCTACAGAACCAAGTGCACGGTATTTACGGACCATAGGAGCCTACAACACATACTAGATCAGAAGCTACTCAACATGAGGCAAAGGAGATGGTTGTAACTCCTTAGCGACTACGACTGTGATATTAAGTATCACCCTGGCAAAGCGAATGTCGTAGCAGATGCCCTGAGTAGGAAAGAAAGGCAGCAACCGACTCGAGTACGTGCATTAGGAATCTACATTAAACCCGACTTGAGGACGCGTATAGCAAGTGCTCAGCATGAGGCTTTGAAGACAGATAACACAAAGGTCGAAACCTTGCACAACCACGACAAGGATTTTGTAAGGAAGGGCGACGATGTCTACTATTTTAAGGATCGAGCCTGGATTCCTACGACTAACGAATTGAGGAATGCCATTATGGATGAAGCACACCGAACACGATATTCCATTCATCCAGGGTCAAGCAAAATGTATAAGGACCTCAAGGAACATTATTGGTGGCCTGGAATGAAAAGAGACGTTGCTTTATACGTAGAGAAATGCCTCACTTGTGCGAAAGTGAAGGCCGAATACCAAAAGCCATCCGGATTACTACAGCAACCCGAAATTCCCGAGTGGAAATGGGAACAAATCACAATGGACTTCGTCACAAAGTTACCTCGAACATCAAAGGGTGACGACATGATCTGGGTTATAGTGGATCGACTAACGAAGTCAGCACACTTTATTCCCATCAAGGAAAGTTTTAACGTGGAAAGGCTTGTCCAAATATACATCAACGAGGTAGTGACTCGTCACGGAATACCCACGTCAATTATCTCGGACAGAGATACTCGCTTCACTTCCAGATTCTGGAAAGCATTCCAAGAGTCGTTTGGCACACGATTGGACTTAAGCACGGCTTACCATCCGCAGACCGATGGTCAAAGCGAGCGCACTATACAAACATTAGAGGACATGCTAAGAGCATGCGTTATCGACTTCGGAGGAAGTTGGGATAACCACCTACCACTAATAGAGTTCTCTTACAATAACAGCTACCATGCTAGCATCAAATGTGCGCCTTTTGAAGCTCTCTACGGAAGGAAATGCCGATCTCCGCTGTGTTGGTTGGAACCGGGAGATCGACAACTAATTAGCATGGACGTAGTGCAAGAAACGATTGATAAGATCACAACGATTAAGGAAAGACTTAAGACTGCGAGAAGTAGTCAAAAGAGCTATGCTGATATGCGCAGAAAGGATCTAGAATTTCAAGTCGGCGACAAAGTACTTCTAAAGGTGTCACCTTGGAAAGGTGCAATACGCCGCGGAAAGCATGGAAAGCTTAGTCCGAGATATGTGGGACCATTTGAGATACTCGAAAGGGTAGGTCCCGTTGCGTATCGTTTAGAACTACCGCAAGAGCTCGGTAACATGCATAACACTTTTCATGTTTCGAGATTGAAAAAGTGCCTATCGGACGAATCACTCATCACACCTCTAGAAGAAGTACAACTAGACGAAAAGCTCCAATTTGTCGAGGAACCGATTGAAATCATAGATCGCGAAACTAAGAAACTGAGACACAGTCGAATCCCCATTGTGAGGGTACGTTGGAACCCAAAGCGTGGCCCCGAATATACCTGGGAAAGAGAGGATCAAATGATGCTTAAGTATCCTCACCTCTTCACTTCTCCCACAACGAATACTACGAGTTGAAATTTCGGGACGAAATTCTTTCAACGTGGGGAGAATGTGACAACCGTGTAAACTCAGGTCGAGAACGCTATTTTATGACCTCGATACGTATGTTTGATACTTGCTATAACTAACTTTATATGTTACGTGGTTACGTAGACATTACCCTTTTAGCTAAGCTCGATGTAACTCACACAAAACTTTTAACGTAGGTATACGTTACTTAAACTTTTAACGCGTGAGTCTCGGAATCGGAATCGGAATCGGAATCGGAATCAAACCAACAATTGAACTCTAAATACCAAGAATACATACAAAGAACTTTCCTAAGTTCATTTGAAATCAATCGGGAACCTTAACGAAAAAAATGCCTAACGAGAACAAAAATCGAAAATTTTGCTGAACCAGCCATTCAGCCAACGGCTGGGCTCCAGCCGGCAGCTGGGATCCTCCAGCCGGCGGTTGAAAGGCTCTGGTCAACCTTTTGGTGACTCATTTCTGCATGTAACACGAACCAACCACTTGTCTTAGCCCGATTTGACCCCTCAATATGGCAGAGTTCTGCCATCCCTTCACCCCAAAACACTCCACCTTTCTTTTCTTTTCTTTCATTTTAACATAACACACACATACACTCCACTCCTTTTTCTCTCAACTCTCTCTCTCTCTAAACTCTCTCAAACACCCTTTCACTCCATTGATTTCCAGCAAGAAAACTCCATTAAAACACACTAAATTTACCATTAAAAACATTCTATTAATCAAGGGTATCAAGAAGCTTGCACCAAGACATCATCTCTACCGTTTTGAAGCCGAAAACACCATCTAGCCACTCTAGATCATCATCCATACACTTTCTTCGGGTAAAAACACTTTTCCTTTACTGTTATTACATAAATAACTCATTGCATGTACGATCCATTACTTAAAAAAAAGTTTTTAAGAAGTTTTATAACGATTTTTATACAAAAACGGGTTTTCATAATCTCTTACATAAATCTATATATTTGCGGCTAAAAATCCAAAAGAAACTGATATTTGAACATATATATAAGTACTCTTGATGAATATTCAGTTGCATGTCGAAATCTAGCTCAAAAACACTTAAAAACGCGAAAATGGCAAAACAAGAAAAGCTGTCACGACCATCCAGCCGACGGCTGAATGACGCTGTGCACAAAAATCGTAATTTTAACGTATTAACGGAGAAATCGAGACACATATACTTTTCACAGTTTATAAACATAATATAACATATTACATATTTGTACTTTGAATGATAAGATAAGGTATTTAAATAACTAATTCATCATAACGTTATATAATGATATATTATGAATCGTATTAAGCGGGAAAGTGGATAGAAAATTTTGGACATAAATTTTATAGTGCGGAAGCGCTGCCCAGATTTTATTGGACATAGTTATAACACTTAAACAACAAACTATTCGTTGACTAACGAGTTTGAAAGCTAACAAGTGATATACTTACACGAAAACTTGGTTTATACTAGGATTCCGGTGATTCCGAGCACCTTCGAGCAATTCCGAGCACGCTAGAAATCTTCGCAAACAGTGAGTTACAAACCCCTACGCTTTTAAACGCTTTTAATACTTTTTGGGGTGAAATGCGAGTCTTAGGCTTAAACATATATTTAAGCTGAAAAACGCTTTATTACATGAATGCTAAACGAAAACGATTTGATACTCAATGCTATTACGAAAACACTTGTATACTTTGAATGCTATTATGAAACACTTGATATCTTGAATACTTTTATGAAAGACTATTTTGCCGGCATTGTTGATGGTTTTTCCAACAATGCCGAGAATACGAAAGCTATACTTGCCAATGACTAAAACAATCGATCGTCATGTTGCGGACTTTGTACAACATGGACGTGAGAAACCATTAAAACTCCCGACACTACCAAGGACATTAGTTGCTATTAATCCCTTTGGAAAGGACCGTTAGTAGATATGGATAGCGCTATTAGGGTAAATTGACCCTCACCACAACGACCTATAACGATGGTGCATAATACTAAAAGGGTAGGCTATAGGCTTAGCAACGATCATTGGGCAATACTAGGATTGTCACATAGTCGCGCTATGTGGTCAATGCCTACAAACACAATTACTACACTTTACATTTGTTTATGTGATAACTAATTGAATACTACTACTCTATGCATGGTTATACGACACTATTTGAAAACTATACTTTACGCCACTTTTTGTGCGTCGAAACTCTAATGCTTTTATCTAAACTTGTAGCTCACTAACTACGTCTCCCGTAGTTAACACTTGACTCGTATTTTCAGGTAACGAGTAAGCTAGCTGATGACTCTATACTTTTGGGCGAATGACTTCAAGAACGGGATGGGTTTGGGTGGTTTGGTTATGAACACCCTATTTTGAATTCGGATATGTAATCGACATTTGAAACTACTATGTAAACCTTGGATGTTATGTTTTTCTTTAATCTAATTTGGCGTTTATCTATATCTTGTGTATCGAATGCTATTGCTCTTCACATCCTGTGTTTCCGCTTTAGCGGGGTGTGACAAAGTCATACTATTATACTTACACAATATTCCGGTGTTTTATTTCATCTTTGATTCCCGACACGTCCAGCTCCGTTCTCGCTTACTCGTATCTTTCTCCGCAACCCGTGAGTTACAACCCCACTATGTTTTACTATTTTAAATGCTTATTTGGGGGAAACATAAGATTGTTTGTTATGTAACTCTTTGAAACTATTTGCAACTCGTATGAAACTTGGAAACTTTGGAAACTTGTGAAACTTGTGAAACTATTATGCGTAAAATGTGATAATGCCCCGTAAATTGGCTAACTAAATTTAGGTTACTTGTATGCGAAATCAATCCTTGTTGAGAATATAAACTCCGTAAGTGCTTACTACTATTTTTAGAAACAGAGTTCAAATTGCCCCGTTTTTAGAGAATCAGAAACACTATACACTATTAGCAACAACCGTTAGTATTATGGGTATCGATACTTAGGAGAGGTCACTCCTTGCTTGTGGTTCGCGACCTAAGTACATATTACTAGAATCAGGTGGAAACTCAAACATTGTGAAACTTTGGGGCTAGATCTGACCAGACAATCGGTTTAGTGTAGACTTACGTTATATTAAGCCAAGTGATTGATACAAGTTACGAATTTAGTTAATCACATATTACTTACGCATATACAATACTTTAGCGATTTCTTCCGCTATAACGTTTTATGATACGAGTTCTACTTTACTTGCGTACGTTCGAAACTTTTTTAAATATATATGTTTTAGCGCCGTTCCACTTCCTTTTCATTTATAGTATTTATCACATATATATTTTCTTTTTTGGAAACTTTATCGAGAAACTCAAAACTGTAACTCACTCACCACGTTATGTAGTTGACACTTTATCTTATGTTTCAGGAAACTAGTGTAAGTGTCGAAGTGCATGGCATGGAAGGGTCGGTATGGTCACGTGAGGCTAAACTTTGGGAAAGAGCCCTTTTGTTTTGGGAATTTATTTTGAAACTTTGTATTTTGTACTTGTGCTAAACAATTAAACTGCTTGGCTGATTTCGAATTATGAACTACTTTATTTAAATGCAATGACTTGAACCGTTTACTTTGATTATAACCCGTGTAATGATATTCCAGCTCTCACATCTCGTGTTTCCGCTATAGCGGGGTGTGACAGACTTGGTATCAGAGCACAGGTTATAGTGAAGACGGTTTTAAAATTTTTTTTTCAAAAGTTTAGGGAATTAATTTCGCGATTGCGTGATTGTTTTTAACTATGCATGGCCTGATCACCCATGCCTAGTTCAAAATAAATTATGCAAGGACGGAACGTAATTACTAATGTTAAACGGTTTTCGAGTCGAAAATTCCCGGTCTTATTATTCCCGATCTCACGTGATTGACCCTTGCATGCATTTCCTTACACATTTTTCCTTTAATATAGCTTTGTTTCCCGTACTTACGAAACTCCTTGTGTCGCAGATCCGTCATGTCTCAGTCGTCCCGTTCACGATCACCCTCGCGATCCCAGACCCGTTCGCAACAGAGAGCCGCGTCATCCCATGAGGCTTCCGAGGGCCACACCGCCTCGGAGAGCCTCCGCCACCAGACTACCGACCCCACGGAGGACACCTCCATGGCTGTGTCGAGTAGCATCGGGTCCAGCCCGAGGTCGGTACTACCACCACCTCCACTGGCACCCGTCGCAGCACCGCCCCAGCGGCGTGGACCCCGTGTCGTTATGACGGCGCGCAAGCAGGTCGTCCTTCCAGGTCGACTACCTGATCGGATGGCTGCACAGCAGGCTGGTCCGTCCAGACCTGCACCACCCCATCTTCCTTTCGGGCACCCGCATCCCGATGCTCCACGCACCCCTATGATGGATCATTACAAGTGGGAGCGACAGCTCGAGCGTGAGGAGATGCAGCGGGCCCGAGACGCGGACGCAGCTAGGCAGAGGATGCCGCCTACCTTACAGCCTCCCCCTCCTGCCGCTTTCTTGCACCTCCACCGCGAGGTAAGGGGACTTTCCGAGGAGGCCCAGCAACAAGGGCTTTTCCTCTGCGAGGTCTCCGATGCCGCGCATCGGTTGTCAGAGCAGGCGTTGCGACACCTCGCTGCGGCTCAGGCCACGACCCGGACAGTGCAACGTCTGGTGGGAGTTTGCTTGATTATGGGGACCCTATTGGCGATCATTGCTGCCAAGATAGCCACTAGTTTTCTCCTTTATTATTGTATTGTAGGCCTAGTTGTAATTTTCCATGTACACAGCTCCGAGCCATATCTATTTATTTCCCTTGTATTGAATTGTACTTCATTTCCGTTTGAACCTTGTACTCGACCTTACTATTATTAATGAATGAAATTTTCATCTTTTATTATCTATTGTTGTTCTTGTCGTATGAATACTGTGTTATGGTTGAACTATTCTTTTGTGTGTGAATCCTTGTCGTATGAATCTCTTGAATCCTTGTCGTGCGTGTACTATCTGCTATGTTATATTGCTCTTGCGTGGTTGTTAACTTGTTCATTGGATTATATTCTTATCATACTCCAATCGTGCGTTCTAAACTGAATCTGTTGTTTGTTGTAGAATCATGGCACCTCGTTCAAACGCCAATATCATTGCTGAACAAGTCGCTGCTCAGTTGAACGCAGCGATGCCCAACATGATCGCTCAGATCACTGCGGGGATCAATGCTAACGTCAACAACCATAACCAGCAGCAGCAACAACAGCAACAGCAGAACAACAACCAGAACCAACAACAACACCCGAACCCTCCTGCTTGCACCTACAAGAGCTTCATGGCCTGCAAGCCTAAGGAGTTCCATGGCACAACTGGTGCCATAGGACTGGTGTCCTGGTTCGAGAGCATCTAGTCAGTGCTGCACATCAGCAGATGTGCCGAAGCTGACAAAGTGCAGTACGCCTCCTGCGTACTACACGGTAAGGCACTGACTTGGTGGAACAACGTGGTCCGCAACAGAGGACGCGAGACCGCCTATGCTCTCACCTGGGATCAATTCAAGAACCTCTTGATAGAGGAGTACTGCCCCAAAGGGGAAATCAAGAAGCTCTAGGCCGAGCTCTGGGATCACACGATGGTCGGAAACGACATCGAAGGGTACACTGCCCGATTCCATGAGTTAGCCCGACTGGTCCCGAGGCTGGTAACTCCTGAAGAGAATCGAATCGACCGCTATGTCTCCGGTCTTGTCCCTGAGATCAGAGGAATGGTCATCTCAGCTGAACCCCAGACCCTCCAAAGTGCCATCATTCTAGCTCACCGCCTCACAAGCAACCTACTCACCGCTCCTACATCCTTCAGGAAGGAGTCGGGTGAGAAAAGGAAATCCGATCAAACCCCCAGAAGAAGCGACCGCAACAAGAAGAAGAAGACCACCCGAAACTTCGCCGTAGCAGCTGTAGCACCACCGCCACCACCACCAACTGGAGCTCGATACACGGGGACGAACCCCAAGTGCGATAAGTGCAACTTCCACCACCACGGGAACTTCCCGGTGTGTTTAAAATGCCAAAAAGTAGGGCACTTCGCTAAGTAGTGCACGGAGAGGGTGATAGTCCCAGGTCAGAAGCCGGTGTGCTTCGAGTGCGAAAGTGACCAGCACTTCCGAAACGCTTGTCCGAGACTCCGGAACGCCCAACCGAATCAAGGTGGGCGAGGTCGAGGACGTGCATTCGCACTCACGGCTGAAGAAGCCCGACAGGATCCGAACGCGGTGAACGGTACGTTTCCAGTTAATAATCACTATGCATCAGTTTTGTTCGATTCAGGGGCTAAAAGAAGCTTTGTATCCTTAGAATTTAGACCCCTCATTAACTTAGGATCTAAGGTTCTTAAGGATAGCTTCACCATAGAGTACGCTAACGGCCAGGAGTTCGAAGCTAAGGATATAATCCTAGGATGTTCCATATGCCTATCTGATAAAACCTTCCCCATTGACCTAATTCCAATAGAGCTGAAAAGCTTTGACGTGATCGTCGGAATGGACTGGCTCTCTCGTTTCCGAGCCGAGATCGTCTGTTTCGGCAAACTTATCCGCATCCCTCTCTCTGACACCGAAACTCTAGTTGTTCAAGGAGACAAACCCGGACGACCACTCCGTATCGTATCGTCCATGAAAATGCGCAAGTACCTCGAGAAGGACGGTAACGCATTTCTCGCTCACGTTGTCGAACGTAAACCCAAGGAGATCCGCATACAAGATATCCCAGTGGTCAAGGATCACCCTGAAGTCTTTCCCGAAGATTTACCCGGGCTACCTCCGCATCGACAAGTGGAATTCCGGATAGACCTAGTTCCTGTTGCAGCACCGGTCGCTAAGACACCGTATCGTCTAGCCCCACAGGAAATGCAAGATCTGTCGAAACAGCTACAGGAACTCTTGGATCACGGTCTTATTCGTCCAAGCTCGTCCCCTGGGGAGCCCCAATACTCTTCGTTAAAAAGAAAGACGGATCCTTTCGTATGTGCATCGACTACCGCGAACTGAACAAGCTGACCGTCAAGAACCGATACCCACTCCCGAGGATCGATGACCTTTTCGGCCAGTTGCAGGGTGCAACTTATTTCTCGAAAATCGACCTCCGTTCAGGTTATCATCAGGTTCGTGTCAGTGAGACCGATATTCCTAAAACCGCTTTTCGTACTCGTTACGGTCATTACGAATTCCTTGTCATGCCATTTGGTTTAACCAACGCACCAGCGGTGTTCATGGACTTGATGAACAGGGTGTGTAGACCTTATTTGGACAAATTCGTGATCGTTATCTACTCGAGAAACAAAGAGGATAACGCGAAACACCTGAAACTAATCTTAGAACTCCTCCGAGATCAGAAACTATACGCCAAGTTCTCGAAGTGTGAATTTTGGCTCCGGGAAGTACATTTCCTTGGTCATGTGGCCAACCAAGAAGGGATCCGTGTAGATCCGGCTAAGATAGAGGTGATCGAGAAATGGCAAGCCCCGACGACTCCTACGGAAATTCGTCAATTCCTAGGGTTGGCCGGCTACTATCAAAGGTTCATCGAGAATTTCTCGAAGATCGCTAAGCCACTCACCGAGCTCACTCAGAAGGACAAGGATTTTGTTTGGGGTACGAAACAAGAGGAATCCTTCCAGAAACTTAAACACCAGCTCTGCCACGCACCGATTTTGTCCCTACCGGAGGGTACGGATAACTTCGTAGTATTCTGCGATGCATCCCATTAAGGACTTGGGTGTGTCCTTATGCAGAAGGATAAAGTCATCGCCTACGCTTCAAGGCAACTCAAAGTGCACGAACAGAACTACACCACTCACGACCTAGAGCTGGGAGCCGTCGTATTCGCATTGAAGATATGGAGATATTATTTGTACGGTACTAAGTGCACGGTTTTCACGGATCATAAGAGCCTACAACACATTCTAGACCAGAAGATGCTCAACATGAGACAAAGAAGATGGATCGAACTGCTTAGTGACTACGATTGCGAGATCAAGTACCACCCGGGTAAGGCAAACGTAGTAGCAGACCCCCTGAGTCGGAAGGAAAGGGTAAGACCATCTCGGGTTAGGGCATTAGGTATTCAGATTCAAACGAATCTTCAAACGCAAATCGCCGAGGCACAGCGAGAAGCGTTGAAACCTGAGAACTTAAAGGGCGAAACGTTGCACAATCCTGAGAAGGAGTTCGAAATCAAATCCGACGGAATCCATTATTTCAAGGTCCGAGCCTGGATTCCGAAATCTGAAGATCTTCGCAAGCTAATCTTGGATGAGGGCCACCGTTCCCGATACTCCATCCACCCTGGATCCGATAAGTTATACAAGGACCTTCGGGAGTACTATTGGTGGCCGGGCATGAAGAAGGATATCGCCTTGTAAGTAGCCAAGTGCCTTACTTGCTCGAAGGTCAAGGCGGAATATCAAAAGCCCTCAGGACTACTACAACAACCGGAGATTCCTATGTGGAAGTGGGAACAAATCTCCATGGATTTCATTACAAAGTTGCCCCGGACGACAAAGGGAAACGACACAATTTGGGTAATTGTGGACCGATTAACAAAGTCTGCTCATTTCCTACCGGTACGAGAAACCCACTCGATGGAGAAATTCGCGCAAATCTACATTAACGAGATCATCTCTCGCCACGGAACACCTCTCTCCATCATTTCTGACAGGGATAGTCGGTTCACGTCCCGCTTTTGGAACGCGCTTCAGAAATCGCTCGGGACGCGACTAGACCTTAGCACCGCTTATCACCCTCAGACCGACGGTCAAACCGAAAGGACGATCCAAACCCTTGAGGACATGCTAAGGGCATGCGTAGTTGACTTCGGAGGAAGTTGGGATACTCACCTTCCCTTGGTCGAGTTTTCCTACAACAACAGCTACCACGCTAGCATCAAGTGTGCTCCGTTCGAGGCCTTATATGGACGTAAGTTCCGGTCGCCGCTTTGTTGGCTAGAAGTCGGTGATCGACAACTCACAAGGCTCGACATTGTCCAGGAAACCATCGACAAGATCACCACTATCAGAGAACGACTGAAGACGTCCCGTACCCGGCAAAAGAGCTACGCCGACAACCGAAGGAAACCCCTCGAGTTCCAAGTTGGCGATCGGGTGCTTCTTAAAGTATCGCCATGGAAGGGGGTAGTTCGCTTCGGGAAGCGCGACAAGCTAAGCCCAAGGTACACCGGACCGTTCGAAGTTATCGAGCGTATTGGCCCAGTAGCATATCGACTCCAACTCCCGCAAATTCTTTCTAATGTTCACAACGTGTTCCATGTCTCGCACTTGAAAAAGTGCTTATCTGATGAGACCATCGTCATCCCACTCGACGAGGTCAAGATCGACAACAAGCTCAGCTTCATAGAGGAACCGCGAGGTCAAACAACTCGGGCAAAGCCGTGTTCCTATTGTCAAGGTTCGTTGGAACTCCCGACGTGGTCACGAATTCACATGGGAACGTGAAGACCAAATACGTCAAAAGTATCCGCATTTGTTCAAAGATACTTCTACCTGATGGGACGAGTCAAATTTCGGGAAGAAATTTCTTTCAACCCGGGGAGAATGTGACAACCGTCTAAAATTCAGGTGATTCTCAGTTACTATATCGGTTCGAATCTCTAGTTGCATTTTTATCGTGATCGTATTGTTCTAGCTCGTACATATTGTGTCTTTTATTGTGTCGGAACCAAAGTTGGAATCAACTTATAAATCCTAACACCAAAGAAACTATACAAGAACTTGACTAAGTTCATAACGGAAACTAATAAAATTCTAGCCCACAACTAACAATAACGGAAAACTTAAAACGTCACAAAGCTGGAAATTGCTATCCAGCTGACGGCTGAAAGGTTCCAGCCGGCGGCTGAAGCCCAGCCGGCGGCTGGATATGGCCCGCCGGCGGCTGAATCTCGTTGACCTGTGACTTGATGAGTCATTATTGCATGAGGGACGATTGGCCAACTCCCCCAACTCGGGGATTGGACCAAAAACTGACCAAAACAACTTCCAAGGCCAGTCTTGGAAGTCCCCTGAAGCATTTTCTTTCAATTTCCTTTTCATTATTCAAAATCAAAACACACACACACACACAATTGTTTCTCTCTAGCCTCAAGAACACTCAATTAAAACCCAGTGATTTTCCCATTAAAACAACAACAAAAACTTAAATCCATCCACTAAAAACACCTACAAATCGTCCTAGGGCAAAAGGGTATCAAAGAGGAAGCTTTAAATCGGGTTTTGAAGAAGGTTTACACACTTTTTGAAGCTAGAATCACATCCAACCGTCACACAACTCTTTCCTTCGGTAAAACTCTTCCATTTTACTCTTTTTACATAAATCTTCACTTGCATGGATGATCCATAAACTGAAAAATGGTTCTTATAAAAGTTTAAAACGTTTTCTAGTTTAAAAACGAGTTTTTCACATAGATCTACATTTTGATGATATAAATCCGAAAGAAACTGTGACTTTTACTTAAAAATGTGTATATTTGAATAATAACCGATTGCATGTAAGAATCTAACACTAAAACGGGCTAAAAATCGAAAAATAACGAAAACAAGAAACTGGCCGAAGGCCTCCAGCCGGCGGCTGAAGATATCCAGCCGGCGGCTAAGGTCCAGCCGGCGGCTGACTATCTCCAGCCGCTGTCTGGATCTCGCTGTTCAATAAAAACGTCGTTTTGGGAACTTTAAACGTAAAAATAAGTCCAAATAACTTTACTACAGATTGTATATTTTGGAAACTTACTGTTTTTGTAAATAAAATGGTTTGGATGAGTTTGAGGACTTAAAACACTTGTATTATCGTATTATATGGTTTAAATTGTTTGTTTAAAGCGGGAAAGTGTTTGAAAAATGGATTCAATTTTTATAGCGCGGAAGCGCTGCCCAAATTTCACCGTAAACTTATACTCAAACTCAGCGACTTAACCTTTTTGTAACATATACACCTTGACCTTGGACATTGACTCTTTTTGGACATAATTGGACTAATCGGACCCTAAAACGTACACGAACACGTATTAACATATAACTTTTCCGTAATAAAACTTTGGGACAGAATTTAAAGTATTAAAGTTTAAGATTTAAAAATGTTAAAATGGAACTTTAACATAATTTAAGTCATACTATTATACTTACACAATATTCTGGTGTTTTAGGTCATCTTTGATTCCCGACACGTCCAGCTCCGTTCTCGCTTACTCGTATCTTTCTCCGCAACCCGTGAGTTACAACCCCACTATGTTTTACTATTTTAAATGCTTATTTGGGGGAAACATAAGATTGTTTGTTATGTAACTCTTTGAAACTATTTGCAACTCGTATGAAACTTGGAAACTTTGGAAACTTGTGAAACTTGTGAAACTATTATGCGTAAAATGTGATAATGCCCCGTAAATTGGCTAACTAAATTTAGGTTACTTGTATGCGAAATCAATCTGTTGAGAATATAAACTCCGTAAGTGCTTACTACTATTTTTAGAAACAGAGTTCAAATTTCCCCGTTTTTAGAGAATCAGAAACACTATACACTATTAGCAACAACCGTTAGTATTATGGGTATCGATACTTAGGAGAGGTCACTCCTTGCTTGTGGTTCGCGACCTAAGTACATATTACTAGAATCAGGTGGAAACTCTAACATTGTGAAACTTTGGGGCTAGATCTGACCAGACAATCGGTTTAGTGTAGACTTACGTTATATTAAGCCAAGTGATTGATACAAGTTACGAATTTAGTTAATCACATATTACTTACGCATATACAATACTTTAGCGATTTCTTCCGCTATAACTTTTTATGATACGAGTTCTACTTTACTTGCGTACGTTCGAAACTTTTATAAATATATATGTTTTAGCGCCGTTCCGCTTCCTTTTCATTTATAGTATTTATCACATATATATTTTCTTTTTTGGAAACTTTATCGAGAAACTCAAAACTGTAACTCACTCACTACGTTATGTAGTTGACACTTTATCTTATGTTTCAGGAAACTAGTGTAAGTGTCGAAGTGCATGGCATGGAAGGGTCGGTATGGTCACGTGAGGTGAAACTTTGGGAAAGACCCCTTTTGTTTTGGGAATTTATTTTGAAACTTTGTATTTTGTACTTGTGTTAAACAATTAAACTGCTTGGCTGATTTCGAATTATGAACTACTTTATTAAAATGCAATGACTTGAACCGTTTACTTTGATTGTAACCCGTGTAATGATATTCCAGCTCTCACATCTCGTGTTTCCGCTATAGCGGGGTGTGACAGTACCTTTTCAAAGAAATTTTAGTTTTTTCAACTTCTTTTTTAAGGAACGTATCTCCCATCTCGTATCTCGTTGGAGGTGAAACATTCGGTCCGAATTGACCAACCGCCTCCACTAAAGCTTTAAAGCTATCCTTTTCAAATGCATGAAATGGAATCGC
Organism: Senecio squalidus; assembly: GCA_910822075.1. Taxonomy (NCBI): domain Eukaryota; kingdom Viridiplantae; phylum Streptophyta; class Magnoliopsida; order Asterales; family Asteraceae; genus Senecio; species Senecio squalidus. Next base: position 18,168,254 of record CAJVGC010000589.1, read on the forward strand.
ACATTCATACGCTCACTTACAAATATATTCCTTCACACGGATCATTTGTTCTTTTCGGAAAACCTTAGAAATATTACTTTGTGAGCCTTTTCCCTTGACTCCTTTGGAAGTTGCAAATCTATCCATAGGACCAAAATAACGTGATTCCTTCAATTCTCCAAAAGAATCTTCCATTTCATCATCGAGGTCAATGGTTTCATTATCACGAATATTCACATCCGATCTCAAACCTTTATCATAAACTTGTTTAGCCTTCTTTTTTGTGTATATTCTCCTCAAGAGCTTTTCGACATAATATCATATCATCTTTCGTTGCTATTTTACAATATTTAACATTTGACCCTACACCTGCAATATGTTGTTTCATTCTATAAATTCCTCCACCCATAGGTTTCCCACATAATTTACATTTCACCCTATCTTTATTGTTTTTATCCACCAACTCTCCGTAAACCCATCCAATATCGTCCGAATTTCGTTTATGATTATTTTTACTAGTTGTGGTATTCGTATGTTGAGCCGATGATGATTCCATTCTTAAGTACATTATAAGTAACTAAAACTATTAAATTTTTAATATTAACAACTAATAAAAAACAAATTACACATATCAAAAAATAATTGAGTACAAAAAAACAAAACACAACAAAAACAAATGTTTATTAATTGGAGCAAGTAAAAAAAAACAAAATCTGCAAATCGCTGCTTATATGGATGCAAATCAAATCGCTTAAATTATATAATCAACCACGTAGTAATTACCTACAAATCCGTTGCTTCTTTTGTAAGCTTTGTAATTTAAAGGTTAGCCGTCGCCCTTCTCTAGTTCTCTGTCTTCAAATCGTCGATTAGAAGAATAACCCTAATTTTGGGTTTTAATTTGATTTTTTTTGGTTGACTTTCGTTGACCGATTTTTTTAAACCGTACGATTTTGGCGATATTTTTTCGATTTTTGCCGATTAATCAAAGGGCCGATTAATTTGTCGACTTGCTGAAATTCATCTTCAATTTTGCGATTCACGATTAATCGGTCGATTAGTTCGATTTTTTCAACATTGGTCGGGGACTTGCCCTTTATTCAACTCGGATGTAAGAATTAAGCCAAGGTCCGATAAGTAACAAGTGGTATTTAATGTGGAAATATCTCATGAATAATAATTAATAATTGTTTAGCTTGGATATTTATAGGAGATAAAAGAAGGTTTCTTATTTACATATTGGTCTATCTACTAGATAAAAGAATGTTTCATGACTATGTATTTACTTATCCGTTGGGTAAAAGGATGTTTCCTTCCTTCGACTGACACAATGCTCTTTTTCCCTTTTTAGTAGTCTTTGTCTTATTCAAGGTCTTTGTTATGTCTTGCTCTTTTGTTGCGTTGTATTCTTTTATCATTAGATGAGTTTTTCGTGTGACTAAAGTCATATCTCCGGTACCTTTTGACCGGACTGTAACATCCTAGTTCCAGAAATAGAATATTTTGTAAGTATATGTTATGTTTTAGTCTATAGTAGCAATTAGAAATGAAAAAGACCTAACTTGGTAAAAAAAAGTAGTTGACTTTGGTTAGAATGAATTTATATTATTAACTATAAAGGTTAGGTAAATAAGTTAGTCAATCCTTAAAAGTTGAAGGACTAAAGTGTAAATCTGGAAATTTTGTCTAGATTAGTGAAGAGGTAGAAATGAGGTGTCATTTCCAAAAAATGGTAGGTGTGTGTGTCAGTTTGAAGAAGAAGCAAGAAGAGAGAAAAATTGCAATTAGCTCAAATTGAAGATCAAAAGTAGTAGATTTCATCGATTAAAACAAAGATTAAGAGTTTAAGAACCCTAACTTTGGTTCTAGTTGAAGAAAAAGAAGGTATAATTATATACTTAGATTTATTTGATGAAATTGAGTTTGTATTTTATATTATAACATCATTTAGATGTTTAATTGAAGGTATAAATACTTAATTTGATTAAAATTAGGTATATGATCATTTGGGGATAATCATGAAGTTTGTAGAATTGTTAGAATTAAGCTTTGTTTATATGTTATTTTGATGTTAGTAATATATATATAAAAGATTGAAAGATTGAAAGATTAACTTATATGAATTTTGTAAAAATTCATGGTTTAGCTAGTTAATGCAAAGAGGTGAAATATTGATTTGAAGTATTTATCATTGTAGAAATTTTTTGGAATGAAAGAATTGTGTTAAGAATGATTATTATCATGTTATGATAGAAAAGATAAGATAAGAGAACTCAAAATTGTGTTTGAGTGAAATGGTGTAAGAATGCTACACCAGTTGCCAAACGGGCCATGTGACACGTGGAAAGATGGGAAATCGGTAGGAAATGGTTAGAGGGAAGAAAACATTACTTACAACGAGTTATTTATGATTTGTGTAAGATGTGTAAAGTGTTTAAATGCTTGTTTGTGCATGATATCGCATATTTATACGTTTATTTCAATGCGATATTTGGTCGTTTTTCATAGTAAACATGATGGATAGGATAGGTTTTTGCATTTAATCGTGTGGAAAAGTTGTTTTGTCTATTTGACAGGTTTATATGATCGGGAAGTGGAAATGGAGGAAGAAATGAGCTTAAATGACGAGAAATGGTGATTTCTGACGAAGAGAACGAGCCTGTAACTAACCGGAACGTCGCAGTCATTTGTGAATTTCGAATATGGCAAGTTTATACCACGGTGCGTCGTTCCATGGTTCTAGGGCGACGCCCTCCTGGGATTTTCGCAGAATTGGAATTTGACTCGAACTCGATTTCCTCTTGATTTATCTCTATAAATACCAACCCAAACGACCAGTTTTAATCATCAATCATCATTCTCATCAACTGGAGCTGGAGATCTCGTTTGGAAGCTTGGAGATCAAGGAAAAGAGTTAGAGTTGGAGTACGTTTACAATTCAGTCACGAAGAACGTTCTGCTACTTTTCTAGTTTGTTCTCTATCTTTTATTCCATACTTTCCAGTATGTTTTCTACTATTTTAGTTGCTGTTTTGAACTATAAGATGATAAGGTAAACAACTTTTATGCTCGTTTGATTTATGGATCTTGTTTGATGTTTATGTTTCGATATTGATTGTTTTAGGTGTTTATGTTTAATCGTTGATCCTTAATTGTTTGTGTTTTGATATATTACCATAAGTTGTTTATATTCAGATTAGTTAATCAATATTCTAGGTATTCGAGAGGAATCTAGATAGATTAATTAACTTGTATGAAATAATTGGTCGGTCTTTAATCGGTTTAAAATTGTTAGGATTCGAGAGGACCTAGTAATAACAACTTAGGTAACTAAACGTGAACGAGCAAGTCTATTTGTCAAGATTCGAGAGGACTTAATGTGACAACCGTCCAATTTCGGGTGCATTTTATGCCCTACTTCTCTTTTATTGCCTACCGTTGTCTTTAACTGTTCAATTATCGAAAACGCGCTAGTGTCGGAATCACAACCGGAATCAACCTATATAAGTCCTAATGTCACACCCCGCTAAAGCGGAAACACGAGATGTGCAGAGCAAAGAATCATTTCACGGGTTATACTAAAATCAACGGTCCAAGTCATTAAATTAAAGTTGGAAAAGTACTAGAGTTCAAAAGATACAACCAAGATTCAAAGTTAAGAGAATAATACATAGTAAAATGTTTTAATTAAAAATTCCCAAAAGTAAAGGTCTTCTTCCCGAGGTACACTTCACATAATTGGCTTGACCCGCCTGAGCAATGCACTTCATAACTTACGCTTAATTCCTGAAACATGAGATAAAGTGACAACTACGAAACGTAGTGAGTGAGTTACAGTTTATAAGTTTTGACCAAAGTTTCCGAAAATATTCGACAAGTATATATAAGTATAGAGTTTTCTAAAAGAAAAGAGGCGGATAATCAATCGCTAAAAATATTTTTATATGCTGTCGTAGAAGTTCAAGTCAAAGTTCAATGTCCGTAAAAGTTCAAGTTGTATGGCAAGTAGTAAATGTAGGTAGTCATTACCTCAGCGGTGGATTAATCCACATGTGTAAGACAGTAAGTATAAGTAGTCATTACCTCAGCGGTGGATTAATCCACATGTGTAAGACAATAAGTGGGCATATGCGTAAATAATAATGACTAATGATCCTTGAATTGTACCAACCACTAAGCTTAATATAACGTAAGATTTTGCACACTAATCCGATTTCTGGTCAGAACACGCCCTTAGTTTCAGTCTAAAGATCTAGTTCGTGAGAACTTAGTAATATGTACTCAGGTTGCTACCCATAAGTAAGGAGTGACCTCTCCTAAGTATCGATACCCATATTTACTAACGGCTATTGTTAATAGTGTGTAGGGAATAGTTTCTAAAAAGCAGCGGGGCACTTTGTACTTCTTTTTCTAAAAATTGGTCGTTTGTACTTACGGCGTTTATATCCTCACCTAAGGTTTGCTCCAAATACAATCAAACTATCACCGTCTAATCAAATATCCGAAGAGGCAAACCTATTTAGTCTAAAGTAAGCCAATCAGAATAAATGATATCGTCTACGCATATTAGTTTCGCAAGGTTTCCAAAATAGTTCCATAGTTCTCAAAGGTTCCAAAAGTTCGTACATTTGCATAGTTTAGTAAAGGTTTCCAAAATAGTTCCATAGTTCTCAAAGGTTCCAAAAGTTCGTACATTTGCAAAGTTTAGTAAAGGTTTCCAAATAGTTTCACAATAGTTACACAAGTTCATAATGTTAGCAAGGTCTTATCAAAGTTTCAAAGTCAATTGGATCATAAAACATTGTACGTAAGTTTAAGCGCGTAAAATAGTTTCACATCAAGATATCGTTCACAAAATGTTTTGATCTCATGTTTCCCCAAAAAAGAGTACTTAAAAGCAAGAGTAGAGAGGGGTGTAACTCACGGATTGCGGAGACAAAGAACTCGGAAATCGGTCAGAGCGGGAGCCGGGAATCGCGGGACGCCTAATAATACCAAGATAGTTCAATTGATTATTATCTTATTATGTTCTAATATTAATATGATATAGATAAGTTTTTAATTAAACTTTAAGTGTCAAGGTTAAATATTGTCCAAAATAGTCCAAAACGGTTTATGTTACGTTTTTGTCCAAAAGTTCAATTTAACGTTTCTTATCGTCATGTCACGAGTAACTTTGGTCGCTGAGATGGTTTGAATTTTTCTAATGAAATTTGGGCAGCGCTTCCGCGCCCAAATTTCATATCCAAAAATTCAATTTCCATTTCCGCTCACAATCACCTATAACACAATATCATATATAAACGAGTTCATTTAAGTCCAATAGGTCCATTGCAAGTCACCAATACATTAATTTAGTCAAACTCAGTCCCAAAAATGAAAGTAACAAAAAGTCAGCGGGTCAAACGAGTTCAAATCGTCAAAATAAAGCGTTTCGGGAAAATTGGTCAGGCCTGTGCGCCGTTCAGGACCTTAGGAAGACGCACATAAGCCATTTTTCACCTCGCTGCGTCGTCCTGGTCATAGGGACGGCGCACAGGTTGTGTTTTCGGGATTTTTCGAGCAAAACGTCTATTTTACACACGGATTTCGACATGCAATAGGTCTAATCTTCATAAAACATCATTTTAACAGTTTCTAAAGCATTTTTACCCATAAAAACATAGATCTAATTGGTATTTCGGTTAAAAATTGTTTTTGACCATAAAAAGTCATAAATCTTTGTAAAAACTCGTTTTTAATCCATAGATCATCCATGCAAGTTGTTATTTAAGAGAAATATACCGGTGGAAATCGCTTGGATGATGATTTGGTGGTGTTTTGAGCTCCAAAATCTTTACAAAAATGGTCCTTAGCCGAAATGTTTTGGTTCCTTTTGCTTCCTTTGATGTTTCAAACGATTTTGATGGATGAAAATTGGGTTTTGATGGTTGTAATATTCTGTAATGGAGAAGTTTTTAGAGAGAGTTTTGAAGAATGTGTGTGTGTTTTATGTTTTTATGTTTAGGTAAACTGGAAAAATGAAAATAAAATGATGGTAAGTAATTAAAAGTTGTGTGGGAACTGCCAAATATCAGTAATTATGTCAAAGAGTCGTTGGTGATTGGGTTTGAGAGTTGGAGAATCGAGACATTCAAGATTTTAAATAAATTACGGAGTTAGTCCCTCCAGGACGGCGCACAAGGCCTATGTGCGTCGTCCTGGACCACTTTTGCAAAGAATTTTTGATTTTTGCTGTTTTTGCTGTTTTTGCGTTATTGTTTCGTTGGACCTTTTTGGTTAACTAAAAGTTCTTAATTATGATACGTTACGAACTTAGGAAGGTTCATTAGGTGTTTTCTTGGTATTAGGACTTATATAAATTGATTCCGGTTGTGATTCCGACGCTAGCGCGTTTCCGATAATTGAACAGTTAAAGACGACGGTAGGCAATAAAAGAGACGTAGGGTATAAAATGCACCCGAAATTGGACGGTTGTCACATTCTCCCCGGGTTGAAAGAAATTTCGTCCCGAAATTTAGTTCGTACCATCATGGAGGAATATTCTTGAACAGATGTGGATATTTCTGGCGGACTTGGTCCTCACGTTCCTATGTGAATTCGTGATTGTGCCGAGAATTTCCACCGAAGCTTGGTGACAGATGTACGACTCTGCCTGGGTTGTTTGACCTCTCGGTCAACAACCTCAAGCGGTTCTTCAATGAGATTGAGTTTGTTATCGGTTTTGACCTTGTCAGGAGGAGTGACGATGGTCTCGTCAGGTAGACACTTTCAATTTTGAGGCATGGAATATACATATGAACGTTCGAAGGAATCTGGGGGTGTTAAAGGCGATAAGTAATCGGACGGATATGTCCTAAGACTTAGGTTGAACCGGTGTACCTAGGGCTCAGATCGCCGCGTTTCCAGAAGCAGGCTACCCCCTTTCATGGCGATATCTTGGGAAGTACTCTATCGCCATCCTGGGAGTCGAGGGTTTTTCTTCTGTTTGGTTACGTAGCTCTTCTGCCGGGTACGGGATGCTTCCAGTCCTTCACGGGTAGAGGGAGACGTCGGACCTTGCAAGTTGTCAATCGTCAGCTTCTAGCCAACATGGCGGTGATCGACACTTGCGTCCATATTGAGATTGAAGGGTGCGCACTTAGTGCTGGCATGGAAGCCGTTGTCATAGGTGAACTCGACCAAAGGAAGGCGGGTGTCTTGACTTCCTACGAAAGCAACTTATATATGCTCTCAACATTTCTTTAAACAGTTGGGTCGCCTTTTCATTCTGACCGTCGGTCGGAGGGTGGTGTGAGGAGGTGAGGTTTAGTCGCGTCCCTAGCGATTCTCTGGAGGGCACTCCGAAGAGGGCGGGACGTGGATCGACTATCCTTATCGGAGATGATGGAGATATGGGTTTCAATATTCTGCCTTGACCTTGGAGTAAGTGAGGCACTTGGCTATATACAAGGCAATACCCTTTTTCACGTCCGGCCACGAACAGTATTCTCGGAGATCCTTGTACGACAAGTCGGATTCCGGATGGATGGAATAGCGAAATCGGTGGCCCTTGACGGAAATGAGTTTACGAAGACCTTCGGATTTCAGAACTCATGCTCGGGGCTTGACGTAACGGGTTACGTTTAGCCTGAGTTCGAATTCCTTCATGGTTGACTATAGAGCCGGGGTAATGTTCTTCTCGGGGCCTGAATTCGCACTTCGGGAATTTGGTGTACAATTTCTGATCTCGGAGGAGTTCTAGAATGGGCTTGGGATGTTTCACATGATCTTCCTTGAGTAGATAAGAACGTTGACCATGAATACGATCACTAATCGTCTAAGTACAGCCCGCACACTTTGTTCATTAAGTCCATGAATACTGCTAGTGTGTCGGTTAGGTCAATTGATAGAGGGGAAACTCGTATTGCTTGCATCGAGTTTGGGACGCGGTTTTAGAAATGTCGGTTATAATGTCACGAATCTGATGATAACCCGTGCGGGGGTCGATTTTTGGGAGGTAAGTTGCACCCTGCAACTACTTCGAATAGGTCATCGATCCTTGGGGATGGTCATCGGTTCTTGACGGTCAGCTTGATAAGTTCGCGACGATCGGTGTACAGACGAAAGGGTCCGTCTTCCTTTCTGATAGGGGAATTTGGGGTTCCCCAGGGGAACAAACTTGAGCGGATAGAATCGGGGTCTAGGAGTTCCTACAGCGGCTTTGGCCACCTTTGCATCTCGGGTAGTGCTAGACCGTAGGGTGTCTTGGCAACTGGTGCTGTGCCAGGAACGAGGTCTATTCGGAATTTCCACTTGTCGATTCGGCGGTAGCCCAGGCAAATTCTCAGGAAAGACTCTGGATGGTCCTCGACTACGGGAATGTCTTGGACTCGGCTTTCCTCAGGTTTACGTTCGACGTCGTGGGCGAAGGATACGTCGTAGTCCTTCTCGAGGTAGTTGCGCATTATCAAGGAATACATGTTGCGAAGTTGTCATCCAGGTTTGTCCTCCTGAACGACGGGAGTTTCACTTTCTGAATAGGAATACGGGTGAGTTCGTCGAAACGGACGGTCTTGGCTCGGAAATGAGGTGACCAGCCCATCCCAACGATAGCGTCAAAGCTTGATGGTTCGATAGGGATTAGATCGGTGGAGAAAGGTTTTAGGCCAATGAGGTATCGGATATCCTAAGAATGTATTCGTAGCTTCGACTATTGACCGTTGGCATATTCGATAGAAAGCTATCCGCAATAGCTTTAGGTCCTATGTTGATGAGGGGTCTAATTTCTAAGGAGGAAAAGCTTCTTTCAGCCCCTGAATCGAATAGTATGGAAGGAAATGGTCATTGACAGAGAACGTACCGGTAACCGCATTGGGGTCCTGATGTGCCTCCTCGGCTGTGATTGCGAGAGCACCTAGAGTTTCTGTGGTATGCTCTAAGAGACAATCCCCACGGAGGTGCTGGTCGCTTCCACACTCGAGGCATCGCAGTTTCCTGGCTCGGATGTTTGCTTTTTCTGGACAGCACCAGGGGTAATGCCCTTCCTCGTTGCAAAATCTGCATACTGGGCATTTTCGAGCATGATGGAAGTGGCATTTGCTGCACCGGGGGTGTGGCCTAGCGTACATTTGGGTTACGGTCGTGGGTTCCTTGTTGCTATTGTTCCATGAGGGTTGATGGTGAATCTTTCTTCTCTTACACTCCCTTTGCTGGAAGCGGTTTGGAGGGAAGGGGAGACGGTGGGTTCCAAAGTCCTCGTCCTCATCCTTCCTGGTTGGTGCAAGAGGGAGAAGGGGTTTATTGCTTCCGAAAATCCCTTGGTTGACTCCGGCGATGATCTGGGCGATCATGCTCGGGAGTGCCGCTTGGAATTGCACCGCGATCTGTTCGGCTAAGCGATCAGCGCGACTTCTCTTGGGAGGCATGGTTCTGCAATGGAAAGAAGGAACTAGTTTAGAACGCACGAACTAGAATTTACGATGAGAATTTAACTTAGAGGTTGATAGCATCGAATATACAATGGCAATGTGAGCGGACAATTAGCACAAGTATGGTAACGATAATAGTAAAAGAGTATACAAGAAAGCTAATAGCACACGCACGATAACGATTCAAGGAATAGTAAATAATGGTTGGCAATAATAAAAGATTCACGCGACAAAGCAAATACAAATAATAAAAGACGTAGGTTTTCATTAATAATAAGAGGTTTTAGTACATAGGACAAAATACTGAAAGGAATACAAGTACAATACATATGAAATAATAGATAATAGCTTAAGCCGTGTACAATAGAAAATTACGACTAGCCCGTACGGTACAAATACAAAGGAAAGTATGCCTAATAACGCTCTTCGAAGAACATCTTGGCGGCAATAGCTACTATAAACGCCCCCATGATCAAGCATGCTCTAGTGAGACGCTGCACTGTCCGAGCGGTGGCCTGAGCCGATGCGATGATCCGCATTGATTGCTGTGCCAGCTCATGTGCGGCGTCGGAGACCTCGAAGAGAAGAAGGCCCTGCTCTTGGGCTTCCTCCGCGATTCCCCGGACCTGACGGTGCAGGTTGAGGAATGCAGCTGGTGGGAGAGGCTGGTGAGTCGGGTGGCATCATGGGTCGGGAGGGTCCGACCTCCTGGGCGCGTCGCCTTTCTTCGAGGAACTGACAATCCCACGCGTAGCGTTCCGTGACCGGAGTGCGCAAGGCGGGGTCGTATGGGTCCAAGAAGGACTGAGGAGGTGCAGGTCGGAACGGGCCCGGTTGCTGATGCATAGTCACCCTAGCGCTGGGTCCTCGAGGCTGAGGTGGTGCTGCAACGGGTGCCAGCCGAGGAGGTGGTAGTACTGTCCTCGGGCTGGACCCGTTACTACTACTGATGGTCATGGACGTGTCCTCTGTCGGGTCAGTCGTCTGATGACGCTGACTCTCGGAAGCCGTATGGCCCTCAGAGGGTTCGTGCGAGGGGGAGGCGGCTCGTGGGAGCGATCGTGACTGGGATCGGGAGTGCGATGACTGAGACATGGCGTATCTGCGAATAGAGAGCTACATAAGCACGGGGGAAACTAAAAATAGGAAAAACGTAAGAAAAATGCAAGCACGGGTCAGTTATGTGAGTGTCGGGAATTGACAAGACCGGGAATTTTTCGACTCAAAACCGTTAACGATAGCCATTGACTTTCCGTTCTTGCATAATTCATTTTGAACTATGCATGGTTGATCAAGTCACGCATAGTTGAAAAAGATAACCATGCAATCGCGGAAAGCAATATACTAAAGTTTGAACCCGAAAATGATTTTTCTGAAAAGCCTTGGTTATAGTTTTGGTTTCGGAAACTTTTTAAAAAAAATTTAAAACCGTTTTCCCTATAACCCGTGCTCTGATACCAAGTCTGTCACACCCCGCTAAAGCGGAAACACGAGATGTGCAGAGCAAAGAATCATTTCACGGGTTATACTACAATCAACGGTCCAAGTCATTAAATTAAAGTTGGAAAAGTACTAGAGTTCAAAAGATACAACCAAGATTCAAAGTTAAGACTATAATACATAGTAAAATGTTTTAATTAAAAATTCCCAAAAGTAAAGGTCTTCTTCCCGAGGTACACTTCACATAATTGGCTTGACCCGCCTGAGCAATGCACTTCATAACTTACGCTTAATTCCTGAAACATGAGATAAAGTGTCAACTACGAAACGTAGTGAGTGAGTTACAGTTTATAAGTTTTGACCAAAGTTTCCGAAAATATTCGACAAGTATATATAAGTATAGAGTTTTCTAAAAGAAAAGAGGCGGATAATCAATCGCTAAAAATATGTTTATATACTGTCGTAGAAGTTCAAGTCAAACTTCAATGTCCGTAAAAGTTCAAGTTGTATGGCAAGTAGTAAATGTAGGTAGTCATTACCTCAGCGGTGGATTAATCCACATGTGTAAGACAGTAAGTATAAGTAGTCATTACCTCAGCGGTGGATTAATCCACATGTGTAAGACAATAAGTGGGCATATGCGTAAATAATAATGACTAATGATCCTTGAATTGTACCAACCACTAAGCTTAATATAACGTAAGATTTTGCACACTAATCCGATTTCTAGTCAGAACACCCTCTAGTTTCAGTCTAAAGATCTAGTTCGTGAGAACTTAGTAATATGTACTCAGGTTGCTACCCATAAGTAAGGAGTGACCTCTCCTAAGTATCGATACCCATATTTACTAACGGCTGTTGTTAATAGTGTGTAGGGAATAGTTTCTAAAAAGCAGCGGGGCACTTTGTACTTCTTTTTCTAAAAATTGGTCGTTTGTACTTACGGCGTTTATATCCTCACCTAGGGTTTGCTCCAAATACAATCAAACTATCACCGTCTAATCAAATATCCGAAGAGGCAAACCTATTTAGTCTAAAGTAAGCCAATCAGAATAAATGATATCGTCTACGCATATTAGTTTCGCAAGGTTTCCAAAATAGTTCCATAGTTCTCAAAGGTTCCAAAAGTTCGTACATTTGCATAGTTTAGTAAAGGTTTCCAAAATAGTTCCATAGTTCTCAAAGGTTCCAAAAGTTCGTACATTTGCAAAGTTTAGTAAAGGTTTCCAAATAGTTTCACAATAGTTACACAAGTTCATAATGGTAGCAAGGTCTCATCAAAGTTTCAAAGTCAATTGGATCATAAAACATTGTACGTAAGTTTAAGCGCGTAAAATAGTTTCACATCAAGATATCGTTCACAAAATGTTTTGATCTCATGTTTCCCCCAAAAAGAGTACTTAAAAGCAAGAGTAGAGAGGGGTGTAACTCACGGATTGCGGAGACAAAGAACTCGGAAATCGGTCGGAGCGGGAGCCGGGAATCGCGGGACGCCTAATAAGACAAAGATAGTTCAATTGATTATTATCTTATTATGTTCTAATATTAATATGATATAGATAAGTTTTTAATTAAACTTTAAGTGTCAAGGTTAAATATTGTCCAAAATAGTCCAAAACGGTTTATGTTACGTTTTTGTCCAAAAGTTCAATTTAACGTTTCTTATCGTCATGTCACGAGTAACTTTGGTCGCTGAGATGGTTTGAATTTTTCTAATGAAATTTGGGCAGCGCTTCCGCGCCCAAATTTCATATCCAAAAATTCAATTTCCATTTCCGCTCACAATCACCTATAACACAATATCATATATAAACGAGTTCATTTAAGTCCAATAGGACCATTGCAAGTCACCAATACATTAATTTAGTCAAACTCAGTCCCAAAAATGAAAGTAACAAAAAGTCAGCGGGTCAAACGAGTTCAAATCGTCAAAATAAAGCGTTTCGGGAAAATTGGTCAGGCCTGTGCGCCGTTCAGGACCTTAGGACGACGCACAGAAGCCATTTTTCACCTCGCTGCGTCGTCCTGGTCATAGGGACGACGCACAGGTTGTGTTTTCGGGATTTTTCGAGCAAAACGTCTATTTTACACACGGATTTCGACATGCAATAGGTCTAATCTTCATAAAACATCATTTTAACAGTTTCTAAAGCATTTTTACCCATAAAAACATAGATCTAATTGGTATTTCGGTTAAAAATCGTTTTTGACCATAAAAAGTCATAAATCTTTGTAAAAACTCGTTTTCAATCCATAGATCATCCATGCAAGTTGTTATTTAAGTAAAAACAGTAAATTAAGAGAAATCTACCGGTGGAAATCGCTTGGATAATGATTTGGTGGTGTTTTGAGCTCCAAAATCTTTACAAAAATGGTCCTTAGCCGAAATGTTTTGGTTCCTTTTGCTTCCTTTGATGTTTCAAACGATTTCGATGGATGAAAATTGGGTTTTGATGGTTGTAATCTTCTGTAATGGAGAAGTTTTTAGAGAGAGTTTTGAAGAATGTGTGTGTGTTTTATGTTTTTATGTTTAGGTAAACTGGAAAAATGAAAATAAAATGATGGTAAGTAATTAAAAGTTGTCTGGGAACTGCCAAATATCAGTAATTATGTCAAAGAGTTGTTGGTGATTGGGTTTGAGAGTTGGAGAATCGAGACATGCAAGATTTTTAATAAATTACGGAGTTAGTCCCTCCAGGACGGCGCACAAGGCCTGTGTGCGTCGTCCTGGACCACTTTTGCAAAGAATTTTTGATTTTTGTTGTTTTTGCGTTATTGTTTCGTTGGACCTTTTTGGTTAACTAAAAGTTCTTAATTATGATACGTTACGAACTTAGGAAGGTTCATTAAGTGTTTTCTTGGTATTAGGACTTATATAAATTGATTCCGGTTGTGATTCCGACGCTAGCGCGTTTCCGATAACTGAACAGTTAAAGACGACGGTAGGCAATAAAAGAGACGTAGGGCATAAAATGTACCCGAAATTGGACGGTTGTGACACCTAATGCCAAGAAAACACCTAATGAACTTTCCTAAGTTCATAATGTAACATAATTAATAACTTTTAGTTAACGAAAAGTTCCAACGAAACAATAACGCAAAAATAGCAAAAACAGCGAAAACTCAAATTTTATTACAAAATAGGTCCAGGACGACGCACACAGGCCTTGTGCGCCGTCCTGGAAGGACCAGATCCGAAAAGATTTTGAATTTTTTGCACGCCTCGATTCCTACACTTTTACCACCAATCAACCTTGGCCTAGACCATCATTTACTGCTAATTTGCAATACCAACACACCCCTTTATTGATTTTCCTTATTTCCATTCATTTTATCATTTTCAATTAACAAAAACATAAAACACATACACTTTCTCTCCAAAACCCTCTCAAGAACACATCAATTACAGAATATTACAACCATCAAAACCCAATTTTCACCCATCAAAATCGTTTGAAACATCAAAGGAAGCAAAAGGAACCAAAACATTTCGGCTAAGGACCATTTTCGTAAAAATTTTGGAGCTCAAAACACCACCAAATCATCATCCAAGCGATTTCCACCGGTAGATTTCTTTTAACTTATTGTTTTTACTTAAAAAACAACTTGCATGGGTTATCTATGGATTAAAAACAAGCTTTTACAAAGATTTATGACTTTTACAGTCAAAAACGATTTTTATACCGAAATAACCTTTAGATCTATGTTTTTATGGATGAAAATGTTTTAGAAACTGCCAAAATGACGTTTTATCAAGTTTGGACTAATTGCATGTCGAAACCCGTGGCTAAAAGGAACGTTTTCGATCGAAAAATCCACCAAAAACCCCATGTGCGCCGTCCCTGATGTCCAGGACGACGCAGCGGGAAGAAAATGACGCTGTGCGTCGTCCCTGATGTCCAGGACGGCGCACAGGTCTGCTACCTTTCCGAAAATTTATCGTTTTGACGTTTTGGAACTTGTTCGACTCGCTGACTTTTCGTAAATACTATTTTGGGACTGAGTTTGGAAAATAAATATAAATTGGTAACTTGTAATGGACCTTTTGGACTTAAATGAACTCGTTAGGACATAATATCGTGTTATAGGTGATTTTGTGAGCGGAAGTGGAATTACATTTTTGGATATGAAATTTGGGCGCGGAAGGGCTGCCCAAATTTCCCTAGGAAAATGTAAACCACTTCAGCAAGTAAAACCACTTGTAAAATAACAATAATAAACGATAAAAACGAACTATTGGGCAAAACTTAACGTTGATCGTTTCGGACCATTTTTGGACAATATTAACCTTGACACTTAAAGTTTAATTAAAAACTTATCTATATTATATTACATATAATAACATAATAAGATAATAACACTTGAAATATCCCGCTCCGACCGATTCCCGAGTCCGTTATCTTCGCAATCCGTGAGTTACACCCCTCTCTACTCTTGCATTTTAAGTACTCTTTTTGTGGGAAACATGAGATCAAAACATTTTGTGAACGATATCTTTTATGTGAAACTGTTTTACGCACTTAACTTTACGTACAATGTTTTATGATCCAATTGTCTTTGAAACTTTTACGAACCTTTACTACCATTATGAACTTGTACAACTATTGTGAAACTTTTGGAAACTTTTACGAACTTTGCAACTGTATGAACTTTTGGAACTTTTGAGAACTAATGATCTATTTTGGAAACTCTTACGAACTTTGCAACTGTATGAACTTTTGAAACTTTTGTGAACTATTGGACTATTTTGGAAACCTTGTGAAACTAATATGCGTAGACGATATCAATTGTCCTGATTGGCTTACTTTAGACTAATTAGGTTTGCCTCTTTGGATATTTGATTAGATGATGATAGTTTGATTGTATTTGGAGCAAACCCTAGGTGAGGATATAAACGCCGTAAGTACAAACGACCAATTTTTAGAAAAGAAGTACAAAGTGCCCCGCTTTTAGAAACTATCCCATACACACTATTAACAATAGCCGTTAGTAAATATGAGTATCGATACTTAGGAGAGGTCACTCCTTACTTGTGGATCGCAACCTGAGTATATATTACTAAGTTCTCACGAACTAGATCTTTAGACCGGAACCTAGGGGCGTGTTCTGACCAGAATCGGATTAGTGTGCAAAATCTTACGTTATATTAAGCTTAGTGGTTGGAACAATTCAAGGATCATTAGTCATTATTATTTACGCATATGCCTACTTACTGTCTTACACATGTGGATTAATCCACCGCTGAGGTAAAGACTACTTATACCTACTGTCTTACACATATGGATTAATCCACCGCTGAGGTAATGACCACTTACACTGATTGCTTTGCCAGACAACTCGAACTTTTGCGAACTTTGAACTTTTGACTTGAACTACTACGACAGTATATAAACATATTTTAAGCGATTGTATATTCGCCTACTTTCTTTTAGAAAACTTATACTTATATATACTTGTCGAAATTTAACGGAAACCTTTGGTCAAAACTTATAAACTGTAACTCACTCACTACGTTTCGTAGTTGACACTTTATCTCATGTTTCAGGAACTAAGCGTAAGTTATGAAGTGCATTGCTCAGGCGGGTCAAGCCAGTTATGTGAAGTGTAATCCGGGAAGAAGACTGTTGGGAAAATCAACGATTAAACCCAACTTAATAAATCTGTTTATTAAAGTCTTAGTCTGAGTGATTTGAGTCTGAGTAACTCTGAGTCTGAGTGACTGAGTCTGAGTGACTAAAATCAACTAAGGCATTGTGGAGCTGACTACTCAGCTTCATAAAGAGACGTAGTGCTTTAATTTAGGTATGTCAGTTAGATAAAATCTTCTATCTTTCTAGAAGATTTTCTAAAATTCATACTTATCAAGCTCACTATTATTGTGTATAAATAGTGAGCTTGAACATTGTAATCGTTGCACCTTTGGAAGTAATATAACTGTGTGTTATACTTGTTCTTTGTTATTATAATTCCGGAATAATAAACACAAGAAACTGAGTAATCAATCGATTAATAATAATCAACATCTAAATACTTATTTGTGATTGATTAGCCATTGTTTGAGATCTTATTGAGACCTAACAACTGGTATCAGAGCAAATAAGATTTAAATTTTAATAAATTTATAAATCTTAAACGATCAATATATAAAATCTCAAAAACAATGTCATCATCTTCAAATACACCAGCCATGGCTGGAAAAGGTATTCCTATTTTCAGTGGTCATAACTTTGCTCATTGGAAACTTAAGGCTGAGTGGCATCTATCTGGAATCCATGAAGAAATGTTAAGGACTGTACAGGAAGGACCAATCATTCCTGGAAAGAACATTGACGAGGTCAAGGAAGGAGACAAAGTTGTCCAACGTGCAAGGTGGGTTCAAACTCCTAAATCACAGTGGACAGATGTTGATAAGTTACTTTTCAATCTGGATCCAAGAGCAAGAAGCATTCTAGGTAATGCTGTATCTGAACAAATATTCTCCAAGATTGCTGGATGCAGAACTGCTAAGGAAATATGGGATACGTTAATAGTATCTTATGAAGGAGTCCCAATAGTAAGAGAACAAAGGTTGAAAAGTCCGATTAGGAATTATGAAAATTTCTATGTAAAAGACAAAGAAACCTTAGCTGACGTGCATACAAGGTTTCAAGTACTGTTGAATGATCTTTCAGCCCTAGGAATGATGAAAGAAGATGATGAAATATGCAAAAAGTTTGTTGACATCTTGCCCAACAAATTTGAATCTGTCATTACATCTCTTGTGGTTAGTAAAAAATTGTCCACCTACAAGCTGCCTGGTCTTTTTGGATTGCTACTGAACTTTGAAGAAGCTCAAGAGAGGAAAAATATTAACACAAGAAGGACCACAAGAGACCCAGAAGCTGCATTAGTTGCAACCAGTAAAAGGAATAAAGAAATTTATTCTAAAGCTGACTCATCTGAGTCTGAGTCACACTCAGACTCAGAATCTGACGATGAATCTGAGGTCAAGAAACTGAAAAGTCAGCTTGCTCTGTTGACTATGAAGCTTGAACAGAAGACAGGCTACAAAGGAAAGAAACCTTTCGATCTGAAGAAGGTAAAATGTTTCAAATGCAATGAATATGGTCACATGGCTGCTGACTGTAAAGTAAAGAATGCTCAGACTGAACACATGGACCAAGTTGCTGAGAGGGCCCAAAGATACCGAAAGAAGTATCTTAAGTATAAGAAAGGCAACAATTCAAACACACAAAAGCCTCAAACTGAGCAAAAGGCATTCTTTGCTGAAGAATGGCTAGATGAGGAACTGTCTTCTGATGAGGATGAGGAAGTGGTAGATAAATGCTTGATGGCATTTACAGAAGAAGTGACTGAAGCTGAGAAATCTGCTTCTCAGTTCGAGAAGGATCTGAAGGAAGCTGAGAGACTGAGTTGCAACTCAGACTGGAACAAGTCAAAACTTTATAAGGTACATAATTTTGACACTTATACAAATGAACAAAAACTTCAAATGTTTGAGTATATTTTTGTTGACTTGACCACCACTTTAGAAGAACAATCTGAATTCAAACAAAAAATCAAAGATCTTGAAAATAATTTGAAAATTAAAGATGATAAAATAATTGAACTAGAAAGTTATAGAGTTCTTTTAAATGCTCAGATTGAAGCTTATAGTGATCTTGCAAAAGAATACTATAAACTTAGAGAAGAAACTGAGCACTATAAAAGAATTTGTAAATCATGGTGCATATCATCCTTAAAAAATGAAGATTGTTTGAGCAGACAGGTACCCAAACAAGTTCAGGCTGTGTTGGGTGAGGACTTCAGTCTGAAGAAGCATATGACTGAAGAAGAAGAAGAAGCTAAAAAAGCTGAAAGAGAAAAAATTGTTTTCAAACCAGAAATTCTTCCAAATACTTTCACATATATGAAAGGAGAAAAAATAATGATGTCAAATGCTTTTGTAAAACCTGTAATTTCCAAAGTTTCTAATAAAAGTGATTCTTCATCTTCTTCTCAGTCTGAATGTATTAATTTGTCTGAAACTGAACAAAATGTGTATGCTGAAAAAGATTTCTTGCACCCAACAAATAGATTGCCCAAGGCTGTGAGTAAATCTAAGATTCAGCACTCAGTCAGTCTCAAGAGTCTGAACAAAGGTCATGAAACAAAAACTATTGATAAACTGGGGAATCAATTGTTGGAACTGACTAACATAGTAAACACTCTAGTCCGGAACAAATCACCCAATCACGTCAGACCCAAGACTCCTCCTAAGAGAATTTGCTACAATTGTGGTGAAAAAGGGCATGAAGCTGTGTTTTGTAAACAACTGACTCAGTCTAGACCACAGAAAAATAATTTTCAAAAGTCAGTCTCACCAAAACATTGGTCAACTTCACATAAGTCAGTCTCATCAAAGTCAAGGTCAGTTTCATCAAAGTCAGTTTCACCTCAAAAGCAAAGAAACATTTCTCCATTAAAGACAACATCTGTGAAACCAATTAAGACTAAGTCAGTCCCATCTCGAGTCAGTCCTCCATGTAAATACTGTGGTGTCATAGGTCATTATTCTGTTAACTGCATGAAGGAAATAAATAAATGGAACTATACCAGCTCCAAAACTGACTGCAAGATTGAACCTGAACTTAAACCTGCTTCAGTTCATGGATCCACTCTAAAGTGGGTGCCCAAAAGGAACTAATATCTTTTATTTCATGTGCAGGACTCTACAAAATGGTATCTAGATAGTGGACCGTCAAGGCACATGACTGGAATGAAGTCTTTTCTACAAGACTATAAAGAAGAAGATGGGCCTCAAGTGAGATATGGTGACAACGGGGTATCAATGACACGTGGATATGGAAAGATTCATGTTGGACCTGTCACCTTCAAGAGAGTCGCATATGTGGAAGGATTACAACATAACTTACTCAGTGTGAGTCAAATTACTGATGAAGACCATGAAGTCAGATTCAGGAAACAAGCTGGAATAATCTACAGTGCCAAGGGAAAACCATTACTACTCGCCAAGAGAGTATTTTGTCTGGATCTAAGTACGGCCAATGATGAAGCTGAGACATCTCTGTTCACAGAAACCAAAGAAGAACTTAATTGGCTATGGCATCGAAGGTTATCCCATCTAAACTTCAAAAATATAAATGCTTTATGAAAGAGTAAATTGGTTAGAGGTCTCCCTGAACTGACCTACACCAAAGACAAAGTTTGCTCAGCTTGTGTGCTTGGAAAGCAAACAAAGACTCAATTCCCATCCAAAATGTTGCATTCAATTGATGAACCTTTATTTATGCTACATATGGATTTGTTTGGTCCAATTGGAATTGAGAGTCGAGGAGGAAAGAAATACACCCTTGTAATTGTTGATGAATTTACTAAATTTACTTGGGTTATCTTCTTAAGGGCTAAAAGTGATGCAGCTGAAGAGATCATCAGTCTGATCAAAAGAGAACAGCGCCAGAAAAACACTCTTGTTCGTCAAATGAGAAGTGACCATGGAACTGAGTTCAAAAACTCAGTTTAATAGACTTCTGTGATCAATTAGGCATAGTTCAAAACTTTGCCTCAGTTCGAACTCC
>CAJVGC010000589.1:18188760-18521260 GCA_910822075.1 Senecio squalidus
TAAAGATCTGGAGACACTACTTGTATGGGACTAAGTGCACGGTCTTCACGTATCGTAAGAGTCTTCAACACATTCTAGACCAGAAGATGCTCAACATGAGGCAGAGGAGATGGATCGAACTGCTGAGTGACTACGATTACGAGATCAAGTACCACCCGGGTAAAGCAAACGTAGTAGCAGACGCCCTGAGTCGGAAGGAAAGGGTGAGACCATCTCGGGTAAGAGCTTTAGGTATCCAGATTCAGACTAATCTTCAAACGCAAATCGTCGAGGCTCAGCGAGAAGCGTTGAAGCCCGAGAACCTAAAGGGAGAAACTTTGCACAATCATGAGACGGAGTTCGAACGCAAATTCGATGGAATTCACTACTTCAAGGGCCGAGCATGGATTCCGAAGTCCGAGGATCTTCGAAAGCTAATCTTGGATGAGGGCCACCGTTCCCGATACTCCATTCACCCAGGATCCGACAAGTTGTACAAGGACCTTAGGGAGTATTACTGGTGGCCGGGCATGAAGAAAGATATCGCCCTGTACGTAGCCAAGTGTCTTACTTGCTCCAAGGTCAAGGCAAAATATCAGAAACCTTCAGGACTATTGCAGCAACCGGAGATTCCTATGTGGAAGTGGGAGCAAATCTCCATGGACTTCATTACCAAGTTACCCCGGACGGCAAAAGGTAACGACACAATTTGGGTAATTGTGGACCGCTTGACGAAGTCTGCTCATTTCTTGCCGGTAAGAGAAACTCACTCGATGGAGAAATTCGCGCAAATCTACATCAACGAGATCATCTCTCGCCACGGAACACCTCTCTCCATCATCTCTGATAGGGATAGTCGGTTCACGTCCCGCTTTTGGAACGCGCTTCAGAAATCTCTCGGGACGCGACTAGATCTTAGCACAGCTTACCACCCACAGACCGACGGTCAAAGCGAGAGAACGATCCAAACGCTTGAAGATATGCTAAGAGCATGCGTAGTTGACTTTGGAGGAAGTTGGGATACTCATCTTCCATTGGTCTAATTTTCGTACAACAACAGCTACCACGCTAGCATTAAGTGTGCGCCGTTCGAGGCCTTCTATGGACGTAAGTGCCGGTCGCCGCTTTGTTGGCTAGAAGCCGGTGATCGACAGCTCACAAGGCTAGACATTGTTCAAGAAACCATCGACAAGATCACCACCATCAGAGAACGACTGAAGACGTCCCGTACTCGGCAGAAGAGCTACGCCGATAACCGAAGGAAACCCCTCGAGTTCTAGGTTGGCGATCGGGTACTCCTTAAAGTATCGCCATGGAAAGGGGTAGTTCGCTTCGGAAAACGCGGCAAGCTAAGCCCGAGGTACACCGGACCGTTTGAAGTCATCGAGCGTATTGGTCCAGTAGCGTATCGACTCCAACTTCCGCAAGTTCTTTCGAATGTTCATAACGTGTTCCATGTTTCGCACTTGAAGAAGTGCTTATCTGATGAGACCATCGTCATCCCGCTCGACGAGGTCAAGATCGACAACAAACTCAATTTCATCGAGGAACCGCTTGAAGTTGTAGATCGAGAGGTCAAGCAACTCAGACAAAGCCGTGTTCCTATTGCCAAGATTCGTTGGAACTCCCGACGTGGTCACGAATTCACATGGGAACGTGAAGACCAAATACGTCAAAAGTATCCGCATTTGTTCAAAGATACTTCTACCTGATGGGACGAGTAAAATTTCGGGACGAAATTTCTTTCAACCCGGGGATGATGTGACAACCGTCTAATTTCAGGTGATTCTCAGTTACTTAATCGGTTCGAATCTCTAGTTACTCTTTTATCGTGTTCATATTGTTCGGGTTCATAATTGTCGTGTCTTTTATTGTCGGAACCAAAAGTCGGAATCAATCTATAAATCCTAACACCAAATAAACAATACAAGAACTTGACTAAGTTCATAACGGAAACTAAAAAAAGATTCTAGTCCTTAACTAATTATAACGGAAAACTTAAAACGTCAAAAAGCTGGATTTTTCCATCCAGCCGACGGCTGAATATGGCCAGCCGGCGGCTGAATATGGCCAGCCGGCGGCTGAATCCCGCTGACTGTGCTTGGTGAGTCATTTTTGCATGCATTTCGATTGGACCAAAGTTTTATTACGGGATTGGACCAAGACAACTGCCATTTTGAGTCCCTAGGCCAGTCTTGGCCCTTTCCCATAACACTCTAACATTACTTTTCATTTGAATCCATTACACACACACTAAACACCACTCTCTCTCTCTAAAAGTCTCTCTACTTTTGCTCTCTAGAAACTCAAAGAAATACAGAAATATAAACACTATTATCAGTCCATAAACATCAAAAATCGACCATCTAATCCATCAAAATCGTTCCAAGAGTAAAGGGTATCAAAAGGAAAGGTTTAAATCGGGTTTTGAAGAAGTTTTTGAAGCTAGAAACTCATCCAACCGATCCAAAGCATTTTCCTTCGGTAGAACTCCTCTATTTTACTCTTTTTACTTACATCTTTGCTTGCATGTAAGATCCATAACCTGAAAATATGTTTTTATAAAGATCTAAAACGTTTTCTTGCTTAAAAACGAGTTTTTACAATAGATCTACACTTTTTAACATATAAATCTAAAAGAAACAGTGATTTTACTCTAAAAATACATATATTTGATAAATATCAGTTTGCATGTCGAATCTAACCGTTAAACAAGCTAAAAATCGAAAAATAACGAAATCTTGAAACTGGTCGAAGGCTTTTGGCCGGCGGCTGAAGATTCTCAGCCGACGGCTAAAGTCCAGCCGGCGGCTGAGTGTCTCTAGTCGCCGCCTGAATACTGCTGTGCAACATATTTGTCGTTTTAAGAGCTTTATACGTAAAAATAAGCTAAACTAAGTTATCACATAATATATATTTTGGAAAACTCACTGTTTTTGATAAAGAAACTGATTAGAAAAGCTCTTGGAGTTAAAACATGTGTATTATTGTTCTTGTTGGTCATATTGCGTATTTTAAAGCGGGAAAGTGTTTTGAAAATGGATTTAAATTTTATAGCGCGGAAGCGCTGCCCAAATTTCATTGTAAAATATTCTTCAAATTCAGTAACATAATACTCTCGAGACTTATACACTTTGACATTGAACTTGGACACTTTTTGGACATATTTGGACTTATCGGACTATAAAACGTACACGAACACACTACTTCATATAATTTTTCCGTAATAACCTTTTGGGACAGAATCTAAGTATAAGAAATTGGGAATTTAAAATGTTAAATTGGAACTTAACATAACTCTAATTATACTAATAAAACTTATACAACCTTCCGGTGTTTTAGGTCATTTGTGATTCCCGACGCGTTCCGCTTCGTTCGTGCTAGTTCATATCTTTTACTTCGCAAACCGTGAGTTACAACCCCACCTTGTTTTGCTTTTATTCTTTTAAACTTTATTTGGGGGAAACATAAGATTATATGCTTTGTAACTTTGAAACTATTTGCGAATTGTTGAAACATTTGGAAACTTGGTACTTTTGAAACTTTATTGAACCATTTGGAAACTTGTGTGAAACTTGGTACTTTTGAAACCTTATTGAAACCATGGAAACTTGAAACATTTTAAAACTTATGAAACTCGTAAACTTTGGAAACTTGTACGAAACTTGAAACTCTTTGGAAACTTTGAAACTTTGGGAAACTTGGAAACTTGTGAAACTATTATGCGTATATGTGTTGATGCCTTAGCCGGTTAACTAAATTTAGGATACTTGTTAGCGACCAATCCTTATAAACCCGTAACTGCTTACTGCTATTTTTGGAAACTATGTTCAATTGCCCGTTTTTGGTTCAGGAACTTTATACACTATTAGCAATAGCCGTTAGTATTATGGGTATCGATACTTAGGAGCGGTCACTCCTTACTCAGGGTTAGCGACCCATGTACATATTACTAAGATTCAGTTGGAAACTTATTGAAACATTTTTGGGCTAGATCAGGACCACACAATCGGTTTAGTGTATACTTACTATTTATATTATGCCAAATGATTGATACGAGTTACTAATTTAGTTAAGCACATACTCCCTACGCATATACCTTTTTAGCGCCTGGATTCCGCTACGACTTTATTTATACGAGTTTTATTTGTTTTACTTGCGTGTGTACAAAACCTTTACTATTTACATATATGTGTTCTAACGTCGCTCCGTTCCTTTTACTTATGACGTCACTGTTCTTATGTACATTCTATTTTTGGAAACTTTTATCGAAACTCTAAACTGTAACTCACTCACTACTTTATGTAGTTGACACTTTATCTTATGTTTCAGGCAATTAGTGTAAGTGTCGGATTGCATGGCAAGGAAGGGTCACTATGGTTAAGTGAGGGGCACTTTGGGAAAAGACCTTTCTATTTTTGGGAATTTGTTTTGGAAACTTTGTATTTGTACTTAATTTAAATTTGTGAACTGCTTGGTTGTTTAAAACTTGAACTATTTATTTCTAAATGAAATGACTTGAATCGTTTAAACTTGCTTATGACCGTGTAATGATATTCCAGCTCTCACATTTCGTGTTTCCGCTATAGCGGGGTGTGACAGGTCAAGCCAGTTATGTGAAGTGTAATCCGGGAAGAAGACCTTTACTTTTGGGAATTTTTATTTAAAACGTTTTATTATGTATTACTGTCTTAAACATTGAATCTTCGTTGTATCTTTTGAACTATAGTACTTTTCCAACTTTAATTTAATGACTTGGACCGTTGATTTTAGTATAACCCGTGAAATGATTCTTTGCTCTTCACATCTCGTGTTTCCGCTTTAGCAGGGTGTGACACTTAATAATTAGAGAAGTTATTCGAGAGGAAACTTCATAAGATTAAATCATATAATACCGGCTTGTCAATTAATGCTTAATTGTTGATAATTATAACTGTATTCGAGAGAAACATTATAGTTTGATATAGTGAAAGTTAGTAAAATATTCGAGAGGAGTTTTACTATATCTTAGAAGTTAAATATACTTTCAATATCGTGAACATAATTATGAAATAAGTGAAGTGTCAAACGAGGGTATTTTCTCCATTATTTGATAACAACAATTCTTTTTCTCAAATCGATTTTATAATCACTCTTTAGTTTAAATAGTTAATTAATCGTGACAACACAAAACCCCAAAACAAACTTAGTATCATTAATTCGTTTTTTGAAAGCTATATTAGTCCATGTGATCGAACATTTACTTGATTTAAACTATATTATATACGAATAGGTCCACTGCCTATAAATTTGTAATTAAGTGAAATAGTAGGTTAAGTTTTAAGACTAGATTTTACACATCAGGTTTTTGGGGCTGCTGCCGGGGACTGATTTTAAGTTTTTGTTTCGAATTTGTGATACGATCCTTTCGAGTATTAATATACTTGGAAGTTGCTTTTTATTGTATTTACACCGGTGCGTTTTACGGTTTTCTTGTTTCTGTCTTTGTAGGTATTCAGGTAGTGGATGAACACAAGGGCTTTGGGATTACCACTCCTAAGTCCAAAATCCAATCCAGGAGTATCGAAGAAGCGAGGCAAGAAGAAAGGCAACATATTGATTCAGACACCACCAGGTTTTGGACCGTTTTCACCTGTAAAATTTGAAGATATCACATCTTCAGAAGGAGGAGGAAGCACTACAGAATCCGAAGTCGAAGAGTTAATTTGCGAAGACAAACCGGAACCGCAGAAGGCTATGGATCCATTGGACATGCCGATGCACCAACGGGCTGCAGCCGTTGCAGTACCAGCTACCAGAGGGTCAACTATTACCACCCCGGACTTGGGTGAGGACTTCGTTGTCAATGGTCATCATCTCAAATTGATCCAAGACAACACTTTCGATGGAAGATACCAGGCCGATACACATAAGCACATAGCAAAATTCAACGAGCTGTGCGAGATGTTCAAGTATGGAAGGAAAAGGCAATAGTGTCAAGCTGAGGTTATTCCCCTCGTCTCTCACCGGAGATGCGAAGGTTTGGTTTGAGGATCTGAATGAGAATTCAATCACAACATGGACACAAATGCGCGAAACCTTCGTCAAAAGATTTTTCCCACCCGACTTGGGTAGGAAATTACTACCGGATATTCGAGGATTTCGACAGGAAGATGGAGAGACGTCTACTGAGGCGTGGGCTAGATTAAAGGAGATGCTGAGGAGTTGTTATGGTCATGGATTGGGCAAGGACAACATAATTGAGATTTTCTTTTACGGGTTAACCAAGGAGTCACAGAATGAGTTGGATTTATCCGGAGGAGGAGACTTTATGTACAAGACCACAAATGAAGCATACAACTTGATGGAGGATAAGTTAGTCATAAGCTTATCGAGGGAGTATCGAGACGATGGTAGAGGTCGAAGAGCAAGAGGACATGTCGCTCAAGTGGAAGGTAACAATGATACGTCCATTATTCTGAAAGAGATCAAGACAATGGCAGACAAACTTGATAGAAGAATGACTTATCTGGAGAAAGAGGTACATGTGATCAAGCATGGGTGTGAGAATTGTGGAGAACCGCATTATGCGAGTGAGTACAGAGTAGAGGATGTCAATTACGCAAATTATGGCTATCCTAATCGGGGAGCAACTTGGCAAAACCGCATAGGTAATTACAACCGTGGTGAAAATCGAGATGATGGCTGGCAAAGAAAGAACACGAGATCGCCACCAAGACCAATATATGATCCACCGAAGAACGAAGATGATAAAAGCATGAAAGATTTGCTAAAGACGTTTATTCACACTCAGAGTGCAAAGAATGATGCAGTTATAAATCAATTAAAGGTTTCAAATGATCACATCGCGCAAGGGCAGCGAAATCAGCAAGCAGCGATGCAAGACTTGGAACGAAGATTTGATCGCATGAATGATCGATTTTCGAGCAGGCCACCGGGCCTGTTACCCAGCAACACACAACCGAACCCGAAACCACAAAATGTTCAACAGAATCAAGGATCGAAATATCAACCTCCTGGAATGAGAGAAGAACACGTGAACGCAATCATGACACGTTCACAAACTAAGTTTGGAGAGACAACGGAGATTTTTCGGAGAAACTGTCAGATAGAGCGCCACACACATCCACAGAATGACGCCCTACCTCTGAAAAACACCACGGTGCGTCGTTCCCCCTACAGGGACGACGCTCCCCTCTGCCGAACCAGTTTCTGACAATTTCGATTTCGAGGACGACGAGGACGAGGCACCAAAAGTTCAACCCAAGGCCAAAACACCTGAACCAGTGAAGGAAGTTCCAATCAAAGTTTATGAACCACGTATCCCATATCCTCAACGCTTGAGGAAGGCACACATGAAGATGCAGTACGGTAAATTTTGCGACATGATTAAATCTGTTAATATTGATGGTCCTCTTGTTGATCTAATTGCAAGGATGCCGAATTACACAAAGTTCATTAAAGAGCTTGTCGTGGAAAAAGGGAAGTCATCGGAGGCCAATACGCCTTTCTGAATGCCGAATGTTCGGTTGTGGTGAAGAACACAACACCACCGAAATTGGACGATCCAGGGAGTTTTCTTATTAAGTGTAATTTTAGTGATACCTATAGTTGTAGTGCATTGGCCGACTTAGGATCTAGCATAAATTTGATGCCACAGTCATTAAATGCTAAACTTGCTCCGGGAGATTTAAAACCTATGATATCGCTCATTTATACGAGTATTTTATCGCGATATTCATTATGTTTCAAGTCCAAAACGCAATGGAAAGACCCTTTTATTCTTATGTTTGTGTAAAGTTATGTTTTAGGTTGATTAGATGTAATTTGAGTAAAAGAGGTGGAGTTTTGGACCAAAAAGTGCAACGGAGAAAATCAAAGTTGGAAATTCTGGAGATGGAGCCGCATTGCTTTATGGAGGAAACGCATCACGCTACGGAAGTCGGAATGCGGCTATTGCGGCGCATTCCGATGGCTGGCAGTTATGTTTCAGTTTTTAATTACTAATCATGTGAGAAAGCTAAGGGTTTAATAATTGGACTTAAAGGAGAACGTGGGGGAGACAGAAATCATCATCTTTCCATCACAATCTCAGTTTTATCGATAGCTTAGCAATCATTTTGAAGAATAAAAGAAAGGAACAGTCGTTATTTTCACGTTTCATTGAACAATCGTTATTTTTGCTTATTTCTAGTTACTTGGATACTACTGCAAGTTGTTATTTTGGTATTGAACATTTTCTCTATTTTTATTAGCAATTGAATCATGTCTTTCATTTATATGATTAGTTTCGTTACCGTTATGAGTAGCTAATTACCTTATACGTTTGCTTGGATTTGTGATCGTTTGTGTGTTAGATTTTGGGTATGAAATTAGATTGATGTGTAGAGGTTAATCGGGGATCCGTTTGGGTTAACACTTTAATTATATTGTTTATATTTTTATTTGGTAATCTAAAAACGGGTATTCGAAAGGAATCCGTAATTTTTACTAAAATAAGAACGAATTAATCGGCCGGTCTTTAGTTGATTAAGAGTTAGCGGTATTCGAAAGGAATCACTAACAACAATTTAAACAAGTAAGTAATAACACAAACGCTAGTTGATAAATTAAGAGAAATCGGTTTATTAGTTAGTAAGCTATTCGAAAGGAAGCTTATAGGTTAATTCTCACACATCGGCTTGGAACTTTATGCACAATTACTTGAGGTGTTAACTATATTCGAAAGGAATAGTTGCATGGTTAGGTAATTGGAGAAATCCGGTATTCGAAAGGAACTTAGGATTTTATATTAGAAGTTTTTCGATATTTTCATACCTAGGAAATAACACACATTCATAAACGATCCGAGCAAGCGTCTTTTATCCATATTTGAATTAAGAAAAGTATTTTTGTCATTAGTATAATCAAGTCTTCTTAAGACTAAAACCCACATTGTTACTTGTTACTTTTTATTTCAAAACTAATTTCTCGATTATAAATAGTCTCTGTGTTCGAACCCGATATTTACCTATACTATTTTACAACCGACAAGGGTACACTGCCCGTGTGGTAATCTAGTAAAAAGTTTATTTTCGGAAAACTAGATTTTTCACATCAAGTTTTTTGTGCCGCTGCCGGGGACTTGATTTAGTTGAGATTTTAGTTTTTTTTTGTTTACTTGTTTGGAATATTTTCACGGGTGTTTGTTTGTTGTGTTGTGATTTTCAGGTTATTGTTAGTGGATGTTTACGAGGTCCCAAGGGAAGCAAGTAAACAGCCCTTTATCTTACCCGGAAAGACCTTTGAGACGAAGAGGATTAGGAGCCGCAGTTGTTTATAGTGAGAACGAATCTTCCGAGGAGGAAGTGGAAGTAGTATTTGAAGAAGAAATGGCAGAAAACGGAGGCGGAAACGGAGGAGGAGCAGTGATTCAACCCAACCCATTCGATGAACCAATGATAAACCGAAACCGAACAGTACCATTGACTCGGGGTTCAGCGATTATCCAACCAAATGTGGGGGATAACTTTTCAGTTAAGGGGCATCACCACAAGATGATCCAAGAGAATGCATTTGACGGGAATTCCAAGGCTGACCCACACAAACATATTGCCACATTTACCGAAATCTGCAAAATGTTTAAGTATGGAGAAGGTTTGGAGGAAGGATTGATGCTCAATTTGTTCCCATCATCACTTAGGGAAGAAGCAAGAACTTGGTTTTATGAGCTAGAGCCGGAGTCGATCGAGACTTGGGAGGAGATGCGTGAGTTGTTTGTGACCCGATTTTTCCCACCTATCTTGGGTAGGAAACTTTTGAACCAAATTAGGAGTTTCTTCCAATTTGACAATGAGACTACGACCGATGCTTGGATTAGGCTCAAGGATTTGCTACGTAATTGTCATGGGCACGGGTTAGATAGGGAGAAAATTATTGATATTTTCTACCATGGGTTAGATAACCGGTCTCAACACGATCTCGACTTAGCGGGTGGTGGAAATTTCCTCTACAAAACACCAAATGATGCTCATAGGATGATGGAGGACCAAGTACAAGCGGTAATTGCAAGGGATAGAGTGAATATAAACAGAAAAGTACGTTGGTCGGTGAATAAAGTTGAAGAATCGAGTAGTGGTGGAAGTAGTGAAATAGTGAACGAGATCAAATCTTTGGGGGATGAGATGAAGAATCGGTTGGGATGATTGGAGAAGGATGTCCATTTGGTTAGGAATGGCTGTGGGAAATGCGGAGGCCCTCATTACACGGAAGATTGTGAACCGAAAACCGAGGAAGTAAACTATGCCAACTACGGTTACCAAAACCGTAGTAATTACCAAAATCGTTCGCAAGAAGGAGGAAATAGTGGGTATGGTAATCAGAATCGGGGTAATAGGAATGAGGGGCGTTTTCAACCCAACCAATCAAAACCGAGGGAAGAGAATGAAGATTCGAGCTTCAAAGAAATGATGAAAGATTTCGTGTATGCACAAAAGGCGACCAATGATTTGTTGGCAAACTCGATGAAGGGGTTTAATGAGAAACTTGAACAAAACCAGCGAAACACTCAGGCAAACATGCAAGATCTAGAGCGGAAATTCGAAAGATTGAACGAGAGGTTTTCAAACCGACCAACGGGTCAAATGCCTAGTTCAACCCAACCCAACCCGAGACCAAATCAAAATAATAATGGAGGATCATCGAGTCAAGGGTCAAGATACATACCACCGAATAACCGGGATGAACATGTGAATGCTATTGAGACTAGGTCGGGTTTTAAGTATGGGGGAAATGGAGAAAACAAGCTGAACAAGAAGAAAAATCAAAACGGTGTTGTAGCAATAGGGAATGCGCCGCATTCAGGTGGAATGCGCCGCATTCCGACATCCGTGGCTGAAACAATTGTCAATGCTTTACCTGATGCGACTCCAGACCTTGGGAATGCGCCGCCAGTGCCTGGAATGCGCCGCAATGAACCTGTTGACAGCGATTCCGATGAAGAAGAAGAGATTGAAATGGAAACGCGACCTGGGAAGGAGCCAATGGTTCCTAGCAAATAAAAGGAGCTTGAAATTGAAGTTAAGGGAGCATATAAGCCGCATATTCCAAATCCGCAACGGCTTAGGAAGGAGAAAAAAAGGGAACAATACGGGAAATTTATTGAATTAATGAAAACCGTTAAAATTAACGTTCCTTTGGTTGATCTCATTTCAGGTATGCCCAACTATGCCAAGTTCATGAAGGAGTTAGTAAGCGGGAAGGGAGATCACATGGAGAAGATAACCGCGTTCCTTAATGCCGAATGTTCGGCCATTGTGAAGAGATCGATTCCACCCAAACTTGAAGACCCAGGAAGTTTCTTACTCACTTGCACTTTTAATGATAATTTTACTTTTAGTGCATTAGCTGATTTAGGGGCAAGCATTAATTTAATGCCTAACTCTATTTACACTAAACTTTCCTCGGGTGCTTTAACACCAACCCACATGAGCATAAGATTGGTCGATCGATCTTATCAATACCCATTGGGTATTGCAGAAAACATGCTTATACGGGTTGGAGAATTTTTATATCCGGTAGATTTTGTGATTCTTGAGATAGAGGAGGATGAAAAAGTTCCTCTCATCTTAGGAAGACCTTTTCTAAATACCGCGGATGCTATCATCCGTGTTAGGGATACGGAAATTTCATTGGGTTTGGGTAACGAAAGAGCCACATATTCTTTAAATCAAGCTATGAAACATTCTTATTCAACTGACGAATCTTGTTTTAGAATTGATGTCATAGATGATGCAGATTATGATCTAGATTGGGAAGGAATCTTGGAGGAAGAAGCGGAAATGGAAATGTTGAATGCGATTGGGAAAGAAGAAAATGAAGAGAAAGAGACGGACGAAGTGCAAGAGTTGGTAATGGATGATGGGGCGAGGATCAAAACTTCCATTGAAGATCCCCCGAAAGACTTGGAGCTAAAACAATTACCCAACCACCTCGAGTACCCATTCTTAGAGGGTAATTCTAGTCTTCCCATCATTATCTCGTCTTCACTTTTGGAAGACTAGAAAGTTCAATTACTAACTGTCCTTAAAAGCCATAAAAAGGCTTTCGCTTGGCGCATCTCGGATATTCCGGGAATTAGTTCGGATTTTTGTAAACACAAAATCAATTTTTTGGATAATGTAAAACCCGTTGTTCAACGACAACGGAGACTAAACCCGAACATGCAAGATGTGGTCAAGAAGGAAATAGTTAAACTTTTGGATGCAGGAATCATCTACCCGATATCGGATAGCCCGTGGGTTAGTCCGGTACATTGTGTGCCTAAGAAAGGGGGGATGACAGTTGTGTTGAACGAGAAGAATGAATTGGTTCCAACTACAACAGTGACGGGTTGGAGGGTATGTATCGATTATAGGAGGTTGAATGAAGCAACAAGGAAAGACCACTTCCCATTACCTTTCATGGACCAAATGATCGAACGGTTGGCCCAAAATGAGGTTTATTGTTTTCTCGATGGCTTCTCGGGTTATTTTCAAATTCCAATTGACCTCGAGGACCAAGAGAAAACAACATTTACTTGTCCGTTCGGAACATTTGCTTATCGAAGAATGCCATTTGGATTGTGTAATGCACCGGGGACCTTTCAAAGGTGCATGATGGCGATTTTTCAAGATATGATCGAGAACTCGATGGAAGTCTTCATGGATGAATTTTCAGTTTACGGGAATTCATTTGAGGGATGTCTTAAGAATTTGGATAGGATGTTGGCACGGTGCGAGGAAACAAATTTGGTGCTAAATTGGGAAAAGTGCCATTTTATGGTGAAGGAGGGGATTGTTTTGGGGCATAAGATATCGAGAGTCGGGATTGAGGTCGATAGAGCTAAAATAGAGGTGATATCGAAATTGCCACCACCAACGAATGAGAAAGCAGTCAGGAGTTTTTTAGGACATGCGGGCTTTTATCGGCGTTTCATAAAGGATTTTTCGAAGATCACTAGACCGATGACTAGGTTGCTAGAAAAAGATACGAAATTTGAGTTCTCGAAGGAATGTGTGGAAGCTTTTGAGTTGTTAAAAGAAAGGTTGACGAATACACCCATTTTGGTTTCACCTAATTGGGATTTACCATTCGAGTTGATGTGCGATGCTAGTAATTTTGCGGTTGGGGCTGTGTTGGGGCAAAGGATTGAGAATCATTTTCGGCCCATTTATTTTGCAAGCAAGACTTTAAACGAGGCTCAGCAGAATTATACTACTACCGAGAAGGAATTACTAGCTGTGGTTGACAAGTTTCGGTCTTATTTGGTGTTGAGCAAAACGGTGGTGTTTACGGACCATTCGGAGTTAAAAATTTTGTTCTCGAAATTAGATGCAAAACCAAGACTGATTCGGTGGATTTTGTTGTTGCAAGAGTTTGATGTAGAGATCCAAGACAAAAGGGGTCGAGAAATTGTGGCGGCGGATCATTTGAGCCGTTTGGAAAACCCGAGTCTTGGAGAGTTGAATGAAGAGGAGATTAGAGACACTTTTCCGGATGAGCGACTCGCATTTGTTGGAAGAGTAGATGGTGAACGGGGACCTTGGTATGCCGATATAGCAAATTACTTAGCGGGAGGAGTTATTAGTAGGGAGATGAGTTATCAACAAAGGAAGAAGCTATACTCGGATGCGAAATATTATTTTTGGTAGGAACCGTATTTGTTTCGAATGTGTGCCGATGGGATGGTACGGAGGTGTGTTTATGGGGGCGAAACAAGGAAGATTCTTGACGAGTGTCATCATGGCCCAACGGGGGGACACTATGGTCCATCGGTGACGGGAAAGAAAGTATTTGATGCGGGATTTTACTGGCCTACTATCTTCAAGGAAGCGCATACTTTGGTTAGGACGTGTGATTCTTGCCAAAGGCAAGGGACGGTTACAAGAAGGGATGAAATGCCACAGCAAAGCATCCAAGTATGCGAGGTGTTCGACATATGGGGCATCGATTTTATGGGACCCTTCAAACCATCTAATCGGAATGTCTACATCTTAGTGGCGGTGGATTATGTATCCAAATGGGTCGAGGCAAAAGCTCTACCCACTAACAATGCAAACGTGGTTATTGACTTCTTGAGAAGTTTGTTTTGTAGGTTCGACATGCCGAAGGCATTGATTAGTGATAGAGGGAGTCACTTTGCAAATTCCCAAATGGGGAAAGTGTTGAAACGATACGGGGTACAACATCGATTTTCGACTTCCTACCACCCCCAAACAAGTGGGCAAGTCGAAAACACCAATCGGGCCATTAAGCGTATATTGGAGAAGACGGTGCACAATAACCCGTCACTTTGGTCAAGGAAGTTGGATGAAGCGTTATGGGCGTTTAGAACCGCTTACAAAACCCCGATTGGTACTACTCCGTTCAAGTTGCTATATGGGAAAACATGTCATTTGCCTATGGAGATCGAGCACAAGGCATGTTGGGCACTAAGGGAGTGTAGCACCGACTTGGTAGCAAGTGGAGAAACCCGGTTTTTGCAGCTACACGAGCTAGATGAGTTACGATGGAATGCTTACGAGAATTCAACTCTCTACAAAGCGAGGACGAAAATGGTCCATGATTTGAAAATCCGTCGCAAAGAGTTCAAAGCGGGGGATAAAGTGCTTTTGTTCCAATCAAAATACAAGTTTAAAGCACCAAAGCTGAAGTCTAAGTGGACGGGTCCATATGTAATGAGACGGGTTTTCTGAAGTCTAAGTGGACGGGTCCATATCTGAAGTCTATTTGGAGTTAGAAACGGACGATGGAGGGTCGTTTATTGTGAACGGGCAAAGGGTTAAACTGTACCTCGGGGAGGATGAGGAGAATGGCATGACCATGGAGGATGGGTTCTACCCATTCTAGTTTAAAGGCACAACGAGGAGTCAAGCTAGTGACTCGAGCCAAAAAGGAGCATCTTCGGGATAAACCCCGGTTTGTTGTATCTTTTACTTTCTCTTTCGTTTTCTTATTGTTTTTATTAGTTTTAGTAAGTTTGAGTAACTTAAAAAAAAAAAAAAAAAAAAAAAAAATCAAAAGTTTGGCCACGGAAGTCCGAATGCGCCGCAATAGTGGTGGTTTGCGGCGCATTCCGATTTTAATTCTGCCTTATGAGACGCATTGTTTTAAAACATCAAACGCAATATCATTTTTTTGCTCTCAACCGGCGATTAACATAACAAACACCTACACCGGCGATTTTCACTTTCTCCACCACAAATCATCAAACAAATCTTTCAATTAACATCATGGGGAAGTCAATATGTATTTCTAACGTCTTTTAATTCGTAATTTTTGCAATTTTAATTAGGGTTCATACATTTTCATTAATTTGGGGAAAACATAGATTAAGCTTAATTAGGTTTTTCTTTGTCAATTAGGTTCATATTAAGTCTACTTAGGATAAATTTCGTGCTTTTTGTTGTTTAGATTAAGTAAATTTGGTTTGCAAATTTTCGTGAGACATCATTGCTGTAAACCACCGGAATGCGCCGCCACTCTGCCCAATGCAGCGCATTCTGGCATCCGTGGGTTAAAAAAAAAAAAAAAAAAAAAAAAAAAAAAAAAAAAAAACTATTTCGTTTTGTTTGATTCTAACATTTTTGCTGTTCATTGTTATTCTTGTTTTGTGTGTGTAGGGGAAACGTAGAGCAGTTGCGGACGTTGAAGAGGAGGAAGTTTATGAAACCCGTAGAGTTTTCAAACCGAATGTTCAAAGTGAGATGATGAAGCCCGAGACATACGGGTGGTTGAAGTGGCCCGGATGTAACTCCAATCGGAAAATACAACTCAACAACAATTTGGCGCTCCTCCAAGACAAAGCAATTGTTCCACCTCGATTTTTGGATTGGGACTTAATCTCTCGGTTGAGAATTTCTAATGAGCTAGAGACATACTTCCTTACTAGATACATAAGAGATGGGGAAGCATGGGATATCCCAATTTGGAAAAGGGCTTTCGATGTTCGTGAGCCCGTTTATCGAGAATGGTGTCTGGAGTTTTACTCCAGTTTGGAAGTGGATAACCCTCCAACCGAATGGGTTGAAGTTTTTCATGCTAGAATAGTTAAGTTTCGATTGGGAGGAAAAGAACATCGGATCTCGGTCGCTCACTTTGGGGTTTTGACAGGTTTGCTTACCCCTCCAGAATTCGAAAGTACTAATATGTCTCGGTATGCAGGGCAAGGAAGTTGGAATTATAAGGAAGTGTATGCGGACCGTGAAAATGTGTGGAATCAATTGTCCGGGAAGGGAAATTACAAGACCACCAGCAAAGCCACAGCTTTAAGTTCTCCGATGCTCCGGTTGTTACAAAAGGCGATCAGTTATTCGTTCAACCAAAGATCCACCCACCATGACAAAGTGTACAAGGAAGACCTATGGATGCTACACTACTTTGCGAAAAGGGATCCTACCCGGTTTGTTTATTTGCCTTGGGCATTATTGAAATATATGAATGAAAGGGGTTCGGGTAGGAAAGCAAACCGGCTGATGCTTTGCGGTCACTTCATCACCCGCATCGCTAGGTGTTTGGATCTTATCAC
Organism: Senecio squalidus; assembly: GCA_910822075.1. Classification (NCBI taxonomy): domain Eukaryota; kingdom Viridiplantae; phylum Streptophyta; class Magnoliopsida; order Asterales; family Asteraceae; genus Senecio; species Senecio squalidus. The sequence goes on from CAJVGC010000589.1 coordinate 18,205,286, forward strand.
AAATGCAAATTGGAGGGGGTTAACACGGGAAGTTGGTTGGAAGCTTATCACAAAGGGAGACTTGAAGAAGGGTCATGTGATTAACACACAAGGGGTTTTTGCGAAAGTAGGGGATTTTGGAAGTGACGAAGAAGATGAAGACAATGAAGAAGAAGGAGAGGAGGAGGGTGCACGGGAAGCACATGTCGGGTATATTGAGGGATCATCATCACACCCACCACCGCCACCCACTGCCCCATTTGACTACCAACTAATGATGGACGAAGTGTTTCGAATCGGGAGGCAGGTGGACGACTCTAGGAGTGACATGTCCCATATGAGGCGGGATATGGATAGGACGAGACGGGAGATTAATAGAGTTGGGGAGTATACCCGTTATCACATGAAGAGGTACCAGCTCACATGGGAATATCTGACACAGAGCCAGTACCATCAGAATGTCCCGGGTTCCTCAAGTGGGTGGACTGATTACAACCCCCCGTCCTTGTACTCACCTCTACCTACAGAAGATGAAGAAAACTGAGAAGGAGCAATCTGTGGCCCAAATGCGCCGCATTACCCTTCTAATGCGCCGCATTTGGAGCAGATTTGGAGAAATTTGTTGTTGTTTATTGTATTGTTGAACTATTTTAATTTCTGTCGTGTCGGTTGAAGTTTGAACACTTTTTATTATTTGTTTAGGTTTCTAATATGCTAATTAACTTGTTTTCTTGTGATGTGTACCATATCAAGTCTGGCATTAAGTTCAGCACGTGCGGAGTCGAGTCAGGAAATCACGCAACCTCAAAGCAACACGCACGGTTTTCTTTTCTTTTCTTTATTTTATTTTATTTTTGTACTTTTAGTTTTCTTTTAATTTCCCTTAGTTTAGTTTTCTTTTAGATGGAACACATTAGGGACAATGTGTTAGTTAAGTATGGGGGGGAGTCGGGAAATTAGTTAGTTTTGTCCCCTTTATATCCATTGCGTTTATTTTTCGTCCTAATTGAGTCTTCTTTTTTTTTTCTTTTTTTTTTAAAAAAAAAAAAAAAAAAAAAAAAAAAAAAAAAAAACGCTTAATGTAGTTAGGGAAAATGATAGGGGCTTGTTTATTTAACTTAATTCCGGTACTTTAACGTGAAATTGTTTAGGAACATCTTTAGTTAATAAAATATTTGTAAATAAGAATTTAGGTTTTCTAGTTTTAGCTCCCTAAGTTTCTCCGAAAAATCTAAAATCTAGATAACCACTAGATATCCTTAGTACCGATCCCTTGTAGTCTCTTGCACCCTCTCGGGGGTAGTTGGGGAATCCTAGTATCACCTAATCCCATTGGAGAGTTAGAGGCGAAGAAAAAAGCCATAGGTCTTTCCCGTCAACAAAATAGAAATTGATCCTCACTATAACGAAGACTCAAATCCCGTTATGACCGTTCACTTCAAAGAAAATATATAAATATAAATCTATAATATTTGAAGTGAACAAAAGTGAGAGGAAAAGAAAAAGATGAAGACTAACCAAACAACTCTCAAAAGAAAGAAGTACTCAAAAGAAGAAAAAAATGCTTAGGTGATATTTTAAGGGTTCCCCCGAAAGCAAGGCGGTATAGGGGTTGGCCCAAAAGGCTGATCGCTTCAACTTCGGTTGGAGAGTGAGGGAAAAGGGGTGGTTATATAGACATATCAAAACTGGGGGATGAATTAGTAGTTAACATTAGAAAATTGCGGTTCTTCTTTGCTTAAGTAATTTAGTAGCTTTAGATGTTCGTAGTCGGTCTTACGATCTAGCAGTTTCACACATATCTTTAATTATTAACACCGGAATTTAGTTAAATATTTGAGCCCGTGATTCCTTAATTTTCCTTAAGTTGTATGTTTTGTAAAACGGAGTTAGACTCTAAGTCAAGTTTGCTTAGGGACAAGCAAATGCTTAAGTATGGGGGGTTTGATATCGCTCATTTATACGAGTATTTTATCGCGATAGTCATTATGTTTCAAGTCCAAAACGCAATGGAAAGACCCTTTTATGCTTATGTTTGTGTAAAGTTATGTTTTGGGTTGATTAGATGTAATTTGAGTAAAAGAGGTGGAGTTTTGGACCAAAAAGTGCAAAGGAGAAAATCAAAGTTGGAAATTCTGGAGATGGAGCCGCATTGCTTTATGGAGGAAACGCATCACGCTACGGAAGTCGGAATGCGGCTATTGCGGCGCATTCCGATGGCTGGCAGTTATGTTTCAGTTTTTAATTACTAATCATGTGGGAAAGCTAAGGGTTTAATAATTGGACTTAAAGGAGAACGTGGGGGAGACAGAAATCATCATCTTTCCATCACAATCTCAGTTTTATCGATAGCTTAGCAATCATTTTGAAGAATCAAAGCAAGGAACAGTCGTTATTTTCACGTTTCATTGAACAATCGTTATTTTTGCTTATTTCTAGTTACTTGGAGACTACTGCAAGTTGTTATTTTGGTATTGAACATTTTCTCTATTTTTATTAGCAATTGAATCATGTCTTTCATTTATATGATTAGTTTCGTTACCGTTATGAGTAGCTAATTACCTTATATGTTTGCTTGGATTTGTGATCGTTTGTGTGTTAGATTTTGGGTATATCAAAGCAAGGAACAGTCGTTATTTTCACGTTTCATTAAACAATCGTTATTTTTGCTTATTTCTAGTTACTTGGAGACTACTGCAAGTTGTTATTTTGGTATTGAACATTTTCTCTACTTTTATTAGCAATTGAATCATGTCTTTCATTTATATGATTAGTTTCGTTACCGTTATGAGTAGCTAATTACCTTATACGTTTGCTTGGATTTGTGATCGTTTGTGTGTTAGATTTTGGGTATGAAATTAGATTGATGTGTAGTGGTTAATCGGGGATCCGTTTGGGTTAACACTTTAATTATATTGTTAGAATTGTTTATATTTTTATTTGGTAATCTAAAAACGGGTATTCGAAAGGAATCCGTAATTTTTACTAAAATAAGAACGAATTAATCGGCCGGTCTTTAGTTGATTAAGAGTTAGCGGTATTCGAAAGGAATCACTAACAACAATTTAAACAAGTAAGTAATAACACAAACGCTAGTTGATAAATTAAGAGAAATCTGTTTATTAGTTAGTAAGCTATTCGAAAGGAAGCTTATAGGTTAATTCTCACACATCGGCTTGGAACTTTATGCACAATTACTTGAGGTGTTAACTATATTCGAAAGGAATAGTTGCATGGTTAGGTAATTGGAGAAATCCGGTATTCGAAAGGAACTTAGGATTTTATATTAGAAGTTTTTCGATATTTTCATACCTAGGAAATAACACACATTCGTAAATGATCCGAGCAAGCGTCTTTTATCCATATTTGAATTAAGAAAAGTATTTTTGTCATTAGTATAATCAAGTCTTCTTAAGACTAAAACCCACATTGTTACTTGTTACTTTTTATTTCAAAACTAATTTATCGATTATAAATAGTCCCTGTGTTCGAACCCGATATTTACCTATACTATTTTACAACCGACATGGGTACACTGCCCGTGTAGTAATCTAGTAAAAAGTTTATTTTCGGAAACTAGATTTTTTACATCAACCTACTAGAATGAGTATCTGTTTAGCCGGCCGATCATTTCAATACCCAATAGGAATTGCCGAAAATATGCTAGTCAATGTAGGAAAATTCACTTTCCTTGTTGACTTTGTAATCCTAGATATGGAGGAGGATTGTATTGTGCCGCTTATCATAGGTCAACCACTTTTAAATACCGCGGATGCTATCATTCGTGTAAAGGACAGGGAGAATTCTTTGGGGGTTGGGGATGAGCGAATTACATTTTCTTTTGATAAAGCTCCAAAACACTCATACTCCACTGATGAAACTTGTTTTTGTATTGACGTTTTTGATGAAATGTTTGACCTTGATGTGCAAGAAATGCTTGGAGGAAAGGTTGCGGTTAACGATGAGGAAGATGAGGAGCTCAAGGATTTTGATTCTATTTTGAAAATGGAGTTGGAGACATTTGAGAGGACTTGTACGAGCATGACACTGGAGAAATCCGACCAGGATTTAGATTTATCTGATATTGAATATTTAATAAATAATCCGGGTGCAACGTTTTTGGAGGAAAGAATTCCATTTAAGAAAGAGCTCGAGAAATCTAAATCAAGTTTGGGGGAAAATTGTCACGGTATCTCTCACGACCCTTTTAATTTATTTTCTTTAACTTGTCGAGAGAAGGAAACTATTTTGCAGGAATTTGAGGATATTGGAAATGATACATCGTGGAGCGAGTTTAAGAAGAAGGATTCCAATGAAAGAAAATGTGACGACGGTTGCGAGATCATAAAAATTGGAGATGACGGGTTATTAATTTATGAGGCTCGAGAGTGGCACGATGCGTGGGTAAAGCGAACTAAGATGTTCGATGTTGGAAAGGAAGCACTTATTTTTTGTGACAATTTTGGATGCAAGTCGAAGAAAGATTTCGAACGATTGGGGACACTGTTGGGAAAGAAAGGTGAGAGAAATCTCGACATTCACATGACGTCATAAGTGGAGGCATATCGAGTCAAGCTAACGACTCATTCGGAAAAACTAGCCCTTATCGGGAGACAACCCGGGTTTTAATTTCTTCCTTTTTCTCTTTTGTAATTTATTATTTTTCTTTTTAGATTTTATTTTTGTCATTTCCCTTAGGTTTGAGTCGTTAACACATTAGGGGCAATGTGTTACATAAGTTTGGGGGGGTTATCGGGTAATTTCTTAGTTATATTTTTCGACCCTTAACTTAGTTTCCATCGTGTTAGGTTTGTGTTATTTTGTACATTTTTGAGTCAGAAAATCGAAAATACAAAAAAATTTAAAAATTTAAAAAGTAAAAAAAAATATAACGTGTCTGGTCGGTAATTACCTTAAACTTTTAGCATAACCGAGCGCATTTAATACCCTGCTTGATTAAATAGTGAGAAATTTGAGCCTTTGAAAGCATTCATTTTTAATGCTACTTTTTTCGATTCGTTCAGTGTGCCGATGATTGATGACTTTAGAACTTGACATTGTTATACATTTCGAGACCACATATGAGCATTGCATTAGGGTAACTTAGTGTAATTTGGTACAACGATAGGGGCAATTAGGATTAACCCATTTGTTAGCTTTTTCGTTTCTTTTATATATTTTTCGCCTAACCCTTGTAACACTTATTTTTAGTGTTAGAAACTCTAAAAACCACTTTGCGCCTAAACCGTTTCGTTTCTTTAACACTATTATATATTTTGTACACTCGCCTATTTTCGTTTCATTTTTAGATTAGATCCGAACTTAAATTATGATTGCTATTATGTATGAAGTGAAGTTTAGAAGTTAGTGAGGCATGAAAAAAAAGTTATATTGCCTTTGTATTATTTTTGTATTTGGAATAAAGTGAAAAAAATAGAAAAATAGCCTTTTGAGCATGTGATCTTACCAAAAGAAATATATTATTGTAAGACATGTACTAGGCTGGAAAAAAAAAGAGTGAGTTGGAAAAAAAAAGGAAAAAGAAAAAAAAATCAAAAAAACAAGAAAACGAAAAAGAAAATTAGTTGTAGAATTAAAAGAGTTAGTGTATATTGAGTTTTGTATATTTGAAGTTGAAGAAGAAGTTAAGCAATTCGGTTCGTGAAAGAGTTTATGAGTTTGGATTTAATCTAGGTTTTTGTATACATTTTACTTTTACTCTTTTACACTCCATTATATATTTTTCACATGCCTATACCTGTATATTACAACCCGAAAAAAAATCCTCGTTTAGTTGTATCTAGACTCTAGTGGTGAAGATTTGATTCTTTATCAAGCCTATGATAGAATATTCACCATAACTGAGCAGTTTAGCGATTCTACAGAACACGTTACACACCTTTTAGATTAGTTTGAGAGATTGTGTGATTTACTTCCAATAAAATTCGTGAGATGTTTGGTTATGTAATTTAATTTGGCTTTGATATATTTTTGAAAACAGTTTTGCTTGAGGGCAAGCAAAAGGTTAAGTTTGGGGGGATTTGATATCGCATATTTATACGTCTATTTCTATGCGATATTTGGTCGTTTTTCATAGTAAACATGATGGATAGGATAGGTTTTTGCATTTAATCGTGTGGAAAAGTTGTGTTGTCTATTTTACAGGTTTATATGATCGGGAAGTGGAAATGGAGGAAGAAATGAGCTTAAATGACGAGAAATGGTGATTTTTGACGAAGAGAACGAGGCCGTAACTAACCGGAACGTCGCAGTCGTTTGTGAATTTCGAATATGGCAAGTTTATACCACGGTGCGTCGTTTCATGGTTCTAGGGCGACGACCTCCTGGGATTTTCGCAGAATTGGAATTTGACTCGAACTCGATTTCCTCTTGATTTATCTCTATAAATACCAACCTAAACGACCAGTTTTAATCATCAATCATCATTATCATCAACTGGAGCTGGAGAGCTCGTTTGGAAGCTTGGAGATCAAGGAAAAGAGTTAGAGTTGGAGTACGTTTACAATTCGGTCACGAAGAACGTTTTGCTACTTTTCTAGTTTGTTCTCTACCTTTTATTCCATACTTTCCAGTATGTTTTCTACTATTTTAGCTGCTATTTTGAACTATAACATGAGTAGGTAAACAACTTTTATGCTCGTTTGATTTATGGATCTTGTTTGATATTTATGTTTCGATATTGATTGTTTTAGGTGTTTATGTTTAATCGTTGATCCTTAATTGTTTGTGTTATGATATATTACCATATTTTGTTTATATTCAGATTAGGTGTTCAATATTCTAGGTATTCGAGAGGAATCTAGATAGATTAATTTAAGTTGTATGAAATAATCGGTCGGTCTTTAATCGGTTTAAAATTTTTAGGATTCGAGAGGACCTAGTAATAACAACTTAGGTAATTAAACGTGAACGAGTAAGTCTATTTGTTAAGATTCGAGAGGACTTAATAATTAGAGAAGTTATTCGAGAGGAAACTTCATAAGATTAAATCATATAATACCGACTTGTTAATTAATGCTTAAATGTTGATAATTATAACTGTATTCGAGAGAAACATTATAGTTTGAAAGAGTTAAAGTTAGTAAAATATTCGAGAGGATTTTTACTATATCTTAAAAGTTAAATATACTTTCAATATCGTGAACATAATTAGAAAACAAGTGAAGTGTCAAACGAGTGTATTTTCTCCATTATTTGATAACAACAATTCTTTTTCTCAAATCGATTTTATAATCACTTTTTAGTTTAAATAGTTAATTAACCGTGACAACAAAAAACCCCAAAACAAACTTAGTATCATTAATTCGTTATTTAAAAGCTATATTAGTCCATGTGATCGAACCTTTACTTGCTTTAAACTATATTATATACGAATAGGTCCACTGCCTATAAATCTGTAATTAAGTGAAATAGTAGGTTAAGTTTTTGTGACAACCGTCAAATTTCAGGTGCATTTTTATACTCTATGTCTCTTTTGGTCTAGCTAGTCTTTAACTATTCAATAACCGGAACCGCGACAGTGTCGGAATCACACCCGAAATCAAATTATATAAGTCCTAATACCAAGAAAACTCCTAATGAACTTTCCTAAGTTCATAATGTAACATACTTTAAAACTTTAGTTAACGAAAAGGTCCAACGAAACAATTATACAAAACAGCCAAAATACAAAATTTATTACAAATTTGGTCCTGGACGACGCACACAAGCCTCGTGCGCCGTCCTGGCAGGACGATTTTTGTAATTTATTTGAATAAATTGCATGCCTCATTTTCCCAACTTAAACCACCAATCAATCTCGACTCTAGACCATTATTACTGTCATTTCTCTGTCCCAATGCACCACTTTACTACTTCCTTCTTTTCTTTTCATTTTACCAATTTACAAACCAAAAACTAAAACACCTACAAACTTTTCTCTCAAAACTCTCTCTAGACACACTTGTTCCAGTGATTTCCAGTAACTAAAACACCATTTTATTCCATACAAATCGTTTGAAACATCAAGAGAAGCAAGGGAGGCCAAACTATTTCGGAAAAGGACCACCTTCGTAAAGATTTTTGAAGCTTAAATCCGGCCAAATCCTCATCCAAGCTAATCTCTTCGGTAGAAATCATTCCCTTTTCATTTTATACTGATTTTATTACTTGCATGTATGATCTAAAGGTTAAAAACAAGATTTTATAAAGATCTATGACTTTCTATGGTCAAAAACGTTTTTTAACTGAAATAACCTTTGGATCCACGAATTTGTAACTTAAAATACTTTAGAAACTGCTAAAATGACTTTTTAATAAGTCTAAACCTAATGCATGTCGAGATCTATGGCTAAAATAAACGTTTCGCTCGAAAAACCCGAAAAACACGAACCTGTGCGCCGTCCAAGGACACCAGGACGACGCAGCGGGCAATTTTGCGTTCTGTGCGTCTTTCCTAAGGCCCAGGACGACGCACAGAGCTGCAACTTTTTCCGAAAATTCGTTTTTGACACGTTTTTTACTATATTGACCCGCTGACTTTTTGATATATGACCTTTGGGACTGAGTTTGGTAAAAGTAATAACATTTGAGACATGTATGGACTAATTGGACTTAAAATGAACTAGTTTAAGGTATTATCGTGTTATAGGTGATTTGTGAGCGGAAATGGTATTTGCATTTTTGGATATGAAATTTGGGCGCGGAAGCGCTGCCCAAATTTCCTTAGAAAAATGTAAACCACTCCAGCGAGCAAAAGCACTTGTGACATAATAATAATAAACGTAAAACCGGACTTTTGGACAAAACGTAACAGTTACCATTCGGACTATTTTGGACAATACTTAACCTTGACATTTAAAGTTTAATAAAATTTTATCTATTATATTATATAAAGAACATAATAAGATAATAACTAATTAATCTATCTTGCTAAATAGGCGATCCGTGATTCCCGGCTTCCATTCCGACCGACTTTCGCACTCTTACTCTTCGCAATCAGTGAGTTACAACCCCTTTTACTTAATGTATATCTTGCATGATTTTGGGGGAAACATAAGATTATTTGCATTTTTAAAACATTTATGAAAAATTGCAACTTTGTGAACTTTGGAAACATTTATGAAACTATTATGAACTTTGGAACTTTTGAGCTATTTCGGACAAACTCTTTGAAACTTTTATGCGTAAACACTTTTGCTCTACTGGCTTACTTGAACTTACCGACTTGCCCCCTTTTCGGCTAAACTAATTATTGATGCTTGTATGCGAGACCGACCCTTGATGGAACTATAACATGACTCTTAAGTGACGACTATCTTTTTTTTTTTTGAAACAAAACTACTTAGTGCCCATCTGCTTTTTAGACTTTACACACTATTAACTTCAGAGCCGTTTAGTAATAATGGGTATCGATACTTAGGAAAGAACCGTTCCTTGCTTAGATGGCAGTCTAAGTACATATTACTAAGAACTTGACAACTCCCCGTAGGATAGGCGGGGTAAGGGGCCTCACGGTTGAACAATCGGTTTAGTGTGAACACTTAAGTTATAGAATGCCAAGAGGTTGATACAAGAATCTAATTAGTTACTTATACGCATAAATTTACGAACTTTTAGCGATTTATTCCGCAACACTTTTAGCGATTGTTTCCGCAACTATGAATTTTACGAATTCTGACTTTACTTGGTCTATGCGAACTTTAGGGCACTGACACGCCCATTACTTATAACTTTAAAAGTATATAAAATTTAAGCGACTTTTCTCCGCAAACCTCCTTTTTGGAAACTTTTACTTTTATATACTTAACCAAATTTTTGCCGAGCAACTTAAACTGTAACTCACTCACTACTTTCGTAGTTGACACTTTATCTTATGTTTCAGGAAATTTAGTGTAAGTATGAGGTGCATGGCATGGACGGGTCAAGGCGGTCGCGTGAGAACCATATTGGGAAAAGACTTGTTCACTTATTTTGGGAAATTTTAAATGGAACTTTGCTTATGTATTTGTACTAAATTTCTATGGCTTGGTTATTACTTTTGAATTTGTAAACACTTTATTTTTAATCTATGACTTGAAAACTGTTATGTTTGTTATTACCTGTGTAATGATCTTCCAGCTCTTCACATCTCGTGTTTCCGCTTTAGCGGGGTGTGACAGACTTGGTATCAGAGCACAGGTTATAGTGAAAAACGGTTTTAAAAAAAAAAAAATTTTAAAAATTTTCGAAACCAAATTATAACCAAGGCTTTTTCGGAAAAGCATTTATGGGTTCAAACTTTAGAGAATTAATTTCGCGATTTCATGGTTATTTTTAACTACGCATGGCCTGATCACCCATGCCTAGTTCAAAATGAATTATGCAAGGACGGAACGTAATTACTATTGTTAACGGTTTTTGAGTCGAAAATTCCCGGTTCTGTCTTTTCCCGATTCTCACGTGACTGACCCGTACATGCATTTCATTACACATTTCCTTTATTATTCTTTTGTGTCTTCACGTTCTTACGAAACTCATTGTTCACAGATCCGTCATGTCTCACTCCTCCCGTTCGCGTTCACCGTCACGATCCCAGTCTCGCTCGCTACCGATAGCTGCTTCGCCTTCTGAGGCTTCCGAGGGCCGCACCGCCTCGGAAAGCCAACGTCGGCAGACCACCGATCCCACGGAGGACACCTCCATGGCCATCTCCAGCAGCATCGGGTCCAGCCCGAGGGCTGTGCTACCCCCTCCACCGGTACCCGTTGCCACAACACTCCACTACCGGGGCCCGCACATTAGCCATACCGCGCGAAAGCCGGTAATCCTCCCGGGCCGCCTACCGGACAGGATGGCCGTGCACCAGGCCGGCCCATCCCGACCCGCACCATCCCACCTCCCTTTTCGTCACCCTGTAGAGGAGGCCCCACATAACCCTCTCATGGACCATTACTCCTTGGAGAGACAGATGGAGCGCGAAGAAATGCAGCGCGCTAGAGAAGCCGAGGCAGCAAGGCAGAGGATGCCTCCTACTCTCCAGCCTCCCCCGCCGGCCGCATTCCTTCACCAGCACCGAGAGGTACGGGGACTGGCACAGGAGACCCAGCAGCAGGGGCTCCGCATCAGCGAGGTCACCGACTCTGCACATCAGTTGTCGGAGCAGGCGTTGCGAGTCATCGCATCGACCCGAGCTACGGCACGAACCGTGCAGCACCTCATTGGTGTGTGCCTAGTGATGGGCACATTGATTGCAGTCATGGCGGCCAAGATGTTTCTGGAGAGGCGCCATTAGTTATATCCTTTTATTGTACTGTACTTAGCCTAGTCATAATTTTCTCATTGTACACGACTTAGACTTTTTATTTCCTTTTCCTTTCTACGTATTATAATCGTATTTCTCATTCAGTACTTGTATTAAACCTTATTATCATTAATGGAACTTCTATCTTTTATTTATGTACTTATCTTATCGTGTGAATCTCTTACTATTGACGATCATTACAGTTCTATCTCTTGAATCATTGTCATGCGTGTGCTATTTGTTCATTCATATTATTCTCGTGCTATAATTATCAATAGTCACTAAATTATATTCTTATCATATTCCATTCGTGCGTTCTAAACTGAATCTATTCTTCTGATTGTAGAATCATGGCTCCTCGCTCAAACGCTAGCATCATTGCTGAACAAGTCGCTGAGCAGTTGAATGCGGCAATGCCCAACATGATCGCCCAGATCACTGCCGGGATCAATGCCAATGTCAACAACCATCTTCAGCAACAGCAACAGCAGCAGCAGCAGCAACAGAACAATCAAAACCGAAATCAGAATCAGAACCAACACCCGAACCCTCCCCCGTGCAACTACAAGAGCTTTATGGCATGTAAGCCAAAGGAGTTTCACGGCACAACTGGTGATGTAGGACTGCTCCAGTGGTTCGAGAGCATCGAATCCGTCCTGCACATCAGCCGATGTGCCGAGGCAAACAAGGTGGAATACGCCTCCTGCGTATTCCATGTCCGAGCTCTGTCCTGGTGGAACACCGTTGTTCAAACCAGAGGGCGCGAGACTTCCTACGCTCTTCCCTAGAACACCTTTAAGAACCTGCTCATCAAAGAATACTGCCCAAGAGGGGAAATCAAGAGGCTCGAGGCTGAGCTGTGGGACCAAAAGATGATCGGGAACGACATCGAGAAGTACACCACCCGGTTTCACGAGCTCGCCCGGCTAGTTCCAAGACTGGTAACCCCCGAAGAGAACCGGATCGACCTCTACATCTCTGGTCTCGTTCCGGAAATCCGTGGCATGGTCATCTCATCTGAGCCGCAGACCCTACAGAGCGCCATCATCCTAGCTCATCCCCTTACCAGTAACCTACTCACTGCTCCTACCTCTTCCAAAAAGGAGTCAGGTGAGAAGAGGAAGGCCGAGCAAACCCCGAGAAGAAGTGACCGCACCAAGAAGACCCGAAGCACCCGAAACTTCGCCGTGACTGCCGCACCTGCACCTGCACCAGCACCACCTACTGGATCCAGGTCCTACTCCGGACCGCACCCTAAGTGCAACAAGTGCAACTTTCACCACCTCGGGAACTGCCCGTTATGTTTGAGATGCCAAAAGGTGGGTCATTTCGCCAAGTACTGCCCGGATAAGACAACCACCCCGGTCCAGAGACTGACATGCTTCGAGTGTGGGAGCGACCAACACCTCCGAAACACCTGCCCCAAACTGCACCGTACTCAACAGAATCAGGGTGGACAAGGTAGGGGTCGAGCCTTCGCACTAACAGCTGAGGAAGCACGTCAGGACCCAAACGCAGTTACTGGTACGTTTTCCCTCAATGATCATTTTGCTTCCGTACTATTCGACTCAGGAGCTGAGAGAAGCTTCATTTCCTTAGAATTTAGACCCCTCATTAATCTAGGATCTAAAGTTCTTAAGGATAGTTTTACCGTCGAATATGCTAACGGCCAAGAGTTTGAAGCTAAGGATATAGTCTTAGGATGTTCACTATGCTTATCTGACAAAATCTTCCCCATTGATCTAATTCCTATCGAGCTTTCGAGTTTCGCGTTATCGTTGGAATGGACTGGCTGTCTCGTTTTCGAGCCGAGCTCCTCTGTTTCGACAAACTCATCCGTATCCCTCTTACGGAAAAAGAGACTCTCGTTGTTCAGGGAGACAAGCCTGGACGACAACTCCGCATTGTATCTTCCATAAAAATGCGCAAGTACCTTCAGAAGGACTATGACGCATTCCTTGCCCATGTCGTCGAGCGTAAACCTGCAGAGAGCCGAATCCAAGATATCCCCGTAGTCAAGGATCATCCAGAAGTCTTTCCAGAGGATTTGCCAGGGCTGCCGCCTCAACGACAAGTGGAATTCCGAATAGACCTCGTTCTTGGCGCAGCACCTGTTGCCAAGACACCGTACCGTCTAGCCCCACCTGAAATGCTAGAACTGTCGAAACAGTTACAGGAACTCTTAGACCATGGTCTTATTCGCCCGAGTTCGTCCCCCTGGGGAGCCCCAATCCTCTTTGTCAAAAAGAAATACGGATCCTTCCGTATGTGCATTGACTATCGAGAGCTGAACAAGCTGACCGTCAAGAACCGATACCCACTCCCGAGGATCGACGATCTGTTCAACCGGTTGCAGGGTGCAACTTACTTCTCAAAAATCGACCTCCGTTCGGTATCACCAAGTTCGTGTCAGCAAGACCGACATTCCGAAAACCGCATTCCGAACTCGTTACGGTCATTACGAATTCCTTGTCATGCAATTTGGTCTGACCAACGCACCAGCAGTGTTCATGGATCTAATGAACAGAGTGTGTAGACCATACTTCGACAAATTCGTTATCGTATTCATAGACGACATTCTCATCTACTCAAGGAACAAGGAAGATCATGCGAAACATCTTAAGCTCATCCTAGAACTCCTCCGAGATCAGAAATTGTACGCCAAATTCTCGAAGTGTGAATTCTGGCTCCGAGAGGTACATTTCCTTGGTCATGTGGTCAACCGAGAAGGGATTCATGTAGATCCAGCTAAGATCGAAGCGATCGAGAAATGGCAAGCTCCGACGACCCCGACGGAAATCCGTCAGTTCCTAGGATTGGCTGGCTATTATCGAAGATTCATCGAGAATTTCTCGAAGATCGCAAAACCCCTCACCGAGCTCACTCAGAAAGACAAGGACTTCACTTGGGGAAAAGGTCAGGAGGGATCCTTCCAGAAGCTCAAATATCAACTGTGTCACGCACCGATTCTGTCCCTGCCAGAGGGCACGGATAACTTCGTAGTGTTTTGCGATGCCTCCCACCAAGGGCTTGGGTGTGTTCTAATGCAGAAGGACAAGGTCATCGCTTACGCTTCTAGGCAGCTGAAAGTACACGAGCAGAACTACACAACACACGACTTAGAGTTAGGAGCCGTCGTGTTCTCTTTGAAGATCTGGAGGAACTACTTGTATGGTACTAAGTGTACGGTCTACACTGATCACAAGAGCCTTCAGCACATTTTAGACCAGAAAATGCTCAACATGAGGCAACGTAGATGGATAGAACTGCTAAGTGACTACGACTGCGAAATCAAATACCACCCGCGTAAAGCGAACGTAGTAGCAGATGCCCTGAGTCGGAAGGAAAAGGTAAAGCCATCTCGAATTCGAGCATTAGGTATTCAAATTCAGACGAGTCTTCGAACGCAGATCGTAAACGCGCAGCAAGAGGCGTTGAAACCCGAGAACATTAAGGTCGAAATGCTGCATAATCATGAAAAGGAATTCGAACGCAAGTCCGACGGAATCTACTACTTCAAGGGTCGAGCATGGATTCCAAAATCTGAGGATCTGCGCAAACTCATTTTGGACGAGGGCCACCGATCTAGATACTCCATCCATCCGGGATCCGACAAGTTGAATAAGGACCTCCGAGAATATTACTGGTGGCCGGGCATGAAGAAGGATATCGCCTTGTATGTAGATAAGTGCCTTACTTGCTCCAAGGTCAAGGCGGAATATCAAAAGCCCTCAGGTCTACTTCAACAACCGAAAATTCCCATGTGGAAGTGGGAACAAATTTCCATGGACTTCGTCACTAAGTTGCCCCGTACGGCTAGAGGTAACGACACGATTTGGGTAATCGTGGACCGTTTGACAAAATTCGCTCATTTCCTACCGGTTCGAGAAAATCACTCGATGGAGAAATTCGCTCAAGTCTACATCAAAGAGATCGTCTCTCGTCATGGAACACCTCTCTCCATCATCTCCGATAGGGATAGTCGATTCACGTCCCGCTTTTGGAATGCCCTTCAGAAATCGTTAGGGACGCGACTAGACCTTAGCACGGCATACCACCCTCAGACCGATGGCCAGAGCGAAAGGACGATCCAAACACTTGAGGATATGCTGAGAGCATGTGTAGTCAACTTCGGAGGAAGTTGGGACGCTCACCTTCCTTTGGTCGAATTCTCCTACAATAACAGCTACCATGCCAACATCAAGTGCGCACCATTCGAGGCTCTTTATGGACGCAAGTGTCGGTCACCGCTTTGTTGGCTAGAAGTTGGCGATCGACAACTTACGAGACTCGATATCGTCCAGGAGACCATTGACAAGATCACCACCATCCGTGAAAGACTGAAGACGTCCCGTACCCGGCAGAAAAGCTACGCTGACAACCGAAGGAAACCCCTCGAGTTCCAAGTTGGCGATAGAGTGCTCCTCAAGATATCGCCATGGAAAGGGGTAGTCCGCTTCGGAAAGCGCGAAAAACTAAGTCCAAGGTACACCGGTTCATTTGAAGTCATTGAGCTTATCGGTCCCGTTGCTTATCGTCTCCAACTCCCCCAGACTCTCTCGAACGTTCATAATGTATTCCATGTCTCACACTTGAAAAAGTGTCTGTCCGATGAGACCATCGTCATCCCTCTTGACGAGGTCAAAATCGACAACAAGCTAAACTTCATCGAAGAACCGCTCGAAGTTGTTGACCGCGAGGTCAAACAACTCAGGCAGAGTCGTATTCCGATTATCAAGGTTCGGTGGAATTCCCGACGTGGTCACGAATTCACATGGGAACGTGAAGACCAATTCCGTCAGAAATATCCACATCTATTCGAGAGCACTTCTTCTTGATGGGACGAACTAAATTTCGGGACGAAATTTCTTTCAACCCGGGGAGAATGTGACAACCGTCAAATTTCAGGTGCATTTTTATACTCTATGTCTCTTTTGGTCTATCTAGTCTTTAACTATTCAATAACCGGAACCGCGACAGTGTCGGAATCACACCCGAAATCAAATTATATAAGTCCTAATACCAAGAAAACTCCTAATGAACTTTCCTAAGTTCATAATGTAACATACTTTAAAACTTTAGTTAACGAAAAGGTCCAACGAAACAATTATACAAAAACAGCCAAAATACAAAATTTATTTCAAATTTGGTCCTGGACGACGCACACAAGCCTCGTGCGCCGTCCTGGCGGGACGATTTTTGTAATTTATTTGAATAAATTGCATGCCTCGTTTTCCCAACTTAAACCACCAATCAATCTCGACTCTAGACCATTATTACTGTCATTTCTTTGTCCCAATGCACCACTTTACTACTTCCTTCTTTTCTTTTCATTTTACCAATTTACAAACCAAAAACTAAAACACCTACAAACATTTCTCTCAAAAACTCTCTCTAGACACACTTGTTCCAGTGATTTCCAGTAACTAAAACACCATTTTATTCCATACAAATCGTTTGAAACATCAAGAGAAGCAAGGGAGGCCAAACTATTTCGGAAAAGGACCACCTTCGTAAAGATTTTTGAAGCTTAAATCCGGCCAAATCCTCATCCAAGCTAATCTCTTCGGTAGAAATCATTCCCTTTTCATTTTATACTGATTTTATTACTTGCATGTATGATCTAAAGGTTAAAAACAAGATTTTATAAAGATCTATGACTTTCTATGGTCAAAAACGTTTTTTAACGGAAATAACCTTTGGATCCACGAATTTGTGACTTAAAATACTTTAGAAACTGCTAAAATGACGTTTTAATAAGTCTAAACCTAATGCATGTCGAGATCTATGGCTAAAATAAACGTTTCGTTCGAAAAACCCGAAAAACACGAACCTCTGCGCCGTCCAAGGACACCAGGACGACGCAGCGGGCACTTTTGCCTTCTGTGCGTCGTTCCTAAGGCCCAGGACGACGCACAGAGCTGCAACTTTTTCCAAAAATTCGTTTTTGGCACGTTTTTGACTATATTGACCCGCTGACTTTTTGATATATGACCTTTGGGACTGAGTTTGGTAAAAGTAATAACATTTGAGACATGTATGGACTAATTGGACCCAAAATGAACTAGTTTAAGGTATTATCGTGTTATAGGTGATTTGTGAGCGGAAATGGTATTTGCATTTTTGGATATGAAATTTGGGCGCGAAAGCGCTGCCCAAATTTCCTTAGAAAAATGTAAACCACTTCAGCGAGCAAAAGCACTTGTGACATAATAATAATAAACGTAAAACCGGACTTTTGGACAAAACGTAACAGTTACCATTTGGACTATTTTGGACAATACTTAACCTTGACACTTAAAGTTTAATAAAATTTTATCTATTATATTATATAAAGAACATAATAAGATAATAACTAATTAATCTATCTTGGTAAATAGGCGATCCGTGATTCCCGGCTTCCATTCCGACCGACTTTCGCACTCTTAATCTTCGCAATCAGTGAGTTACAACCCCTTTTACTTAATGTATATCTTGCATGATTTTGGGGGAAACATAAGATTATTTGCATTTTAAAACATTTATGAACAATTGCAACTTTGTGAACTTTGGAAACATTTATGAAACTATTATGAACTTTGGAACTTTTGAGCTATTTCGGACAAACTCTTTGAAACTTTTATGCGTAAACACTTTTGCTCTGCTGGCTTACTTGAACTTACCGGCTTGCCCCCTTTTCGGCTAAACTAATTATTGATGCTTGTATGCGAGACCGACCCTTGATGGAACTATAACATGACTCTTAAGTGACGACTATCTTTTTTTTTTTGAAACAAAACTACTTAGTGCCTAGCTGCTTTTTAGACTTTACACACTATTAACTTCAGAGCCGTTTAGTAATAATGGGTATCGATACTTAGGAAAGAACCGTTCCTTGCTTAGATGGCAGTCTAAGTACGTATTACTAAGAACTTGACAACTCCCCGTAGGATAGGCGGGGTAAGGGGCCTCACGGTTGAACAATCGGTTTAGTGTGAACACTTAAGTTATAGAATGCCAAGAGGTTGATACAAGAATCTAATTAGTTACTTATACGCATAAATTTATGAACTTTTAGCGATTTATTCCGCAACACTTTTAGCGATTGTTTCCGCAACTATGAATTTTACGAATTCTGACTTTACTTGGTCTATGCACTTTAGGGCACTGACAAGCCCATTACTTATAACTTTAAAAGTATATAAAATTTAAGCTACTTTTCTCCGCTAACCACCTTTTTGGAAACTTTTACTTTTATATACTTAACCAAATTTTTTCCGAGCAACTTAAACTGTAACTCACTCACTACTTTCGTAGTTGACACTTTATCTTATGTTTCAGGAAATTTAGTATAAGTATGAGGTGCATGGCATGGACGGGTCAAGGCGGTTGCGTGAGAACCATATTGGGAAAAGACTTGTTCACTTATTTTGGGAATTTTTAAATGGAACTTTGCTTATGTATTTGTACTAAATTTCTATGGCTTGGTTATTACTTTTGAATTTGTAAACACTTTATTTTTAATCTATGACTTGAAAACTGTTATGTTTGTTATTACCTGTGTAATGAACTTCCAGCTCTTCACATCTCGTGTTTCCGCTTTAGCGGGGTGTGACAGTTTTAAGACTAGATTTTACACATCAATGCATTAGAATGTTAAATGGGTCAAAAGACTCAAAATGTGGCAAGTTGGGTAGAAATGCCAAACATGTTTAGATTAAGATTTAAAGGGTTAGAAAGAGTTGTAATGAAGTTAATACATGTGTTTATATGTATGTAATGATAGACAAATTTGTGTTTGGTTGTAAAAACGCAGATTTGGAGGATAAGAATAAAGGGAAAGAGCTTTGTGTGTTGCAGACTTAATTCGACTTCGAGGTGAGTATATGAAGATTGTCTATAATGTTTTATATGTTAATATAACGTACATTATAACCTTTGAAAGATTGGTAAGATACATGATTAATGTATGAAGAAATGATTAACGGAAAGAATGGTTACTAGACTTTAGATTGGAAGTGCAGGAAGTTTCAAAGGAAAGCAAACCAACAATTATGGCAACCACATCGCCGCAGTGATGCCCATTGCGCCGCAGAGGGACTCTAGAAGAGTTGTTTTGGTTGCAGTTGTTGCTAATGCGTCGCAGTTGTTGTCCACTGCGCCGCAGTGATGCCCAAACCATTTTTAATGTCGTTTAGGTGTATGATTTGTACCCTAAACCATTGGTAAGTTAAAGAGGATTTAGAAATGACATTTACTTGTCGGGAAAGAGGTAAAGTCGACTTTCATTAGTCGGAGAGAAGTAGTATTAACTTGACATTCCATGAGGGTATGTATATGAATTTAAATAGTCGGAAAAGAGTAAGATACGACTTTAGTTAGTCGGGAAAGAAAGATATAGAAAGAGTAAGATACGAATTTAGTTAGTCGGGAAAGAAAGATAAAGAAAGAGTAAGATGCGACTTTAGTTAGTCGGGAAAAAAAGATAAAGAAATAGTAAGATACGACTTTAGTTAGTCGGGAAAGAAAGAGTAAGATACGACTTTAGTTAGTCGGGAAAGAAAGATAAGGAAAGAATGAGATACGTCTTTAGTTAGTCGGGAAAGAAAGATAAAGAAAAAGTAAGATAAGACTTTAATTAGTCTTGTAAGATTTAAATTAACATAGGAAAGACATACTCACTAGCTTTACGCTAATATACTATATTAATTGTATGTTTTTCAGGTAATCGAGATACTTAAGGCAAGGCAAGCTTATGAAGAAGGGAAGGGGGACCGTGATGTCTAAAGTTAAAATGTTTTTGTAAGAGTTTCCGCTCAAGTTTGTAAAATAAGATGTTAACGGTTGTCTATCGTTAACTTATGTAATGAAGTAGTAACACTGTCGAACGTTGGTTAAATGTTTTGCAAGATATAAAAAAAAATGGTGTGTTTTTTGGTTTAGGGTGTTACACGGACCTATGCCAACAACTCCCCACCCCCGGTGTAGTGTTGTATAAATTTAATCTATAATCGTTAGTATTCGATGGTCTTAGCCAGAATTGGACTCGTCCACTAGTTCTTTTTGAGGAATTTTCCTTAATTTCAATGTTAATTGTTCTTTTTGTAGATCTTCCTTTACTTGATTACACCTGATTACATTTGATTACATGCTGATGAGGCATTAGGATGGTGTATACTTTAGTGGCTCTTCGTGAGTGTCACACCCCTAAATCTCGTGTTCCCGAGACTCGAGGTGTTGACTTCATGGGTCCCAGGTAGCAATGATATATAGGCGAACGACCTCTATATGAGTCGTTTTTTAAAAAAACATACATTCATTGATATTGAAAATCAGAGTTTTACATGATTAAGGAAAAGTGTTACCAGAGTTCACAAAACAAAGATTTACATTACATAACTTAAAAGAAAATAAGTAATGCAAGGGAAATCTCCCAAAAGCGTGAGTTTGAAATATGCGACTCTGTCATATCCCAAAATCCCTCCGTCGAAAGCCCTTTCGACTAAGCACCTGAGACATACATGCTAAAGTCAACATAAAGTTGGTGAATTCATAGGTTTAGTTTAGTAATAAAGAGGACCACAAGATTTCCGTTTAAGTAAAGTCTTACAGTTGCACCTAAGCTCATGACATCGAAGCGTAACAAAGTTCCTTACCCCATAAGTGTTCCTATGTTATAGCCAAATAACATATATAGTTTCAAAAGTAAAGCACCCTACTCGAGTCCACGAGTTAGTTGTGGTAGACGTGGGTTACATCGTCTAGCCGTTGGGTGAGGGTTGGCAAACCCTAATAGATCTATCCAATACCATCGCGCTTAAGTCCTTAACTAACGATTCATGATAGGGGAATTTCCTTTGGCTTAGTGGTAACTTAGGCAACTAGTAAAGGTTTTAAGTACTTGTGTCCATAAGTAAAAGAGCATGTATCTCACCCCAAGTATGTTATAAAAACAAGTAAAAAGCGGGGCTAAGAACTCACCTTAGCAAACCAGCTAAAAGTAATGAGGTAGTGTGTGTAAGCCAACACGTAGGAGTCTCAAATCCGAGAATCAGGTAGGTCTAACCTTGACCTATTAAGTTTTGGAATTAAGGTTTTTATATTCTAGTCCAACGCACATGAAAAGGTATGTATATGTATGAATAAGGTAGGGTTAAGGTTCGGGTTTGATAATAATAAACTAACACCGTTCGGGCCATTATATACAAGACCATTCTTTAATCGCATGCGGAGCTAGGACACTTTAAATCGTAAATCCAGCAAGCTCGGCACTACGAAATATCGAGATGGAATCATTGCATACAAATCTCCCTAGTATTGTGTTATCGCTATTATTATCGAGTTGGTTTTAAAAGTTAGTTTTTATAAAAGTTTAAAAAACTCAGCAAGTATCTTTAAGTTTTACCCAACTTTAAAGTAGCATATCTCGCCCTTTTCTTATCCGATTTTAATGAATCTTATATAGAAACGACCGCGTTTGAAATACCTTCCAAATGCTTTAGGCCTTGAAACCAGATTAAAAGTCTACTGATATTTATAACGGAAACACTAACAGTAGGTTTTAGGGTTTTCTCAAACTACATGTTAACTTCAAAGTATCATAACTCCTTGGTCGTTGATCCGTTTTTATTGTTCTTTTTATGGAAATGTAGGAATTTGATTTATCTTTCAAATTCCACTGGTTTCATGGCATAATTCATAACCATTTTTCCCAGACTTAATAAAAGGTCTGCGAGTATGCAAATTGTGGGTCAAGGAATTAGGTCAAACTTTAAAATGGTATATCTTGCTCGATATCTATCCGTTTTTAACGAATCTTATATCGAAACGACCAGGTTTAAAATATATTTCAAATGCCACTGGTCTCGTGGTCTAATTTAAAGCAGAAAGTTTTTAACGGTCAAAATAGTCTATTGACCTGTTGTTGTTGTTCCAGATATTATGATAACTTTAAAATACCGTATCTCATTCGTTATTTATCTGTTTTTAATGAATTTTATATCGAAACGACCGTGTTTGAGTTATATTTAAGATGATATAGGTCTCATAGTCTGGTTTGAAATATATTTTTCCCGAGGTAATGGTGAGCAGTCGGATATACAGTGGGTTTTTCAAGTTTTGTAACACTTCTTTATATGTAACATGTTTATGCATATGTGCTAAATGTAATATGATATATGAACTATAAAACATGATATAAGAAGTATGAAATATGTAAAAAGGTTAGTAATAACATACCTAAGTGTTATGTATGAAGATCTTGATGCAACTTTCAAACTACCAAGGTTTGATTCTAAGTTCTTGTATGAAATATGTGTGAGTGGGATTTTGTGTTGGTGATTCTCCTTGGTTCTTCTCTTGGCCGAAATTTAAAGAGAAATGAGGGAGGGAGAAGAGTTTTTCACTTGATGGTGAATGAGCAAGTGAAATGGATGGAAGGGGTCTAGTATTTATAGCCAAATGAGAGAGGGGAGTCATGAGTGCTAGCACATGGGAGGTATGGTTTATTGAGTTCAATAGTGAAATGGTCAAGTGTGTAAGTGACTAAACCCATGTGATTAAGGACACCACCAACTCATTTAACTAGTCAAGCAAGCAACAAACAACTTGTAGGTGATTATTTAAATCAAAGGAGGAGAGAAAATAGGGGTTTGGGTAGTGGCGTTGGGTTGTCGTTTTTGCAAACTCTAGGGTCATAAGTGAAGTCCTTGTATGCTTAGGGTGTTTTGTGTAAGTTGTGTATTAGATTTATATATATATATATATATATATATATATATATATATATATATATATATATATATATATGCATGCAAAGTTCCATACATGCAAAGTTGATGCATAAATCATGATTTTATGCATGAAATCTTGGACTAGAATTATTGTTGTAAAAATGTTTATTTTATGTGAATATTTGATCCCGTATACCTAATCCCGGTATCCGTATATGTTTTTGACGTAGTTAACCAGTATCATTTATGTATAGGTTGACCTACCGGTCGTAAATAAATCAAAGCATATACAAGTTGAGTAATAGTGTTAAAAGAATTTAGTCGGTGTGAACCTGGATTTTTGCAGGTTGTCACAGCGAGGGGGAACAATCCTTCTAAAGCACCACCCCGACACTCCTAGACAAAGTTATGATTCCCAACAATGTCGTTTTTTTGCCTACACTGATGTAGATGTTAATGTTGTAGTGACATAATATATCAATGTTTTCACAAGCTGAAGAACAATTCAAGGACATTAAGTTCCATTGGTCATCCTAAAAAGTAAATATTATTTCAAAAAAGAAGGTTCAAAGGAGAACATCTACCTTTCTAATGCAAATATCAATTGCAAAACTCTTTTACATCATTGAGTATTTTATTCTTGTTTCTCGTAACAATTTCATTCATGTGGGAGATTATTAAAGAAATTGACAATTTTTTGGTTTGAATGAAAATTGACGGGTTATTAAGAATATTTTGATGGTCATCGGAACAATACTAATGAGTATTAAGATGTAAACATTAAAATACCATCAAATGTCTTTAAGTTGTCACCAAAATGATGTGTTTATTTCTCTTACATAAATGTATATAAATAGAGAGCTTCTACACTTGTTTGTACTCACTTTTTCTATTTTTCTTCCTTTGTTGTTCTTTGATGTTCTAGAGTTCATATAATAGCATAATAAAGTGAAGGCACAATGTGGTTCGTCTAGATAATTCGGCTGTGCTACCGAAGTTTTCTTTTGTTTTTGTATCATGGGATATACATGTCCCCGAGTCTCAAGCACGATGGGGAGGACGAATTTGTCTTAAGGAAAATGTGTTCAACAAATGTCTCAACATTTTCCTTCGTTTATGTTTTTCGAGTTTCAACCTACAAAGGTGGCGGTAAAATTTTCCTTTTCATTTATTTAATTGTTTTATATATTGATTATATATTTTCGTCTCTTTTAATGTCAATATTTACAATAATAGTTGACTTGTTTCATTTTAGGAAATTAACTGAAACCGGAACAACGTTTAGTTGTTTTACGAATTTTCATTTGAAATGTTTAAATTATAAGTTAGAGTTAATTACATAAAGCGTCTCTAAGGTTTATCTCAAATTACGGATTTCGTCCCTAAGTTTAAAAAGTTGTATAAATCATCCAATTGAAGAAACTAATTACCTTTTTCGTTCCTAAGATTTGATCCAATTACGGATTTGATCTCTAAGGTTTGTCATCAATTCCAGATTTGGTCCCTAAGGTTTGCTCCAATTACGGGTGCAAATTAGAAATTAGGGACAAAAGCGTAATTAATTTCTAAACTTGGACGATTTATGCAATTTTTTAAACTTAGGGACGAAATCTATAATTTTAGATAAAACATATAGACGATTTATGTAATTAACTCTATAAGTTATGAATAAGTCAATTGTTGTATTGTTGTATATGATACTCTTCATGTGCTTTACAATTTCAAACATATACATACAAACAAAAATAAGTTATATAAAAACATAAAAGTTTTTTTGAAAAAAAAAATAGATCATAAGAAATAAGTTACGCCTTAGCTTTAGACTCAGTGACATAGCCAAATTTTTTTAATAAGGTGGGTCGTAATCAACTCATTACTAAAGGATTAATTAATCATTGTAGATATATAGTAAATCTTAATTCAAAAGAACAAAGCGTTGATTTTCAACAAATCCATAGTGATTGATGATTAAACAAATTAGCAAATCAGAAAAGTTCATTAAACTTGCAAACTAACAACTAAAAGAAGGATATTAAATACCAAATGTGTTAGATACAAAAGATAGACAATCTTCAGGTTTTAAAGTCCCCTATATTGCCAGTGTCGAAATATTTATTAATTTAGATATACGAGTGGAATTTTAGTATTTAATAGTATAAATAATTAGGAATTTAGTTTAACATTTTAAATGGACCATTTAATCAAGCTTTATATGCTTGTTTATATTATGAGAACATAAAATGTTTGAGAGGTTCATAGCCCAGCCTACACGCTAAACGCCACTCCTTAGAGTTTCAAAATTTCTTCTATTCAAACTATAATCTTCTTCTCATTTTCTATCACGCAAACAAATTGAAATGGATTAAGATAGATGAATATCAATGGTACTTGGAATCTATCTTCAAGTGAATGTCATTTTTTTGACTAACGTAAACATGAATCTCAACTATATAAAACATAAAATCCCCACTCTATTTGTAATTAAGGATTTAGGTTATAGCCTTGTCTATTATTTTTGTTCGAAACAAAGGAATGGCATGTGTAATTATTCTGGGAAGACGTTTGCAGTTTTGATTTTTCTTTTTGGTATTGGGGATGTTAATATCATTTCTATCATACATAGTTTTTTATGATAAGAAAAAATATAATATTCTAAAGATATAAACTTTATTGAAGTTTTCCTCACTAGTCACACTACTACATATATGAATTTATCGAACATAATGACGACGATTCAAAACTTTCTTGATCAGCATGGTACATTAATGCGAATTATCAAGGTACATTTATTGTTTGAATACTAAGATTATTAAAATTGTAAAATTAGCTTATGTTTTGTATCAATATTTACACTTTAATTGGATTTATTTCGTTTTTGTTTCAGATATATGCATTCAAATCATAGATATATATATGTTTATTTTTGTCTTGATATCGTATTTTCTAGCATTTTACGAATTAAGCGGCTCGGTTCTTATTCAAGTGAATGACATTATGTTTAATGGTAATTCGAAATTATGTCTTATGTTTAGCCCTTGTTTTTTCAATTGTTGGATTCACCTTTATGTTTTTTGTTCGAATCAGGCCAATGGGAAAGACTAATCCTAGCATGCTACATTATTTTGGCATGATGGGATAATATTGGCTATGAAGCTTATTGTGTTAACCTTTATTGAGAATAGCAATAATGAAATCCCTAATTGGGCTAGGGTTTTGCCCACAATAGTGATTCTTACATGTTTGTTAGTGCTCATTGGAATTCGATGGTATGCAACACTTGGTGATTAAATTGTAAGTGAAGAAGATTTCGCTGATCAGTGATTAAGCGAACGTTCCCCAACAAACGAGCTTTTGCTAGATAAGTGCGACTGTTGCTTAGTTGCTTCGGTGATCAAGAAGTTTGTTTTTCCAAAACTAATTGGCATCGAATTTTGGGCGTTTTTCTATATTGTAACAACTTATATGGTTCCGGTAATGTTGTATTTTAAAACCTTATTATCTTTGGGGAAACTTTATCATATACTCCCAATCATGTTAGATATATGGTCTTGTTATGGTGCGTATGGGCGTTTTAAGGTGTTATCTAGGAGGTTTTGTATCCGATCATATTTATCATAAATGTGGCATCGTTAGGCCCTTGTTTTTGTTGATTACTCAAATCATAATGGTTTTAGGGAATTTTGGTGTTTGGATATGGAGCATGTATGTTTTGGGGAACCAGAATTACAGGTTTTTGTCTTGGAACGACCAATGGGTTGATACCCATTTTAACTACCGACTTCTTTGGTTTAAATCACCTCGCTACCAATTTCTCAAGTGTTACCCTCGGAGCTTCTTTGCTTTCTTATGCTACAACTTTCCTTGTCTTGAAAGAGAACCTTTTCATAAAAGGGAATTGCAACTTACATCAATGTTTTCCTATCTCATCATTTTTGTTTATCCTTCTATGTGTTTGTGCAACCATTTTCTCAACCATATTTTGGTACAAATCACTACCAAGGTATCAAAAGTTTTTTTTGGTAAGAAACAAGAGTGTAACACCACCAACAACAACAACAGAAGTAGGATCTACAACTGTTAATAACACTATGTGCCCTTTTTCCATTATTTATGTTATTTCCTTCTTATCGTAGTTTGTTTTATTAGATGATGTCGCTTTCAAATGTGGATTATAGACATTAGTATGTTTTATAAGTTCACATTTTCGGAAGATAGAGTAGTAGGTTTAATTTGGTGGATCTCTTCTCGCCATGTCCCTTGTTTAAGAATATTTGTTTTTTAGTTGAAAGAAAAGCGTATTATATTTTATTATCATTTCATATTTCAATGTTTTTCATATTTATTTATTTGTTTACGTACCATAATATTATGTTTTTATATTATCATTTTCAGACAACCGAACATGATCACCGTTAGTGTTTTTTTTTAAAAGCAATCGATGCATAAATATATAAATAAGAGAAATCGAATAATTACAATATATGCCAACTTATCTATAAGAAATAGATAAAAGCCAACATCAAGAATTCAAATACTAATAAGGACATATGCAAACAAAATTAAGGAGATCACATTATTAACTAAGATCACACACTTAAACACTAGAATACATAAATACACAACTAGTTTCAACCATAAAAAAATCAACCAATTTAAACATCGTGCATGCTTTGATGACTTGATCCAAAACAAACCAATTTTATCATTCAACACAACATTTCCGGACTTGTACCATGACAAATTGACCTTTTTTGCCCTACTTTTGATCCAAAAGAAAGACAAGACTTGAACTTCCGAACATAAATCTACATGAAAAGCTTTACTCCGTTAAAAATAACGTAATTACCAACCCCTAAATCACATAAGCCGAGCTCCAAACCACCGTTGCCACATCTCTCTTTGCCTAGCCGAACCCCTAAATCACATAAGCCGAGCTCCAAACCACCGGTTGCCACATCTCTCTTTGCCTAGCCGATAAGGATTGCAGACCATCATGATTTACCAACTCGGATATAGACCCATTATTTGTGTTGTCTAAATTGCACCACTTAAAAAATCTTTTACCATCCAACTTCCACCCATTTTCATTGGATAAAACAATGGTCAATTGTTTCCACCGGTTATGAATAACAAGGACAAATTAACGCGTCTAAATCTATACCCATTTGATCAGTCAGCGTTCATGTTGGAAGACGATCAAGACAAAGCCTCCACACTAAAACTTTCACTTTTCTTGGGACTAGTCCACTTGATCCGGTGCTTTGTTATTACCACAATATTTAACAGCATTTCAAATTTTCATCTCTTTAAATCTTTTTTCTGGAATCTCACAATTTCATGATTAATATTTTTAAACCATGAACTTTTTAGTTCCGGTCTCTCTACGTTCTGCTCCTTAAAGACACCTTTAAAATAATTAAAGATTGAGGACTTAATTTTTTTTTCCGGATCTTCACAACATGCAACATCCACCATTAGCCCTTTCAAAACACTTTGACTTCTTTTATACTTAACCATGTAGTGAAAAATGACAAGTTTTCATCACTCTCCGAAACCCACTTTACCCAAGACTTTTGTTTTAACTAAGGCCGGAAATTCTCGACTCGACCCGAAACACGACTCAAATCGAACACAAAATGGGTCTTCACGAACACGACAAGACACGAGATGGGTCATAAATGGGTCGACACGAAACTGACTCGAAACTTTTTGGGTCGAGTAGGGTCAACTGTTTGACACGAAATTGATCTGTTTGACCTGTTTATTAATATTAATACTTAAAAAATAAATAAAAAGTTGTATAATCTAAATATAACTATATATAAAAAATGGTAACAAAAATTTAAACTTCCCTCCAAAAACTTATTCGTTCCCATCAAAAATAAAGTTGAAAATTACAAATATAATACATGTTCATAAATCTAACTTTTATATATATATATATATATATATATATATATATGAATCTTCGTTTATTTTAAATTCACAAATCTAAATGTTTTAAATTTGTCTGTATAGGATACTAATTAGAGAAAATTAAAAAATAATTATCCGTCACATACATATTTCAAAACTAATCACCAAATTCGTGAAAAGTTACTCGCGCCACTTTTCTCGTCGCGGAATAGATTTGTTGTCACGTCACATTCCCGCGCCTAAAAAAAGAGGTATAAATTGTGTCACATTCTTGATCCACATTCTCAAGCCACATTATCGTGACACATTTTTGCGTCGTTTTATCAGACACATTAAATTTTCGCGACAAAAAAGGTGGCGCAAATGTTTTCAAGAATCATGTGTAAGATGATTATTTTTGTAATTTTCTCTAGTAATTAAATACTTATCTATACACAATGACATTTTGTTATTGTAATAAAATTCGTAATTTATATTTGTTTCCAAGAAATTGTGTGTCTAAAATGCCAAAAAATAGTAACTAAAAATTTTGTGTCTGGAAAATGGGTCGATCAGAAACACGAATAGAAACAACTCGAACCGAACCCGACACGAAATTAAGTTGGGCCAAAAATGAGTTGACACGAAACTGACACAAAATCGTATGGGGCAACCGAAACACGACCTAGTAACCCAAACACGATCCAAATTGCCAGCCCTTAACACTTGAGTTTTCCACAACTACCCTTCTATCCACCTGATACGGACATATTGTCAATCCGAAAACGTATCACAGAGATTTAAATTTTATGTTCGTTGGTGGTAAGTCTCCGAACCACTATCCTAAGAATATAAAGTGATAAGTTGACTAAGATTCGTTGTATACGACAACTGAATTTGAATTACCAATCTTTTTATTTTAGTTTATCGTCAATAAAAATGGAAGTTGGTTTTTGTTTTGTTCTCTATAATAATTAAACTAAATAAAATGATATATATAAGTAAATAAGCAATCAAGATAATTAGGAAGGGTTTTCCATGATTTCGTAGTCTAGCAGCTTAGGAGTGATAATATGTTGAGTTGAAATATTTCAGTGACTCTAATGGTTTGAAAATCTAAATGATTTTGGAAGATGACCCCTGTTGGTGTTATTATCATTGACCGATGACTCTAACTGGTATGTCACTAAGGTCTAGGCTATTTAAATATGATTAGAATGTATCGGTTTATTTCCGTATCTAATCTCCTAATACTTGAACAAATATCCTACTTTTAGTCATTTAAGTTTAAGTCACCTAGTTTTATAAAATGTCTTACAGTCTTTTAATTTATCTAGCAGAACTAAGTACAATTGGGTATTTAACACTTAGAGGACTAGATAGTTACACTAAATTTTTTATATAAAGATCATTACCACCTGACTTGGTAGCCTCCGTTGGTTAACTTTATATTCTACGACATAACCGAAGTTATGAAGTCCACGAGCAGTATATTTGCGCCTGACGTGACTGGCATGACATATCACTAGATAGGTCGCCATGAATAATTAGCTACTAAGGGGTGTTTCAAGTAAGCATTTTATAACACATTTATTTAACTCATATTATTACTACCTAAGGGAGGACAAACACTAGTACGACTACTACCTACACATGGCAACTAATAGGTATACAAATATAATCGAACAATAAAAAAGAACATCAATTATAAAAGTTAAAGGATATAAATCACCCAAAATAAGGAATATAAGGTGTGATTTATTGCTTTGATTATAACGACTCCGCCTCCGAAGAAAACGTCCTAGTTACAATCCTTGCTCACACTAATTACTCATTTTGCTAACTAAACTACCATCTAAACTATTTCTAAGAAAGAAAATAATATTATAAAAGAAATCTTAGAGAGAGAAACAAAGATGTGAAAATGAGGTGTGTTGAAATGGATAAATGAGGCAAGTAGATACAAGCAAAAAAGCTCACCAAAAAAGAGGGAGAGATGTCCGACCACTCCACCCAACGGCTACCATGGTGGTATGCGTCGGTGGTCCGGTTG
Organism: Senecio squalidus; assembly: GCA_910822075.1. Lineage (NCBI taxonomy): Eukaryota > Viridiplantae > Streptophyta > Magnoliopsida > Asterales > Asteraceae > Senecio > Senecio squalidus. The sequence continues at coordinate 18,236,205 of CAJVGC010000589.1, forward strand.
CTAGCTGCTGCTCTTTTGGCGCGTTTTGGGGTGTGTTTTCGGTTTTCGGGCGGTCCATCTTCGGTTTGATTTTGTGCGGAATGTCCTTTCCAATTTCCCTATGTTTTTCAAAGTATCCTAGTAAATGCTAAATGCTGGAAGGTCAGATGTAAGCTCCGGTGAGGGTTTGCGGATTAACCGTAAGTTCATTATTTTAAAGATTCAAAATCTGGTTGAGTCGGGACAAGTGTTTTGGGTTATTTGTAAGGGTAATTCGGGTAGTGTGAGTCTTCGGTATCTAATCGTATACGTTCAGTTAGCGGTTGAGGGTTTTTAGGGTTTTTAGGGTGTTTTGGGATAATGAGGGTTTTGGTACAGGTTTGAGTGTATAAAGTGTCTTCTTCTGGGATTATCGAGACCTTTCAAAGTTGCTTTGACCTAGGGACCTCCTGCACACTGTCCGGTTGTCGGCTACATCTTCGGTTCTCTAGATGTTTGCTGATAAGCTTGTATCATGCACAATTCTTCATGTGTTTGAGAAATCTTCGCCCGTGCATGATAAGTAATAGTCTTCTGGAAGTGTCTTGTCAAAATCTGCAAGCAAACTGCACCGATTACTGCCACTTCCGCCCTTTATTAAGCTCTTTTCTGCATGTTTTATACTTTTATCCCATTTTAGGGCACAATTCTCTAAAACGTCATAAAACAAGGAAAATAGATCAATTCCGCTTAAAGTCAAGTATATTATATAAAATAAGTCCTAAAATGTGTGTTATTTGGACGATATCACCACTCTTTACGAGAAGTTGTGAAAAGGTGATTAAATGAGATTTTCTTTGGATAGTAGATTCAATAGTGAGCATGTTCATCCCTTAATTCGAAGAAGTTAAGGAAGGATAAATAGATTATCCATGAAATGTCATTTTCGTAAAGAATTTTAAGAAAAGGTGATTAAATGAGATTTTAAGTAAAAGTTTGATGGTGAAAATCACCACTTGTCCCAAGGTTAAAGTGAGGTAAGGTGTTGTAGTGATCTTGAAAATAATTAAAGTAGAAGTAGTACAAAAAAAGTGGTTTAATTACAAGTAAAGTAAAATGATAGAATGTCGGATGATGTATGAGGAAATTAAACCATTAATCCTTTTAGACTGATGACATAAAACCTCGAGAACCGATAATAATTCCTTGCCATTGTTAGTTTAATGAGAAAAAAAATTGTAGTATTACAATATAAGAGCACAAATGATCTAACTAAAAGTGATAATCGTAAGAAATGTTAAGTGGTTGTACGTTCTAAGTTGTGTGTGTAGAGTTTGAATAAGTAGTGAGTATGATCATTACCTCTAAATATAAAGAAAATGCTAATAACAAACATTATGATATTTTTCGAATCCTTCGGCTCCTAGATCTGTGGGATATTCCAATCTTTTAGCAAGACGGACCTCTCCTTCTCAACATCGCATCGTAAATAAATTAGTGTTTCACTAATTATTTTCTTTTTCATATTTTTTTTGTTTAGATGTCATTATTTATTTATGATGTGATGTGGCGTCCAAGCTTAAAAGAAATATTAAATAGAAAAAATAATAAACATTAGTGAAAATAAATGAGATATTAGTGATTTTAAAAAACAGTTCATTATCTAATTTTTATGAATTTAATGGTATCATATTTTTGATAATACTTTATTTATGTAATTTCATTGTTCTATTTAAAATTTAAATTAATTTTCATTTGCACCAATTATAATTATATTGGATTTGATATAATTGGGAAAATGAGAAGATATATCAAAAATAGTAAAAAATGAGTTATTTATCTAAAATATACATTTATTTTTATTTTATTCCTTATGGATCTTTGTAGTTTGTTTGTCCCGAGTGGGTCATTAAAACTTTTAATTATTGTCTCGATTTGGTCACTGAGAAAACGCATCGTCCATTATTATCGGCAATCGATCGCACATGACATTATTGCTATTAAACCTGAAACATATGTGATGTCGTTACCTTTGTTGTGCCTTCACAAGAATGAGTTTCTTCATTTTTGGACGATTTAGAAAAATCTTCAAAACAACTTGTTGTTGGGTTCGTTATTTCAACTTATGCATCACATATCATCTTATTTCCTAAAGCATAATGCCACGTGCAATCGATTGTAGGTAATAATGGATATTCTATTTTTTCAATGACCCAAGCGAAACAATAATTATAAGTTTTAATAACCTATTGAAACAAATAGAGTACAATAACTTATGAGGGACAAAAATAAAAGTACGAACAAGCTGAGAAAAAAAAAAACTAGTAGTCAAAAGTGGTATTGGTTTTTACATCTAAAACCCCTCATCAAACTGAAAACTAGTCATTCACTTTGACTGTCTGATCTGTTCGAAGTAATTGCAATTTATTAACACCAAAAAAACTAGGGCTTCTTTCTTTCTTTCTTTCTTTCTTTCACTTTCAGAATTACATCGCAGTTTACAACAACAAAGGTATGCTGTATTTAAACCTAGGGTTTCTTTTTGTATTAATTGATTAAGTTTAATTTAATTTTGAGTAGTTATGTATATTTGATTTACTTATTAGGTTACACTGTCAAGTATGAAAGAACATTTTACGAAACCCGAAAGGGGGGTTTTCGGTGAGAGAGATGAAGGGGAGGAGGAGGAGGAGGATATGATGGTGGATGTTGTTGGCGCTGATGATGATCATGGGACTGTTGGTCTTAGTAACGCGGGTTCGGATTCGTTGGTTGAAAACTGTTCCAGGAAAGATACTGAATCGGAACAACCTGTCAGTTCGGTCGGAATTAGGGTTTTGACTTCCGAGGTGATAGTAAATGAGGAAGGAGCAACGAGAAATGAGGAGGGGGATATTGTGAATACTGTTGCAAGTGAATCGAGCGGCGATGTTACTCTAATTCAAAGTACCCAAGTTGTAACAAATGATGCTCAAGCTGACACTGATGGAGATGCTGCCGTGAATGAGAAAATTACAGAGCCGTCGAATGCAATAACTCCTGGTTCTGAAGACGTTGATGTGGTGGTTGTAGAGGATGGTGCAGCCAGCAAAGATGAAGCTCGATATGATGTTCCTTTGGATTCTACAGTTGAAGTTACAACAAAGGATTCTGAAAAGATTGAAAAAGATACCGGGACAGTAGACACTGAATTAGCTGTTGAATCTTCGAGTGGAGAGCCTCAATTTGGTGGAGAAACTGCTGTTACTGAAAAAGAAGAAATAAAAAGGGGTTTGAATAAAGAGGAGGTTGTGGAACTGCCTACTGAATTTGTTCAAGAGGTGGCTTCTGGAGATGACAAAACCGAAAAAGAAGATGAGGTTTTAGATTCCTCAAATGTTCCAGAATCGTTAACCACAGTCAATGATGGTCCAGCGGAAGTATTAACTGAGAAAAACGAAGCTCCAGATAGTGATTCTGCTTATCCGAGGTTAGTTTCCTTTTTTTTTTTTACTTTTTTTTTCTTCTAGAAAGGCAAGTATTACAATACACCATTTAAATCCGCACTTTTGTCCCCAATGGGACTTGAACCTACAACCACATACCGCTAGGCTAGAAACCTTTGGTGGTTAGTTTTCCGTAATAATTAAAATGTGTCAACTGAGTTTGTCAAGCTTCCAGAATCCTTGAATGGTCAAATCATATCTGCCATTGTCAACAGGGTCATAGAAACAGTAGAAGAACAAGGTTTAAAAGTGGAGGCTGGGAATACGGGATCAATCATTGATGCAACTGTGTGTGCTAAACCTTCTAATGATGGTGATGAAATCCCGACAGGGCACATAAATATTTCAAATTCCGATGTTGCCGTTCCAAGCACTATTGAGATGAATGGTTTCCAAGTTCCTGCAGATGTTTTCGAGAAAATTGATGGCGTAACACCTATGGAAGATGTAGTCAAAGACTCGGAATATTTGTATGAAAATGCTCACCTGGTGGTCGGAGAAGATGAAGGGATGGACATTGATGAAGTGTTGGGCTGGAAAGATGATGATATGCCAGAAATTGATGTTACAAGTTGTGCGGAAAAAGATCAGAACTTTAACAGTAACTCTGCAGCTGCTGATGTGGAACAGAGACTTCCGGAATCTTCGAGTGAACCAGTACTAGCTGGACATCAAGAGGAAAACTTAAAGTTGCGGGAACCAATAGTATATGGGCGTCGTGCACATGTGGAGGTTCCGGTTTATGATTCACTGGACGGGAATAGATCTCCTTTACTGGAAGATGAAAATATAGAGATCGAGACGGACTCAGATGAAGAACAAGAAGAGCACTATTATGAAACTGTGCAAGAACATGAGCGACAGCTCACGGAGCCTTCTGTCCCTGGAAGTTCTTTTCCATTGGATCAATCGCGTTATTTCCAGCAACCAGAACATGAAGGTGAATTCTCTGTTTCTGATTTAGTATGGGGTAAAGTAAGGAGCCATCCATGGTGGCCTGGCCAGATAGTTGATCCTTCTCATGCATCAAATAAGGCCATGAAATACCATAAAAAAGATTGCTTTTTAGTAGCGTATTTTGGAGATGGAACTTTTGCCTGGAACGATTCAACAGTATTGAAGCCATTTCGTGCAAACTTTTCTCAAATTGAAAAGCATACAAATTTAGAAGCATTTAAAAATGCAGTGGAGTGTGCTTTGGAAGAGGTGAGCCGACGGGTAGAGTTAGGTCTTTCTTGTTCTTGTGTTTCGAAAGATGTTTATAAAAAGATCGAATATCAAGTTTTAGAGAATGGAGGAGTTAGAAAAAAATATTCTACAAGACATGGTAAAGATGAATCTTGCAGTTCGAGTTCTTTTGAGCCTGATAAACTTTTGGACTATGTAAGATTACTTGCTCAGTTCCCAGGTGAAGGGGATAATATGGAACTAGCAATTGCTAAAGCTCAGTTATCATCATATTGTCGTTTTAAGGGGTATAGAGAGCTCCCTGAGTTTCACTTGTATGGAGATTTAGTGGAAGATGCTGAAAAACTTGATACGAATGTTGAGAAATATGAGAACAATTTGATTGAAAATGCACACCCAAATAAAGAGATAAGTTTATCAGATGTCACCGATGATGCACTAGAATCTGGATATGGTGACAACATAACCAGTAAATCAGTATCTACTTCTGGTTATAAAAAACGCAAGGCTCGTGGTTCCATTTCAAATGGTTCATTGAAAAGACCAAATCGTCAACCTGACAAAGTGTCTGCACCTCCAATTGCAACTCCTAAGCCATCTTTCAAAATCGGTGCATTAATTCAGAGAGTGGCAAGCCAGCTGACTGGACCAACTCCATTGAAATCCAATAGTGAAAACGGTCAACATGTTGACCAACTAGTTGACTCTCCTGTTGAAACCCCGTTAAGTGAAACATCTGTAGCTGAGATGTTATCACAACTGCTAATAACTGCTCAAGATCCCATGAAAAGATACGGATTTCTGCATAACATTGCCCCATTTTTCTATGATCGTAGAGCGGCTGTTTTCACCAAGTCATTGAAGAAAAAGTATCCTTCTTTTGAAAAACCAATCAGTGATACGAAAAGAAAAGCATCCAATGAAAATGATCCTGAAGAATTTGAATTTGACTTAGATGAAATTAACGATTCTTACTGGACGGATAGGGTTATTCAAAACCATTCTGAAGACCCGTTGCAGCAAGATCATCAAAATGGAGGGATAGATTATCAGCAGCAGGTTGTGGCTTACGAACAAGAAAAACCAGCAAAAAGAGGTCGTAAAAAACGTGTTTTTAGTACTGATCATAAAGTGGAAGTGAAGGTAGAATCAGAGGCTGATAAGAGAAGGCGGGAGAATTTGGCTACAGAGATTGTATTGAAGTTCGCAGAGGGTATTTATTTCCCTCCGGAAATTCAATTAAATAAGATGTTTAGACGATTTGGGACTTTGATGGAATCCGAAACTGAAGTTGATAGGCAAGGCGGGCGTGCAAGAGTGGTGTTTAAAAAATGTTGTGATGCAGAAGTTGCTCATAGCAGTGCTGGAAAAATTAACATATTTGGGTCGATAGATGTAAATTATGAGCTCAACTATACCCCGTTAGTCTCGTATAAACCTTTACCCCTTTTATTATTGCAAAACCCAATGGATGCAAGCTAAATATGTGATTGCTCCAGAAGTTTTTCTTTTTAGACATCTGGTAAATTATGGTTTCTCTTATTAGATATTTGAGTATTGTGTATCTTCAAATTTGCGTGTTTTTATTAGCTTACTTGCTGCCATATAGCTGTTGAAAGTATACTTGATCATGTGCAATTGGTTTAATCGTATTGATGACTTGTCCTATGTTGATACGGACGGGCTCTATGCTCTGCCTAAATGTTGTAGTTTTTATTAACTTGAGATACTAACAAACACTTGTTCGACTCGAACCTAACCCACAGCCATTGGTTGGTGACAGATTGGGGCACATTTGGTAGCTAGTAGTTAGTACAACTTGGCCAAAAGACCTCGATTTCCTGATATAACATATCGGGCATTCATTTTTGCTTTTGGCCCAACTTGTTTATTAAGATCTTGTCACTCCCACTTATGTAATACAAGTTGGTTTGGATTTCAGCTGAAAGGTTTGCGGAGAATGCGGTATACAACTTTAAACAACAGTATATATAGGATTTTATCTCATGCAGCAGCTGTTCTTAGAATACAATTTTGAGAGTTTACTTCCATGGAACTGGAACGAGATCAAACTTTTAGTTGCTAGTTTGTAAAATCTATCTGGCCATGATTTTCTGAGATGCCATCACTCTAGAAAAATATGAATTATTCCCAAGTTTGGATCGGGATCTCCTAAACTAAATTCTGATTGATAGGCGGCAATCTGATGTAGGAAAGCCGCGACCATGGCTGTTTCTGGCCTTTCCGTCCTTTTTGAATCAGCAAGTAAACTCATATCCTAAATTGTGATCATTGGACTAAATCGATGGCATTTTGGTCACTTACATTTCAGTTAACATATTATTCTTAATATAATAATGGTTTAAATACTTTTATCGAATTAATATGTGCTCTCATAATATACATTTAAGTTAACAGATTATTCGTAATCTTTGATGGAGGACTTGGAGGACATGTTGGAGCATCATATTCAACAATTCCCAAACAAACATGATAATCACCATCATTTTGACAATTCATTGCCAACACTGATTTTGCGTCGTTAAAGTATTCTTCCATTTCCTTTTGACATTGTGATAAGCCTGGCAAACATGCCCCAATACCGCCATAAAGTGATTTCTTACAATCTACGTTCCCTGCATAGATTTGTAATCAAGAAAATGAAGTTAGTAAACCGATAGGTTTGATAAGATCTTACGTAATATGTGTGGATGTTTATATAGATACCTGTAGTTATGTTGACGACGAAGAAACAATATATGAGGGTTACAAAGAGAATGATAAGACAAGTCTTCGGATTCATAATTATGGTTGTGATCAATAAAATAAAGAAGCGCGTTTAATCATGGTATAAAATGCTTCATATATAATGTGAAAAAAATGTAATCAGATTTCGTATATAATTTAATGAAAATCTTATAATGATAATCAGATTTTCAATATTTGTTTTTATTATACAAAGTTTTTGATTGTTTTGTCCGGGTTACCTTACTTGCAAACTTTTTAAAGAGTCTTGGATTCAGAATTCAAATCGCTACTCCAGTCGACAACTTAACATTAAACACTTTTTCTTTACCAACATGATTCCGTCACAGTTGAACGTGTACATGTTTAAGAAAATGTCGCACAATTCACAACAATCTCAAACAGACTCGAAAAACCTTTTCAGTTTCTGTGGTCATCTTCGTTGCTTATTATAGCAATTACCCAGAAGAAGAAAAAATAGAGTTTGGAAATTGGAATTACAAGAGTAGAATACTCCATTGATACAAAATATCCAGATAAGATAACTTAAAAATCCATTGCCATATTTTGCCGATAACAAAATACAAATTTTATTAATAAAGCTAATTAGTAGGTCATGGATAGAAAACAATACAAAAGTTTCAACTCGGAAAGTCATATTAGCTCCATTACCTATCAAAATCATGAACACTAAACAATTTAAGTCCAAAGGTTTCTAGTTCTATCATTATTGCTCATCCAGGAAAAAGAAACATTCAACACGATTTTCATCTTTGTTCCCTGCACCAAAAGAGAAAAACAGGAAGAGGCTAATAATTAATTAACTATATTGAGAGAACTTGGAATTAAAAACTCATGAAATTATATATTTAATGGAAAGTGGATCATCCGGACTCAATATACCAATCACCCTAGTTACTAGTTACCCACTCCGTTAAGTATGTTACATTCTCACAGTTTAACTCTTAAATTATTGAATAGTTACAAAATAAAACTACTTTTTGAACTCTACACACCTCATATCAGTGACTTTTTAGAGATTTCATGCAAAATAACCACATATTCCACAAAGAGTAGTTTGTGGATACTTGATATTCCGCAAACCACATAAAATTTGCCAAAAACGGATTTGTTTTGGAACTTTTGTGTATTCACATCAAGTATTCCACAAAAATTGGTAAATAATTTGTAAATTTGCCAAAAAAAAATCATCTTTTTAGCTAGTGGTTTGGCGGAATATCACGTTTCCGGAAAATACTTTTGCAGAACATGTGGCTATTTGTATGAAACCACTAAAAAGTGGGTCAATATGAGATTGTTTGAATTAATCAGTTTAGCAGGTTGAAACGTTCAAGTAAAAACTTTGAGCTCTCCTGACAAGCTTGACTCGTTTCACTTTTAGCTATATTTTTTACTTCGGCTCATTTGACCCATTGGATCCCATCTTAAAGCAATGAGATGGATGATAACGTACCAAATTTCAAGGTTGATAAACTTCAGGAAGCTGGAGACCCACACTTGCAGCAGATTTTCCAAGTACTTTCTTCATTTCCGCTGTTCTATCTACTGCTATGTTGTAAGAAAATAGCAAGTCCTACGCAAATTGAAACAGTTAAACGTACTAGTTAAAACAAACACCGCATAAGAGTAAAACGAAACCAAGGGGGTTGCGAATAATGAGGTTGTACCTGGTGTTGATGAACGCTGTTTAAAAGGTAAGTATAATTATTAGCAAGTATTGTTTTGTGGTGGATTTCTAAGTTGTGGCCATTTTTCCGAAACTCGGACTTAATAAAGTCTGTGAAATGTTCGTTGCCAATGTGTTTCTTGACTGCTTTCATAAGTTGCCTATAAACCTTAACAGCTTCACCAGATCCCATCCTTTTACTGATTCAATTCAATTCTAATAAGTCAGTTTTTAACCTAAAAAACTAGTAACTGTTCGCAGATCAACGAATTATATAGCAACAATTGAAAAAAACTAACCGTAGAAGAATCAGCTGATAACGGTATGCGGAAAGTGATGTGTGGGTTTTGTTAAAATTCTATGTTTTGCCCCAAATGTTATCATAAACTCCCTTTTATAAAAAAAGGAAAATGATACAATTTGTTTTGAAAACCTAATAGTATTCCGGAAGGAGGACAATGATCAAATGTTTGTTATTATCAGTTACTTGTTGAATTTTATAAGATGAGATGAGATGGAATCATCGAAAGTTAAGATGATTGGATGGGATTATTATCAACAACAAGTTGGTTGTTTTAACAGCCCTTGACGAAGCTAATCGTGTTAGAGCACCCGAACTAATAGCTCGAGTTGTAACTATTTAGTAACCTATCAATCACTTTTTAATCATTAGTCGCTCTAAATTAACAATTAATTTTAAATTGATATATCTAAAATATAACTAGGATTTACGAAGAGTTAATTACATAATTGGTCCCTGTGTTTGTTCCAAAACAACGGGTCCAGTCCCTGGGCCACAATTCGTTCGGGTCCAGTCCCTGGAGCCTATCTTTGGTTGCACGTTTGGTCCCTCCCTCTAACAATCGTTAAAAAATCTCGTTAAATACCCCATGTGACTGGCACATGATGGGTAGAAAAGACATTTCGCCTTTCTTTTTCCCCCTTTATATAAATCCATCTTCTTCATTCATCTTCTTCCTCATTTAATTACGTCTTGGACTTCCGCTACACACACACACACGTTTCACTCCGACGAAATTACCACCGTATACCAACACATCACCACCACTCTACTTCAACTAAACCACCACAATCCAACGCATCATTTCCAGATCTAACCGGGAGATGGCTTCGCCGGAGGCCGATTCCTGCTCAATCAAAACAGTCCTAATTCCAGCCGTAGAAAAAATCATCAGCAACAGTTCATGGCGAAAACACTCCAAATTAGGTAACGAATGTAAATCTCTACTTGAACGTATTAAATCACCCGAAAAACCTCCACCTGTATCGCCTAAATCACCTAAATCACCTTCTGGAAAACAATCGGATTCTGATTCGGTATCGGTATCGAATACGGTAGTTACAGGTGTATTACATGATACTGGATCTAATGAATTAAGTTTAGATGAATCTGAAGTTATTTTAAGTCCAATTATTAAAGCTTGTAGTTCTGGTGATCCGAAAATAGCGGAGCCAGGGTTAGATTGTGTGCAGAAGTTGATAGCGTATGGTTATTTACGCGGTGAGTCTAGATAATAGTGGTGGATTGGATGGGAAACTGTTGGCGAAGTTGATTGAGTCGGTTTGTAAGTGTAGTGAGTTAGGTGATGAAGGGGTGGAGTTGTTGGTGTTGAAGACGATTTTGTCAGCGGTTTAGCGGAAGTCCAAATGAGGAAGAAGATGAAGGAAGAAGATGGATTTATATAAAGGGGGGAAAAGAAAGGCGAAATGTCTTTTTTACTCATCATGTGCCAGTCACATGGGGTATTTAACGAGATTTTTTAACGATTGTTAGAGGGAGGGACCAAACGTGCAACCAAAGATAGGCTCCACGGACTGGACCAGAACGAATTGTGACCCAGGGACTGAACCCGTTGTTTTGGAACAAACACAGGGACCAATTATGTAATTAACTCTTTTACGAAAAACTAATTAACACCATTAAAACAAACATTTAATTCTTTTTCAAGAGAACACTCACTTGATATACTTTTGACGACCTTTTTTCCGGTATATACATTAGTGTATATACTAAATATACACTGGTGTATATACTAATTCACCAAAAACATATTTGAACCTTATATTCACTAGTGAATACATATGTATACACAAGTGAATACACTTCTATTCACCGGTGTATAAACTAATTCGTGACGTACATTCTAATCATAGATTCACCACTGAATATATACGTATACACAAAATCAGTGTATATACACAGTTTTTGAAAACTTCAAAATTTGTAGTATATACATCAGTGAATATAAAAAAAAAGAAAAAATGTCTTCAAAATTTAAAAAGTTTATATTTTTCTTAAATAGAATTAAATACTCGTTCTAACGGTATATTTTTTATTTCGTAAAAACTTATAATTTAAAAGATATTTACTTTTTAAAATGAAGTATGTTTTGTTAAATTAGTGGGTAGATGGTTCTCATGTGAAACAAAATATAAATATATATATATATATATATATATATATATATATATATATATAGATAGGGTGAGGTTCAAAAGAGATCCTCAATTTTCTAGAGATCCAAGGATCCACTTTTTAGCCACACAAATTTACTTAGGAGTCAAAACCACAAAGGCTTCCTAGCCATTCATTTTTCTTTTTATATTTCTTTTTTTTTTTCATTTTTTTTTTTTTTCGTTTTTTAATTCGGTTTTTTTTTTTTGCTATGTTTTACTTAACTTTCTTTTTTTTTTTTTTTTCAAAATCACATGTGATTTTTTTGTAAAAAATTTAAATCACATGTGATTTTCAAAAACCAAAATTTATAAATTTTAAAATCACACGTGAATTATTTTTTTTTGTCGAAAATCACATGTGATTTTCAAAAACCAAACTTTATAAATTTTAAAGTCACACTTGAAAATTTTGTTTCTCGAAAATCACATGTGATTTTATAAGCAACATAGTTTGTAAGTTAAAAATCACATGTGATTTTGGTAAAAAATAATCAATAATTTATTAAAATCAAACGTGATTTTACCCATAAAATATATGTAGATTGAAAATCACATGTGATTTTTAAAAAGTAAGGTTGAAAATCAAATGTGATTTTCGGAAAAAAAAAAAAAAAAAAAAAAAAAAAAAAAAAAAAAAAAAAAAGGTAAATAAAAAGGAAAAGGAAAAAGTAAATTTTTTTTTTAGAAAAATAGTAAAAAAAAAATTTTAGAAAAAAAAAGAAAAAAAAGAAAAGAAAAAAGATATAAGGAAAAATTGGTGGCTAGGAAGAGATCCCTGGATCTCTAGCAAATTAGGGTTCCCTTTTGAACCCCAATCTATATATATATATATATATATATATATATATATATATATATATATATATATATATATATATATATATATATATATATATATATATATATATATATATATATATATATATATATATATATATATATATATATAGATTGAGGTTCAAAAGGGATCCCTAATACTCTAGAGATCCACGGATTTCTAATTCTCAAGAGATCCAGGAATCCCTTTTTAACCACCCATTTTTCCTTATATCTTTGTTCTTTTTTTTCTAATTTTTTTCTAAAATTTTTTGTACTTTCTTTTTTTTACCTTTGTATTTTTTAATTTTTTTTTCTTCCGAAAATTAAATTTGATTTTCAACCTTACTTTTAAAAATCACATGTGATTTTCAGTCTACAAATCTTTTATGGGTAAAATCTCGTTTGATTTTAAAAAATTATTGATTATTTTTTACCAAATTTAAATGTGATTTTTAACCTACAAACTATTTTGCTTATAAAATCACATGTGATTTTCGAGAAAAAAAATTTTCAATTGTGACTTTAAAATTTATAAATTTTGGTTTTTTGAAAATCACATGTGATTTTCGACAAAAAAAAAATTCACGTGTGATTTTAAAATTTATAAATATTGGTTTTTGAAAATCACATGTGATTTCAATTTTTTACAAAAAAATCACATGTGATTTTGAAAAAAAAAAAGTTAAATAAAACGTATCAAAAAAAGAAAACAAATTAAAAAACGAAAAGAAAAAATGAAAAAAAAATATATATATTAAGGGAAAAATGTATGGCTAGGAAGTGATCCCTGGATCTCTAGAGAATCGGAGATCCCTTTTGAAACTCACCCTATATATATATATATATATATATATATATATATATATATATAGGGGAGGGTTAATGTAAAAAAAATTTAAAATAAAAAGTATACGAAATGTTCTTAGCCCTCCATTTATCCACTTTTTTAATTCTTCAAACAAGTCCACACGGTGGCATTTTTGTAAAAACCTTGAACTTTGGGGGATTTATTATAACAGGTTATTTAATCAATAATAAATATCCTTATTTCACCTCCAATCAAACCTAAAAATCCTCATCATTATCATATCCAATCAAAAAACAAAATCCTCATCATCATCATCTCCAATCAAAACCAAAAAACCTAACCTACCGTGAAAATCAAAACTTCGGCGAATCTCCGCTGTGAAGCTCCGCCGTAAATCTCCGTCGGATCCGCCGTGAATCTCCGGCGTGTAATTTTACAAGTTACAAGATCCAATTTTAACGAGATCTTTCGTGAATCTCCGCCGGAGCAGTGACAGAAAGGAGGGAGATCTGGAGTTTAACGAGATCCGATTTCGTCATTCAGGTCAGTTTCGCCGGAGAAGTGAATCGGATTTTAACGAGATCTGGAATTAGTATTATGGTTCTTTTGACGAGATCTGGTTTTTGACGAGATCTAGAATTACTATATTGACGAGATCTGGAATTAGTAGTATGGTTCTTGTTTACAATAATGTGTGCGTAAAGTTCAAAAAACAATGTGCATAAGTTTATATTGTGCATAAATGTTTAGAAATTAGTATTGTGGTTCTTTTACTATTTTGACAAATATATGTGCATAAGTATATAAAAGTAATGTGTATATATTTATGCGTTTATAAAATTCTGGTTTTACATTAGTATGTGCATAACTTTAAAATTCATTGTGCATAAGTTTAAAACACAATGCGTATATAAAAGTTTATCGAAATAAATATTATGATTCATTTTATGTTTTGATGTATGTATGTGCATAAGTTTATGAAGAATGATTTCTTTCGAAAGTGAGAGTCATTTTGTTTGTAAATGCAGCTCTGATTTCGTCATCAGCTCTCTGGAATTAGTATAAACGAAAATCGAATAAAGAAATAGCAAACAATATGCATAAATTTGTACAGTAATGTCTATGTGTATAAGTTTATGAAATCTTCGAAAATTCTTGAGAGATGAATACGTAAAAAAGTATGTATCAAATTAGAGAATCGATATAAACAATCAATGAAAAATTAATTATGTGTTTAAACTCTAAGAAAGAAAGAATGGATATGAACAATAATTAATTGATTATGTATTGAAAACCTAACAAAGAAAGAATCAATTTTGAATAAAAAAAGGGATCTAAAAAAAGAAAGAATCAATTTTGAATAAAAAAATGGATTTAAAAAAAGAAATAGGAGTGCAAAATACCAATAATACCCTTAATGAAATGACAAGTCCCTAATTTTCTTTTGGACACGTGTCAACCCCTTGTTCCTTCCAATACTTTTTATTTTCAACTCCTTTTTATAATATCCTACTCAAATGAGATCCTCAATTTGCTATGGATCCAGGGATCCACTTTTCAGCCACACATTTTCCCCTTAATACTTTTTTTTTTTTTTTTTTTTTACTTAACCTTTTTTTTTTCAAAATCACATGTGATTTTTTTGTAAAAAATTGAAATTACATATGATTTTCAAAAACCAAAATTTATAAATTTTAAAATCACACGTGAATTTTTTTTTTTTTTGGAAAATCACATGTGATTTTCAAAAACCAAAATTTATAAATTTTAAAGTCACACTTGAAATATTTGTTTCTCGAAAATCACATGTAATTTTATAAGCAAAATAGTTTGTAGGTTAAAAATCACATGTGATTTTACCCATAAAAGATTTGTAGATTGAAAATCACATGTGATTTTTAAAAGTAAGATTGAAAATCAAATGTGATTTTCGGAAGAAAAAAAAAAAAAAAGTAAATAAAAAGCTAAAAGATAAAAGTAAAAAAAAAACTAGAAAAAAAGCAAAAAAAAAAAAAAACAAAGATATAAGAAAAAGTGGGTGGTTAAAAAGTGGATCTCTAGATCTCTAGAAAATTAAGGATCCCATTTGAACCTCAATCTATATATATATACCCTAATTTTCTCTTGGACACGTGTCAACCCCTTGTTCCTTCCAATACTTTTTATTTTCAACTCCTTTTTATAATATCCTACTCCTATATATATATATATATATATATATATATATATATATATATATATATATATATATATATATATTTCGTTCAACACTTGTTATCTTCTGAATGATAGTTCGTATTCGAGATTCTTGCCCAAGGTTTGGGATTATGTCTAGCAACATCTTAAAAGTCGAAGAGTCAGGGGAAAAACCTTTGTTGATCATTTCCTCTAGAAAAATCTCAGCTTCTATAATTTCGTTTTTCTTCAACAACTCTTGTACAATAACATAGTACGTGACCTCATTTGGCAAACAACCGTTCTCTTCCATCTTTTTAAGCAATTCTTTAGCTTTATCAAACAACCCTTCCTGGCAATGCTCGTCAAGTTTAATTGTTTGACAAGTGAAAGAGCCGCAGAATAATGTTTCATCTTAACAATAAGAGTAATAAGCTGGTTAAATTTAACGACTGAAAGTCGACCTTTCATGTGTAGTCAAATTGGATGCGTGTCAAAATGGGTCACTTAAAAATTGTAAGCATCAATTTGGTGTGGGTCACATCGGAAGCCGATTAAAACGGAAGTGAGTCAAAACAGGTGCGAGTCAAAACAAAATCTTTCTAAAATTAACTAGACACGAAGTGTATATATTAATATATTACTTATAATCATTTAAATCATATGCATAACAACTTCAAAAGTTTGTAACACCGACATTTTAAACGTAAAACTAATATATGTCACTATTAAAAGTCTAGCTTAGACCCGTTCTCTTTTTCCCCACCCTATCTCATTTGCTATTCTTTTCTTTTATTTTTGTTACAGTCTAATACGACCCCATCTATATTGAATCCATTTTCATCTATATTAGAAAAACCAATACATTGTCAAATTTAGTTCGAAAATTGTGAATGTTTAAAGTGAAATAGAAAGTGGAATAAAACTTGTTCCTCTATAACAGAAATGGGCCACCTAAAGATGTTATTGGGCCAAAACATAATAAAATTTATTCTTTTATAATAGACATGGGCCACCTAAAGATGCTATTGGGCCAAAAGCCTTTGATGTTCTAACGGCTATAAAAAAGTACACTGCTTATTTAAACTTCGATATCAAATTCAAAGCATCAGCATCAGAAATGGTCAATCCACCTTCACGCCAAGGCGAAAAACTTCGATATCAAATTCAAAGCAACTAAATACTTTCCCACTTTCATTAGGTTCTCACTTTTCCTCGAAATCTCACATCTCCTGATCCGAGTGCGTTCTGATAATAATAATCAGACAAAATCACTGAAATATAAGATTGTTGGTGATTTGTGTCACCAATATGATTTAAGTGTAATGGGATTAATTTGTTAACCAATATGTAATCTTGATAAATATTGAACAAGTTCGGGAAAGTGTGGAGTGCACACTTGTTTGAATTTATCTTGATTGTTTAGGGATCCAAGGGGCATAGTTTATTAAAAATGTTATTAAAACATAAATCCAAAACCGGGTTTGACCCGGTTTGGTGGTTATTTACTGCTTTATTGCAGTTTATTTATTGCCTAATAAATCTCAAATGTTGGTTATAAAAAGGCTGGTATGTTTATTCAAATTTATTGACACAAAAATATGCACATTTATCCGTTCAATTCTCTGAGTTTTATCCGATTAAAGATTTCGATAGTACCATCGAAATACTTTGATCTGAAAGTGAAATCACGACTCTCAGAATCCGTTATCGAAATCCCCAATATACAACAAAGATCAAAGTATTTTATATATTGGAATTCTGATGAAAATCGTGATTGTTGGATTTGAAAGATTATGATATCTAAATTGAGAGGGCAATCTGACTTCGATGATTATTGCGGAGGAACTGGTATTGCATGATATAAATGTATGCATAAGAAGTTTGAATAAAGAAGATTACTAAAAGTTAATCATCAAGTTGATGCGTGAAGATTCAATTGGTGGATTTAATAAAGTTGGTTCACTCATACTGGTACAAAATTTCTTTTTATCTTCTATGTTGATATATATTGAGAAATTAAAAAGTCAAGAACAATTTTAAAAGAAATATGAATTATAATATATATGGAAGAATGTGAAAACTCAGTACCTTTGCCATATTTTTTTAAAAGGAAACATGATCTATTTATGTATCATGGGTATGGAATATTTAATTGTCATAACAATTAATGGTGATGACTCAAGAAGGATAAAAGTATCATTATCCTTTGAGAATTACCAAGGAAGTGCAATAATTATCTGGGTTAATTTCATGATGAAATTGGATGGAAATTTCTGGTAACAGAAATGAACGGTGAAACCGTTTTTCTTAGTGGTTTCCTCCTTGGTCGGGAGTTAACTATATTTGACGGTTTTGTTTTAATGGCAATGATTTTTATATAAAAATCACTAATTTATCTGCATATGAAACAGATTTGGATATAGCTTTGTTGTTGTATGTTAAAACATTTTAACATGTGCTAGATAATTACGTGGCTGCCTTAATGGTAATTTTGTTTATATAACATTATGGTTTTATTTTGTTGGCACAAGTGGAAAGGGAAAACAAATTTTTGTCGGGTAACTACCGAATTGGCGGTTTCTTTCTTTGTAATACATATACATCTCGAAAATTTATCATTTGAATCTAAATGGATTTTTACAATTTTGAAAATAATATTACCTGTAGTGGGTTTAATTTTAGAGGGTAACTTGTATATTATTATGATTTTGGCCGTGATGATTCTTTAAGGAAATTTTTTTCTACTCAAGTGGTTTGTTTTACAGTCAAGAGAAAAATGTTAATTCTATTAACTTTGGTAACCAAATTAAATGCAAGAGAATATTCTCCACATTACATGCCAACATGGTGGTAAGTTACTGGTTACGGTTTTGAAATCATTTGTTTTCATAAAGTCATCAGTTTAAGAGTGCATAATATAAAGTAGTGGGATATCTATTTTAAGTTTGGAAATTGATTAATGGCACTTGTGAATAAATTGTAAACATGGATGAGTGGTTAATGATGGCACCAGTTTGGTTATTTGCAAAATAATAAAAGTATGGTTCGATATCTTGCAAACTTGTTTTCTTCGTTTGCTGTTAAATATTTGAATTATATATGAATTGGATCATGGATTGTGGTTTTAGATACAACAAATATCTTTATAACTAAAAGGATATGATGTAAAGTTTTATCATTTGATTAAGAAGATGATACATCTTCTTGAAGGAGGTATAATTTCTTGGGCATCTAAGAATCAAATTTGATTTACAAATTCAATGCTCAAGTCTCAATTTGTAGCATTGGTTGTTGCTGGTAAGGAAGTTAAATGACTTAAGGATTTGATTTATGAAATTCCATTATGGCCCAAACCGATATCCACCATATCTATTAGATGTGATAGTGCTGCTACCTTGGCCAAGACTTATAGTCATGTGTATAATGGGAAGTCTAGACACTTGGGTGTTAGACATAGCATGATTCGTGATCTCATTATGAATGGTGTGATATCTGTCGAGTTTGTGAAAACTGATTTGAATTTAGCCGATCATTTAACCAAAGGGTTAGTTAAAGATCTTGTGCACAAGGCGGAAAGCTTAATATCTAAAGATTGGAACACATTATGTATTACATCCCAAGGTATGTGTTCAGTACTGCAAGAGAGTTAGGTTGAAATTATATTTCTTAATAGTTCTTTGAAAAATTGCATGTGCGGATGCGAGAATAAAGAGCTACCTATATAAGCATGAAGTTTAGCTGCTTCAAGAAGTTTGGGACTTAACTTTGATATGCTTATTGAAGGATAGGACATAGGCTAGTAAAATATGATGTCAAGTTAGAACATGAATGTGTAAACTGTTGTGTATATTTTCTTCATTATATTTACTATGGATAGAAAGGGTTCAATTCTTAGTAACACCCTTGATATTCGAATATATGAATTGAATTTATACTAATGTGAAATTCAATCGTCACGACATTTCATTTATGCATCAGTTTGTTTGTTATGAATTTAATTTAAGTTAATCAAGATTACACTTAAATGGGGGAGGATTGTTGGTGATTTGTGTCACCAATATGATTTAAGTGTAATGAGATTAATTTGTTAACCAATATGTAATCTTGATAAATATTGAACAAGTTCGGGAAAGTGTGGAGTGCACACTTGTTTGAATTTATCTTGATTGTTTAGGGATCCAAGGGGCATAGTTTATTAAAAATGTTATTAAAACATAAATCCAAAACCGGGTTTGACCCGGTTTGGTGGTTATTTACTGCTTTATTGCAGTTTATTTATTGCCTAATAAATCTCAAATGTTGGTTATAAAAAGGCTGGTATGTTTATTCAAATTTATTGACACAAAAATATGCACATTTATCCGTTCAATTCTCTGAGTTTTATCCGATTAAAGATTTCGATAGTACCATCGAAATACTTTGATCTGAAAGTGAAATCACGACTCTCAGAATCCGTTATCGAAATCCCCAATATACAACATAAGATCACTCATTTCATTAACAAATTACTGAGTAAACCCGCGAAAAAGGATAATCGTGGAAGCAATGTGGCGATTGGTAACCTTGCTCATTTGATTGAGTCAATATATGAAAGGGATACAAAAGGGAAAATCTTGCTTTTTTTGAATATACTGTTAGACATCGTTACACAATTAAAGACGTTCATATTCGTAGAGATGAAAAAGAATAAGTTGTTAATGTTGATTTTTATCGCAATGTTGAGTTATCCTCTTTGGATTCAAATGACTAGTTATTCTAGTTATGGAAAAAGAAGCTTTGTTTCAAGATACATTCGGAAGGCTTGGAATTTGGCTGGCGCTAGAGCGTTTTTATATACGATTGCACAGGTAATTTAGATATGTTATTTTGATAAAGAAAATTATATTTCATATGTGAACTTTTTTCTAGTTCCAAAACTTAACTTATAATGAATGATTTACTTACAAACTAAAGCGGTGATTCTTGTTCTTCTGGTTAATGAGATTTTTGAATTTGTTCTTTAGTTTCATCCATACATTTGTGAAAAAAGTAGTGTCGTAGATGTGGTTTACATGAGTCTGCTTCAACAAATTTGGGCATTTCATGAGCCTTGCTAGTGTGACCTACTTTTTAAAACTCGTTAATAACTGTCCCATACATTACTTGACCGGGCTCGCTAAGTTTCTCTCTAAGCACAGGAGTTTCCTGGATAAATCAACAGCTTCAAAAACGCTATAAACAAATTGCATAAACAAATTCAACCGAATTGTAAATTTGTTCCTGTTCGGATCTTAACTTAGTCTAGACGATTCAGTTTCATATTTCAGGAACTGAAATCCAATTGGATTCACCTGGATTAAACTCATCCATCCAAACGAACACCCTATTGAATATGGCATATCGTTTCTTAAAAAAATATAGCTTTGACTTTTGCTCGACTACTGGAAAAAAAAAGGTATATCATAGCTTATTAAGAAGTCGAAGTGGTCAGAGACGTGGAAAAGAACTATGTGGTTAATGTTTGTTATTGAACACTATGTTTATGTTATATGAGATGTTAAATATGTTTTTTCCCATCTTTTCTTTCCATAGTGGTTATCTTTTGAATGATTGTTTGCATACGAGAATCTTGTCTGACATCTTGTCCGACATCTGGGATTAGATGTAGCAACATTTTAAAAGTAGTAGAGTCGGGCAAGAAACCTCGGTCGGTCATTTCCTCCAGAATAATCTCAGCCTCTTCACACTCGTTTTTCTTCAACATCTCCTGAGCAAGAACGTTGTATGCGACACTATCCGGCAAACAACCATTTTCTTCCATCTTTGAAAGCATTTCTTTAGCTTTTCCAAATAGCCCTTCTTGACAAAACACACTAATCATCAATGTATACGTCTTAATATCTGGATTCAATCCTTCCGATAAGAGTTCATCAAACAGATCCATTGCCAAGTTAGGCTTCCCACATTTGCCAAAACCATCAATCAAGATAGTATACAAACCTACTTCATTCATCAATTCCTTGCTTTCTAATGAACGGAAGATAGCCAACGCATCAGAACATTTGGATTTTTTGCACATTCCATTGAACAAGATACCATAAGTAAATACAGTTGGAGTCAGGCCCTTGGCTTGCATCTCCTTGACGAGTTCGTTAGCCGCTACAAAATTTCCTGACTGACACAAACCTTGTAACATGCTATTAAAGGTAATAACATTAGGAACCAACCCTTTGTTTTGGATTTCTCGAAAAAGAATCATTGCCTCACTGTTTCTCTTTTTCTTGCTGTATCCATTTATAAGGCTGCTATATGTGATGATGTCAGGCACATTATCCTTCTCCGACATGCGATCTAGAACTTGTTTTGCTTCATCCAATTCACCCCGCAAACAATATCCATCAATTAGTGCATTGTAAGTGATTACATCAGGATGTAGACCTCTTCTTACCATTGCTTCCACAGCAAGCTCTGCATCTGTTACAGATCCTTGCTTGCAAAACGAATTCACCAATATATTAAAAGTATCCACCCCGGGAGAGATTCCTTCCTCCTCCATATCTTGTAAAATTCTTATCGCCTCTGTTTCTCGACCAAAGGTACATAGACCATGAATCAAAGAGTTATAAGTGATAAGATCTACATGGACGCCTTTTTCAATTATCTTATTAAAGAGTTGTAACGCTCGATCAACCATTTTGTCTTTACAAAGGCTACTGATGACTGTATTGTAGTGAAGTATAGATGGTTTACACGAGCCTGATTCCATGAAGTTGAGCAACTCAAGAGCCTTACTGGTGTGACCTACTTTACAAAGCCCGTTAATAATAGTTCCATACATAACCAAATCAGGCTCACAAATTTTGTCCCTCACCAGTTTCCTGGATAACTCAACAGCTTCAAAAACTCGATCTCCTATAACAAGACCATGTATGAGAGTAGAGATGGCAAAACCACCCGAAACCGATGGGGAAAACCGAAACCCAAGACAGTTGGGTCGGGTTCGGAGGCGGGTTAGCGAGTTTGGAGGCGGGTATGGGCACAAAAATATTTCTTTTGCGGGTTTGGGTATGGATATGGGTTTTTTCAAATACCCACCAGATTATCCGTATCCGTACTCATACCCGTACCCATACACATATTAAGTCTTTTTTTTCTTTTTTTATTTATAAAAAATACATATTACTAATAATAACTTTTTATATTATATACTCTAATTGATTTCACATAACTTACATTATATCCTTTAAAATAAACGTTTAAAATTTTTGAAATGTCGATAATGAATTAGGTATTTTGTTGGGTTTTAGTAATTCGTTAAGAATTTTTTTTATCCCTAACTCGACATTTTGTGTAGCATAAATGTAAATGGGTATACCCAATACCCGCGGGGAAACCCGAAAAACCGATGGGTAAAACTATATGGGTATCCAATGGGTATTGGGTTGGATATGGGTATGAGTTTTATAAATGGATGCGGGTACGGGTTTAGTGATATCCGATCCGAACCCGCCCCGTTGCCATCCCTATATGAGAGTGTTATAGGTGGCCAAAGCAGGCGGATGGCCTTGCTTGAACATGGTGGCTAATAATGCAAAACCATAAGTCACGCGGTTCAGGCGGCCATAACAGTTCATAGAAATGTTTATTGAATAAATATCACCGCGAATACCAATTGCATTTAATCGTTTAAAAAGTGAAAGAGCGGTAGAATAATGTTTCATGTTTACAATGTCGGTAATAAGCTGATTAAATTTGATGAGGGAAGGCCGAGGTTGCTGATGAAGCATTCGATCAAACAGTTGGAGGGCGTCATCGAGTATAGTGAGTTTTTGAACACCAGACGTATGTTTCATTGATAAAAATCTGCGATTTCGAGGTAAAATTGAGCAATAATATGTATGTAGTTAAAAAAAAAGACAAATCTTTTTTACCAACACGAACAGTTATTGACATGCAACAAACATATAAATGGACTTGCTTGTGCAATTTTAGTTTTATACCTTTTTTTATGTGCTTTAAAAACTTGTCATTTGATACCAACAAAACATGAATTGCTCTCGTAATCGTCTAGATTAATGGTAGATTTTGTCTTAGAGGTAGAAATTTAGAACGGTCTCTATTAGAGGTGGCAAAATGGGCGGGTTGGGTCGGATTGGGTCACGGGTCATAAAGGGTGCAGGTCAAAATGGAGGCGCGTCAAAACGGGTCATTTCAAAATTGGGTCAAATTGAGTTGGGTCGAAACGGTTTGTGCGGGTTTGGTTGACCCGTTTATTTTTTCTTTTTTTCATTTTCCCCTTTTGTTTTCTAATAACTAAAAAATTAGATGAATCTGAAAATTATAGTTGTGTAACTTGTAACAACAAAATATTATAGTAAAGGGTCTTTTGTTTTTTCTGAATACTTAAGTCTGAAATCTGAAAACCAGTTCTGAATGATAAGATGCAGTGTCTGAAACCTGAAAGCATAATCAGTAAGACTGTTTGAAAAATAGTTTAAACATTTTTATTTTTTTATTTTATTTTCTTTTCTCTTTTGGTTCCTCTTATCATTTATAATGATATTAAACTAACTAAATTGCATAAAAACAATAACAAATACTTGAATGTAAAATTTAACAAAAAAAATATATTTATATTAAAAAACAAGTGCTTTCAACAATAATACCGAATATTAATAAAATTTTAGTGAAAATATTATAACAAGCAAAGTACGATAAAAGGGGGAAATGTAGTACTTTTTTCTTCGTAAACTAACATGATAAAAACTTTTCTATCAATTATTTTTCATTTTCATAATTTATCCAGTTATTTTTCACGTAAATTAATCATAACTATTCAAACCATTAACTTTTCTTTTTACCCATTTAAATCAATGTAAATAATTATATATATAACGTATGTACACTTATTAAAAAAAATCATAAGTTAGTTCAAGTTTAAAATAACGAGATTTTAAATTTAAATTTATATATAATATTAACGGACTCGAATTTTTTTAAACGATCTAAATAAAAAGGAGATTTCATTTTTTCTAAAATTATTATTTTCCTCTTTTGTTTTATTCATGTGTAAGAAGTAAATTATGACAAATAAATTTTAAAATATGTAAAGACTTGTGTGTTGAGTTTGAGTACATGATATTTGTATGAGTTATTTGATAAGAGGATGTTCAGACATTTATTTTCACTCATCGAAAAAGAGGAAATCAAGATATTATAAGAGCTTAAGAAAAAATAAATTCAAACAGTATTAATATCCTTATATCTGATCGAATATGAGAAATTACTCTTATTAAAAACTTATTTGAAAAAACAAAAGAGGCCTAATATTACATAAATTGTTTATAAGTTATTAAGTTGTATACATTTATTGCAATTTCTATGACTAAAATTAAAAATAATATTGGACCATTAGCTCTTAAAAGGATATATGAATATTATATTATCAATAAAAGTAAAAGATATTACAAGTAAAAGATATTAAATTAAAAAGTAATAATGAGATCGAGTGAATGTCAATTAAAAAATAATAATGAGATTGAGTGAATGTCAATAAGACTAAGACAAGACGAAGACCGATGGCTGAAGAAGAATGGAGGTGTGATGTACCACGATGTTTTTGGTTACTTTATTTTTGACCCAGTATGTTTAATGATGCCTTTTGGATTTTTGAGGTGGTAATGTCTTTTGGATTTATCAAGTTTATTTTGGAATGTTGGTAATAACTTTGTAATTTTGCTGTTGTAATCTTTTGTTATGAACTCGTATTCAACAGCACAACTTATGTTCCATTTGTGAATGTAATTTGTTTCATTTTTTAATTTGTTGCTTATTTTGAAAATTTTGTTATAGTTTTCCGTTCGTTACAGGCTGCTATCTACTTGATTATAACCTGCACATCTGAAGTTTTGGATGCACATTTAAAAAAGTTAACTTGTTTGACCCGCTTGACCCATTTAAACCGCTAACCTGTTTAACCCGTCTAATTAAGCAGGTTATATGGGTCGGATTCAGGTTCAAGGTAAACAGGTTAGGTTTGAGATTTATAACCCGTTTATATAAAGAGGTCGGTTTCAGGTTGAATGTTTTTGACCTGCCAACCCGCGAACCCGAACCCGACCTGAACTACCACCCCTAGTAATCGGTAGACACACTCATAACTACTTACGCTTATAAGACAGTTTTATTTTATTTTGCTCTATCCATTTTTACCCATGGTTTCATCCATTTCAACCCATTTTATTTCTAACATTCTTTACCTTTGATCCATACTAACCCGCAAGAGCAATTTACCCTACCCAATTTGACCCATAAAACAAATTTAAGTATCCAAATAGACCCAAATTAAAGGGTTTGGGCCAAGATTGTCAGGCCTAGTCTCAATAACCGAGGTAATATGGTAACCTCAAGATTCTAATGAAATGTATACCTTCATTCAAAGCAAAGTACCGATAAACGCCGGAGTTTCTAAAAGTAGGAATAGAAGCAACAGGAGATTTATCAGAATAATCGTTTGCTAGGTCATTGAAATAAAATTCTGGACAAAACAACATAAATTGAACTACAAAGGAACTATTAAATCATTTGGAGCTTTTATTTTTTAAAGTCTATCATAAATAAACGAGTCTTTTAAAGTTTCAAAAACACTTAGCATTAA
This sequence comes from Senecio squalidus, assembly GCA_910822075.1. Classification (NCBI taxonomy): domain Eukaryota; kingdom Viridiplantae; phylum Streptophyta; class Magnoliopsida; order Asterales; family Asteraceae; genus Senecio; species Senecio squalidus. Next base: position 18,262,187 of record CAJVGC010000589.1, read on the forward strand.
GGGGTATTTTTGTAGTATTTCACTAATTTATTATTTGATAATGTTTGATCTTTCATATTTCATTTCATTTGAATAGTTACTAATAATATATAATTTATTGTTGAAATATAAATAAGTTAGTCCACTCCCGTGCATCGTACGTGTACCATAACTAGTTATATACTACAGAAAGCAAGAAACCAGGCAGCATCCCATAATCAAATATAAAAACGACCACAAACTGGACCTTAATATACCTTGAGAAATCTACGAAATGATTTGAGATGTTAAATCAGGTATTCTTCCATCTTTTCTTTCAACACTTGTTATCTTCTGAATGATAGTTCGAATTCGAGATTCTTGTCCTACATTTGGGATTAGGTGAAGTAACATCTCAAAAGTAGAAGAATCGGGCATAAAATCTCGGCCAATCATTTCTTCAAGAAAAATCTCCGCCTCTTGACTCTCGTTTTTCTTCAACAACTCTCGAACAATAACATTGTATGTGAAGCTATTTGGAGAACACCCACTCTCTTCCATCTTTGTAAGTAATTCTTTAGCTTTATCAAATAACCCTTCTTGGCACAACACACGTATCACTACGGTATATGTCTTCATATCTGGCTTCAATCCTTTCGATAAGAGTTCATCAAACAGATCCATCGCTAAGTCTAGCTTCCCACATTTGCTACAACCATCAATCAGTATAGTATACAAACTTACTTCTTGCATCAATTTATTACTTTCTAGTGTACGGAAGAGAACCAATGCATCAGATACCTGGGAGTTTTTGCACATTCCATTGAACAAGATACCATATGTAAATATATCTGGAGTCAGGCCCTTTGCTTGCATCTCGTTAAAGAGTTCTCTAGCAGCTGTAGGTTTTCCTGATTGAAACAAACCTTGTAACAGGCTATTGTAGGTAATAATATTAGGAATCAAACCTTTGTCTTGGATTTCTCGAAAAAGATTCAATGCCTCATCTATCCTCTTCTTCTTGCAATATCCATTTATAAGGCTGTTATATGTGATAATAACTGGCAAAAGATAATTCTCGACCATGCGATCAAGTACTTTTTTTGCTTCCTCCAGTTCACCACGTAAACAATATCCATCAATAAGTGCACTATAAGTGATTACATCTGGACGTAGACCTCTTCGTTCCATTGCTTCCACAGCAAGCTCTGCATCTTTTACGGATCCTTGCTTGCAAAACGAATTAACCAAGATTGTAAAAGTATGCACGTTAGGGGAGGTTCCTTTTTCCTCCATGTCTCTCAACAATCTTGTCGCTTCAATCTCTCGACCAAAGTTACATAGACCATGAATCAAAGCGTTATAAGTGAAGACATTTGGTCGGACGCCTTTTCCAGTCATCTTGTTGAAGAGTTGTAATGCACGATCAACCATCTTGTCTTTGCAGAGGCTATCAATGATTGAATTGTAATTTTGTACATCGGGTTTACATGCACCTGTTTCCATGAAGTTGAGCAATTCAAGAGCCTTGGTAGTGTGACCTACTTTACAAAGGCCATTAATAACGGTCCCATACATAACTTGATCAGGCTCACAAAGTTTGTAAATGAGCAGTTTCTTGAATAACTCAAGAGCTTCAAAAACCCGATCAGCAAGAACCAACCCATTTATGAGAGTGGTATAGGTGGTCAAAGTGGGAGGATGACCTTGCTTGAAGATAGTGGCTAATAAGGCAAAACCATAATTCAATTGATTAAGACGACAATAGCAGTTAATGGAGGCGTTCAATGTATAGATATCATTCGGAATACCAACGGAATATAATTGGTTAAAAAGGGAAAGGGCAGTGGAATAATGTTTCATCTTAACAATAGAATTAATGTGCTGATGAAATTCGACGACGGAAGGTGTTGGTTGTCTGTGAAGCATTTCATCAAACAGTTGGAGTGCATCGTCAAGTGTATTGACCTCGGGAGTTCCAGAGGAATATTTGACCGAGAAGAATCTCGGACTGAAAGAGTGGGTTAAAGCAGTAAAGTACTTAGGAGAATGACTCGACACAAATGGAGCCGAAAACGAAGAGAGAAGACGGAATGTTTTAACTAAAATGCAGCTGCTGATGCTATGGTAACCAATAACAACCACTCTTGGGGATACCATTTTGATCATCACTGTTTTCTTTCGACTTATTTTGTGCTTTATGAGCTTATTTTCTGGTTTATGAAAAACAAGCAAACACAAATAAGTTCACCAAAAAATAAGCTAAAACAATTATATTAGGTGGATATGGCTTAGAGTTAGAACATACTTGTTACTTTACATAGTTTTTGGATAAAGGTATGTTAACTTACATGTTTCGTCCACGTGTTGAGTGGTGCACGCGAGAACGGAAGAAAACGGTAGCGGAATAATTTTTCATGAGGCAAAACCACTTAAGTTATTTTGTGAAAATATCATGTTGACATGTTATTGTACCGAGATGGAATATGAAGAACTTGTATATAACCCATACCAACCCCACTGTGGAACAAAGTAGATAAATCTATGTGCTTGAATACTCATATTGTCATATTTAGTTCACCTTAATAAGGTATCTCGTACGAATGATAGTTCGCATACAAGATTCTTGTAGAATTTCCTTCATGGTTTCTTCTTTATAGATGACATGGTTTGTTCTTAACCTTAATAACTTGATTATTAACATATTTTCAAAAAATTAACGACTTAAAGAAAGTTTCAAAATTATAGAAACTAAACGGGTGTTTGTTTCGGCTTATATAACGGGTTATGAGTTTATGTAAATTTTGATAAGCTCATAAGCCCAGTTTTTTCGGCTTATGAGCTTATCAAGTTGAGTTTATGGTTTATTTAAGCTGATAACGTCTTATGAGCTTATCAAAATTTACATAAACTCATAAGTCCATTACAGAAGCCGAAACAAACACCCCCTAACTCTATCACCTAGCCCCAGTCCATAAAGGATTTACACCCTTACTATATTAAGTTACTTTGTCTAGAACTAAGGATTCGGCAGGCAGCCACACGCAATGTGGACACGACACAGTTTAAGTTTGCTTTTATAATAGATTAAATGTTCCATATTGTCTTTTATTTTCATTGAATATTAATCTGTATAAATGATTGTTCACACAATCACACACAAAAATTAAGTTAAAATTTTATTATAGAACATATGTACCATCTCAAACTTGAAAAAGTGTTTTTCTAGGATACCATCTTTTCTTTTGACACTTGTTATCTTATGAATGATAGTTCGCATATGAGAATCTTGTCCTACGTTTGGAATTAGGTCTAGCAACTTCTCACGAGTAGAAGAATCAGGCATAAAACCTCGGTTGATCATTTCTTCAAGAAAAAATTCTTCCTCCTCTTGACGCTCGTTTTTTTCAACAACTCTCGAACAATAACATTGTATGTGAAGCTATTTGGCAAACAACCACTCTCTTCCATCTTTGTAAGTATCAATTTAACTTTATCAAAACCCTTTTTGGCACAGCACACGTATCACCACGGTATATGTCTTCATATGCGGTTTCAATCCTTTCAATAAGAGTTCGTCAAACAGATCTATTGCTAAGTTAGGATTCCCATATTTGCTACAACCATCAATCAGTATATTATACAAACCTACTTCTTTCATCAATTTATTGCTTTCTAGTGAACGGAACAGAACCAGTGCCTCGGATACTTGGGAGTTTTTACACATTCCATTGATCAAGATACCATATGTAAATATAGTTGGAGTGGGACCCTTCACTTGCATCACGTTAAAAAGTTCTGCAGCTGCTACAGGGTTCCTGGGTTGATACAAACCTTGCAACATACTATTGTAGGTAAGAACATTAGGAATCAAACCTTTGTCTTGGATTTCTCGAAAAAGATTGAAGGCCTCATCAATTCTCTTTTTCTTGCAGTATCCGTTTATCAGGCTGCTATGGGTGATTATGTTGGGCACAATATTCTTCTCCACCATGCGATCAACAACTTCTTTAGCTTCATCCAGTTCACCAGGCAAGCAATATCCGGTAATAAGTGCATTGTATGTGATTACATCCGGTCGTAGATCTCTTCGTAACATTGCTTGCAAAACAATCTCTGCATCTTCTATGGATCCTTGCTTGCAAAAAGACTTTACCAATATGTTAAAGGTATGCACATTAGGGAAGATTCCATCCTCATCCATATCCATCAACATTCTCGCTGCCTCGGTCTCTCGACCGAAATTACATAGACCTTGCTTGAACCAAAGAGGTGTAAGTGATGACATTTGCTCGGACACTTTTTTCAGTCATCTTGTTGAAGAGTTGTAATGCGTCATCAATCCTCTTGTCCTTGCAGAGGCTATCAATTACGGCACTGTATTGTTCTACACATGGTGTACATGAGCTTGCTTCCATGAATCTGAGCAATTCAAGGGCGTTGCTAGTGTGACCTGCTTTACAGAGCCCATTAATAATGATTCCATACATATACTGCTCAGGATCACAAACTTTGTACTTAAGCAGTTTCTTGAGTAACTCAAGAGCTTCGAAAACCCGATCAGCATGAACAACCCCATTCATGAGAGTGTTATAGGTGGTCAAAGTGGGTGTGGATGACCTTGCTTAAAGACGGTGGCCAATAAGGCAAAACCAAAATTCACTTGATTAAGATGACAATAACAATAATAGAGCTGGTTAATGAATAGATATCAGTTGAAAGACCAATCAAATTTAACTTGTTAAAATGTAAAAGAGCGGTAGAATAATGTTTCATCTTTACAATAAGATCAACGAGCTTATGAAATTCGATGACGGAAGGTAGAGGTTCTTTGTGAAGCATTTCATCAAACAGTTGGAGGGCTTCATCGAGCTGAATGTGTTTAGGAACACTAAGGGTATGTTTAACGGGTAAAACCGTATGATTAGTAGAGTAATAATGAATTTGAGAATGATCGGGAAGAATCGAAAACTATGATTTTTGTAAAAGACGAAATGGTTTAACAAGATTGTTAAATTTATGGTAATCATTAAGAAGAACCCTAGCATATATCATTTTGAATCAATCTTGTGTTTCCTTTTGATGTTTTTTAAGTAGTTTGCTTGCATGGGCTACCAAAAGTTTGGGAATAAAAGTTACTGTTTTATTTTTGACAAACGTTGTGTTCTCAAGTTTTATTTTGAGGGTAAAGGAATGTAAAGGAAAGGAAATAAATAAATTGTTGTGTTCTCAAGTTTTTTTTTAAGGAAGGAAAGCAAAGTAAAAGAAAGGATTAGGAGGTAAAATTTATACATTTTATTCAATAAAACAATCCGGCCATATTTGGGGTGATTGTAAAGTTAAATAAATACTTTCTTTTACTTTACTTCCCTTTTCTTTACATTACTTTCCTTTACTTTAATTTTAAACTCGAGAACAGAGCAAAATGGTAAAAGTTTAAAGAAGGAGAAAGGGGACGACGGTAAATGCAGAGTAAAAAGTTTACTTCGAATAGTCTAAGACCAAAATCTCTCTAAAAAAAAGAGAATTTCGGCGAGTCCTCCTTAAGGGGACGACAATGCAGAGAAACGTTTACATCGAATAGTCTAAGAATTTCGGCGAGTCCTCTTGGTGTCCACAAAGGTGGGATGAGGTTCGAACATGAGACATCCCGTTATGGAAATCCAATTCTTACCATCCAAGCCAAACATCATCGACATAATATATATAATATGTTTTGTTAACGGAATATTGTAACATCACCCACACAAATTGAAATTAACATAATATATATAATATGTTTTGTTAACGGAATATTGAAAATAACATAATATATATAATATGTTCTGTTAACGGAATATTGTAACAACACCCACACAGTTTGAAGTTAAATGCGAGTCAAATTCAAGTTTTTATGTCTATTGGCTTTGCTTTTTCTTAAAAGTGACACTCGAAATTCATTCTACCGTAGGCTAAGCAAACTTCGAGTAGAAACTCCAATGCTCACACCTAATGAATTTATCAAGTTGATATACACTTTCTTCAGCTATGTATTTCACCAAAACAAATTCTACTAATGGTTTAGTTACAAAAATGATTCATTTACGAGATTGTAAAGTCCCATACAAAAAAAAAGGAGTTGTCGCCATTTGGTATAAAGTCCTCATGCCACGATTATACAAACAAATGTATATCTTCGTATGAACCGTTACAATTACAATTACATTTATATGAATCGTGCATCATCCAATTGTCTTAAGGCTTCCAATAGTGACACCTCTACTGTAAGATAACCTGCAACCTTCTCTCTTTACATTAGGTGTTCATTGAATATTCTCTACTACATAAAGCAAGAAACCAGGCAGCATCCCATAATCAAATATAAAAACAACCACAAACTGGACCTTAATATACCTTGAAAAATCTACGGAATGATTTGAGATGTTAAATCAGGTATTCTACCATCTTTTCTTTCAACACTTGTTATCTTCTGAATTATAGTTCGCATTCGAGATTCTTGTCCTACATTTGGGATTAGATGAAGTAACATCTCAAAAGTAGAAGAATCCGGCATAAAACCTCGACCAATCATTTCTTCAAGAAAAATCTCTGCCTCTTGACACTCGCTTTTCTTCAACAACTCTCGAACAATAACATTGTATGTGAAACTATTTGGAGAACAACCACTCTCTTCCATCTTTGTAAGTAATTCTTTAGCTTTATCAAATGACCCTTCTTGACACAACACACGTATCACCACGGTATATGTCTTCATATGCGGCTTCAATCCTTTCAATAAGAGTTCATCAAACAGATCCATTGCTAAGTTAGCCTTCCCACATTTGCTACAACCATCAATCAGTATAGTATATAAACCTACTTCTTTCATCAAATGGTTGCTTTTTAGTGAACGAAATAGAACCAATGCCTCGGATACCTGGGAGTTTTTGCACATTCCATTGAACAAGATACCATATGTAAACGTAGTTGGATTAATGCCCTTTGCTTGCATCTCATCAAAGAGTTTTCTAGCGGCAACAGGGTTCCCTGATTGAAACAGACCTTGTAATAGAGAACTGTAAGTAAATACACTAGGAATCAAACCCTTGTCTTGGATATCACGGAAAAGTTGCATGGCCTCATCTATCATCTTCCTCTTGCAATATCCATTTATTAGGCTGTTATAGGTGATAATATTGGGCACAAGATCCTTCTCTACCATGCGATCAATTACTTTTTTTGCTTCATCTAACTCACCGCGCAAACAGTATCCATCAATAAGTGCATTATAAGTGATTATATTTGGATGTAGACCTCTTCGTCCCATTTCTTGCACAATAAGCTCTGCATCTTTTACGGATCCTTGCTTGCAAAATGAATTTATCAAGATCGTAAAGGTATGCACATCAGGGAAGATTCCTTTTTCCTCCATATCTGTCAACATTCTTCTCGCTTCAGTCTCTCGACCAAAGTTACATAGACCATGAATCAAAGAGTTGTATGTTATGACATCTGCACGGACACCTTTTTCAATCATCTCTGAGAAGAGTTGTAATGCATGATCAACCATTTTGTCTTTGCACAGGCCATCGATGATTGTACTGTAGTGATGTTCATTGGGTTTACACGTGCTTCTTTCGATGAAGTTAAGCAATTCAAGGGCTTTGCTAGTGTGACCTACTTTACAAAGGCCATTTATAACAGTCCCAAACATAACATCATTAGGCTCTTCACAAAGTTTGTAAATGAGCAGTTTCTTGAATAACTCAAGAGCTTCAAAAACCCGATCAGCAAGAACCAACCCATTTATGAGAGTGGTATAGGTGGTCAAAGTGGGAGGATGACCTTGCTTGAAGATAGTGGCTAATAAGGCAAAACCATAATTCAATTGATTAAGACGACAATAGCAGTTAATGGAGGCGTTCAATGTATAGATATCATTCGGAATACCAACGGAATATAATTGGTTAAAAAGGGAAAGGGCAGTGGAATAATGTTTCATCTTAACAATAGAATTAATGTGCTGATGAAATTCGACGACGGAAGGTGTTGGTTGTCTGTGAAGCATTTCATCAAACAGTTGGAGTGCATCGTCAAGTGTATTGACCTCGGGAGTTCCAGAGGAATATTTGACCGAGAAGAATCTCGGACTGAAAGAGTGGGTTAAAGCAGTAAAGTACTTAGGAGAATGACTCGACACAAATGGAGCCGAAAACGAAGAGAGAAGACGGAATGTTTTAACTAAAATGCAGCTGCTGATGCTATGGTAACCAATAACAACCACTCTTGGGGATACCATTTTGATCATCACTGTTTTCTTTCGACTTATTTTGTGCTTTATGAGCTTATTTTCTGGTTTATGAAAAACAAGCAAACACAAATAAGTTCACCAAAAAATAAGCTAAAACAATTATATTAGGTGGATATGGCTTAGAGTTAGAACATACTTGTTACTTTACATAGTTTTTGGATAAAGGTATGTTAACTTACATGTTTCGTCCACGTGTTGAGTGGTGCACGCGAGAACGGAAGAAAACGGTAGCGGAATAATTTTTCATGAGGCAAAACCACTTAAGTTATTTTGTGAAAATATCATGTTGACATGTTATTGTACCGAGATGGAATATGAAGAACTTGTATATAACCCATACCAACCCCACTGTGGAACAAAGTAGATAAATCTATGTGCTTGAATACTCATATTGTCATATTTAGTTCACCTTAATAAGGTATCTCGTACGAATGATAGTTCGCATACAAGATTCTTGTAGAATTTCCTTCATGGTTTCTTCTTTATAGATGACATGGTTTGTTCATGGTTTGCAAACTTTTTAAAGAGTCTTGGATTCAGAATTCAAATCGCAACTCCAGTTGACAACTTAACATTATACACTTTTTCTTTACCAACATGATTCCGTCACAGTTGAACGTACACGTTTAAGAAAATGTCGCACAATTCACAACAATCTTCAACAGACTCAAAAAACCTTTTCATTTTCTGTGGTCATCTTCGTTGCTTATTATGGCAATTACCCATGAGAAGAAAAAATAGAGTTTGGAAATTGGAATTACAAGAGTAGAATACTCCATTGATACAAAATATCCAGATAAGATAACTTAAAAATCCATTGCCATATTTTGCCGATAACAAAATACAAATTTTATTAATAAAGCTAATTTGTAGGTCATGGATAGAAAACAATACAAAAGTTTCAACTCGGAAAATCATATTAGCTCCATTACCTATCAAAATCATGAACACTAAACGTCCAAAGGTTTCTAGTTCTATCATTATTGCTCATCCAGGAAAAAGAAACATTCAACACGATTTTCATCTTTGTTCCCTGCTGCACCAAAAGAGAAAAACAGGAAGAGGCTAATAATTAATTAACTATATTGAGAGAACTTGGAATTAAAAACTCATGAAATTATATATTTAATGGAAAGTGGATCATCCGGGCTCAATATACCAATCACCCTAGTTACTGGTTACCCACTCCGTTAAGTATGTTACATTCTCACAGCTTTAACTCTTAAACTATTGAACAATTACAAAATAAAACTACTTTTTGAACTCTACACACCTCATATCAGCGACTTTTTAGAGATTTCATGCAAAATAACCACATATTCCGCAAAGAGTAGTTTGTGGATACTTGATATTCCACAAACCACATAAAATTTGCCAAAAACGGATTTGTTTTGGAACTTTTGTGTATTCACATCAAGTATTCCACAAAAATTGGTAAATAATTTGTAAATTTGCCAAAAAAAAATCATCTTTTTAGCTAGAGTGGTTTGGCGGAATATCACGTTTCCGGAAAATACTTTTCCAGAACATGTGGCTATTTGTATGAATGAAACCACTAAAAAGTGGGTCAATATGAGATTGTTTGAATTAATCAGTTTAGCAGGTTGAAACGTTCAAGTAAAAACTTTAAGCTTGACTCGTTTCACTTTTAGCTATATTTTTTACTTGGGCTCATTTGACCCATTGGAGTTATAACATAAGCAAGACGTCCCATCTTAAAGCAATGAGATGGATGATAACGTACCAAAATTCAAGGTTGATAAACTTCAGGAAGCTGGAGACCCACACTTGCAGCAGATTTTCCGAGTACTTTCTTCATTTCCTCTGTTCTATCTACTGCTATGTTGTAAGAAAATAGCAAGTCCTACACCATTTTGAATTTTTGGCAAGCAAGTCCAAACAGTTAAACGTACTAGTTAAAACAAACACCAATTAAGAGTGTCATGGTAAAACGAAACCAAGGGGGTTAAAATAATTGTGTATTTTGGAATAATCAGTTTGGATAAGTTGCAGTTTTACACCGATTATCTAAAACTATTGCACTATAAAAATAACAAAATAATCAGTTCCATACTCACTCAAAACTGATTATATGTGATTTATAATAATCAGTTACCAAATTAAATCCCAAACACTAAAAAAATATGATGTCAAAAAAAAGGCAAGACTTTCAAAAGAGTAGTTTTTTTTAGAACGGGTATGTTAGTGATTCGGCGCCACAATGACATCCATTTGGGCAGTATGAACCTTACACCAAAGTTAGTTATCTCCTAATATTCACCCAGAGGGAGCTTTGATGACCAAATACCGAATGATTATTATATGTGAAAACACTTGTGTAAGATGAATATCCAAAATGTACCTGGTGTTGATGAACGCTGTTTAAAAGGTAAGTATAATTATTAGCAAGTTTTGTTTTGTGCTGGATTTCTAAGTTGTGAGCATTTTTGCGAAACTCGGACTTAATAAAGTCTGCGAAATGCTCCTTGCCAATGTGTTTCTTGACTGCTTTCATAAGTTGTCTATAAACCTTAACAGCTTCACCAGATCCCATCCTTTGACTGATTCAATTCAATTTTAACAAGTCAGAATTCAATTTTTAACCTAAAAAACTAGTAACTGTTCGCAGATCAACATGATATAGCAACAATTGAATAGAATTTGAAATAAACTAACCGTATGATAACGGTATGCCGAAAGTGTTGTGTGGGTTTTGTTATAAACTCCCTTTTATAGAAAAGGAATAAGGAGGACAATGATGAAATGTTTGTTATTATCAGTTAATTAGTGAGATTTTCTTTATTGACGTGGTTTCACCGTTTCACTATTTAAGTTCGTGAATTTTTTTCGGTGGACTGATAACTTGAGTTGCGGAAAATATTAAATCTTCAGTTTGTTTTTTTTTCCTTTTTTTTTAACATTTATATTAAATTAAAAAAATATTATATGAAACACTAAACTACATTTAATTAAAATATACAATTAACAATATTATTTTTTTAAATATAACTAAATTTAAAAGAAATAAAAAATGTAAGTAAAAAAAAACTTTAGAATAAAAATACAATTAGCTAAACTATTAAACCAAAAAGTAAAAAATTAGTAAAAAGACAAAAATATATTTTCTTCTTCCTCCTCGTACATCCTTCCATCTCCATTAAACCTGTAAAAAGAAAAATTAAAAAATAAGATTAAGAATATATTAATAAAAAAGAAAGGAAAAAAAAAAAAAACACAGCAACTTGTTACATCAACGAGCCGGACAACGAGCACCCACACTCGTTGTGTGATGGACAACTAGTACAAAATGCCTTCACTCCAAAATGCTCTTACATCCAACACAATCTTGTTAACAACAACTTCTTACATGTATTTATCATCATCTAAATTTGCAGATACTATTTTCATATCATATGGCATTTTCATTACATACAAACAGACCTCCTACTTTACTTAATTCCTTCCATATCGAATACCTGTGATGTGATGTGATGTGAAACAACTGCTACATTTCATTGCTTTTACAACTTCATTCCAATTCCTTACATCATCATTGGATGAGGATACATTTTTAACAATGCTAGTATTATATTGTAGCATTAACAGTGAGACAAAGGATCTAGAAATACATTATTTCTTTTACAAATAATGTTGACTTGTACGAGAGAAAGCTAAGAAGCAAGAGGCAAAACTTGACTCTCAGATTTCATCTCTTCTAAGTGCTGGTACTGCTCTTTCTGCAGCTAATAGGCGACTTCGGGTGTCTTTCTTGTTTTTATTGGTTTAAGAGAACAGAATATGAATATGGTGTTTGATACAGGAAACAAGGCATTGGCTGGAGAAAGAGGGCAAGGAATTTACAGAGGTTGTTGAGAGCGAGACAACAGTTTAGGATGTCACAGATTTCAGTGCTCTATCCGGTGAATGTTGTGAGTGGACATACACGTGATCAAGACCTTGAATCATATACCAGCAGTAGTAAGTCATGTAAATATTTCATTTCCTTGCTTCGCTACAAGTCTCATAATACTTCTGTTACCTGGCTTCTCTAATTTTGTTTTATTATATATTTTTATCGTGTTGATAGGGAATGAAACCCGTGGATACAGCATCATCTTTAACTATTTCATGTATGCATCTGAGTGTGCGACCTTTTACAAAGATGAATTTTTTCGCTGATAAAAAGGAGATCCTAAAGTCAGCAACTGCTCTCAGTTATGTTGCACATGTATGTGTTACTTCTTACCCTACGCTGTATCTTCTACTAGCTAATATAATTAATCTGTTTGATAATTATTCATGTTTCAGTTAGTATATGATATCCTATAACGAAAATCGTCCTAGTTATTTTGGGAAGATGGGTACTATTGTTGTATGATATCCTATAATGAAAATTGTCGTAATTATTTTGGGACAGAGGGGTACTAGTATTGAAATTTTCTGGTACTAATCTTCACGTAAATAACAGAGACGAAAATGTGAGTACACCCTTAGTGACTATCGATTGGCATTTGTGTATTTGCAGGCCAAATCTCTACTTGCTTTATATTTAGAACTTCCTTTGCGCTACCCGCTAAGATTGGGAGCTTCTAGAACGTAAAACTAATATTGCTTTTAACTTGGATAGCATATAGTGTAATCTTTAATTATTTCTATAATTTTTGCCACATGTTTATGACAGCATGATATAGTATAAATTAAGAAATTTGTATGTGCAACATGATCTGTGGTTGCAAGTTGAACCTTTTTTTTTGTATATGTTTGACGTATAGCCTCACCTGCTCCTCCCATCTTAGGATTAAAAGATCAACAATGTCAACTGTCAATATTCCTTCTAAAAAGACCGCCATAATCATCAACTTTTCCGTCTCTCAAAATCCAGCCGAATTCCTATATAATGAACTACGACGAAGTGATCCTAAATATACCTATCTACAAAGCTGCAATGAATAATGATTGGGACTCTGTTGAACACATCTTTGAAGAGAATGTTGATAAACTGGATGCAAAAATTACTTATTGGTGGGAAACGCCACTACACATCGCCATTGGAACCAATTCTTCCCACCAGTTTGTGAGCAAACTCGTGGACATGATTGTGGATATAGATGTTGAGAAGCTGAGAGACAAGAGCTGGTGGGGAAACACTGCCCTTCACTATGCCGCAAAGATAGGGAACACTATTGATGCTAGATTATTGGTGTCAAAAGATCCTGGGATTACTCAGATTACTAATACAGATGGACATACCGCCTTAAAACTGGCGGCGTGGTATGCTCGACTAGATACGCTTTGGTACTTGTTGGAGGTGACTAAGGATGAGCCTCAGGAGGATGGTAACAGTCCATACACCGGGGTTTCTGGTGCTGATCTCCTTACCTTCACCCTAACCGCTGGATTTTGTGGTTAGTATGTATCTGTATGCCTTTAACTTACAAAATACTAGAGGTGGGAATTTTGACCGATTTATATTCAATTTGGGTTGTCTTTCATTATTTTACGGAATCAACTAAAAGGGTAGTGGGTTGAAGAGCTTTAGTAATATAAAAATATTTAGTACATTTTATGTTTCTATAAATATGAACAAAAAGATGTGAACCAATCCAGCCTGTTTCAAATGAAACACAAAATGACCAGTTTAAACCAAAACGTATTTTGACCCGTTGCCCAACCTACTAGACTCGACGATCTTGCCACCTCTACAAAGAAAAAGTGATTCTTATGAAGTTCAATTCTAACGATGTATTGTATGCCTATAGATGTAGCCCTTTATCTAGTAAAAAACTACCCGGATTTAGTTACTCAGAAAGATAGGAACGGTCAGACTGCCTTGCAAGTCTTAGCTACAAAACCACATGTTTTCCCTAGCGGAAACCAGCTACATCCCTTTCAGAGTCTCATTTACTCATGTATGGTCTCTATTTTTTACAATCTTTTTTCTAATTCATCTACATTAATCTAAAAGCTGTTTTGGTTTTTGTGTTTGGATAAAGGGATTCCTGTGAATCTTGAAAAAACATCAGACCACCCTTTCAAGTCATTCGTCTCAAAGTTTATCCTACTCATATCCCCGTGTACTAAAGAATTATATAATATGAAAGTAAGGCATGTACAAACACTGAAACTTGTGGAAAGAATGTGTTCGGTTGTTATAGGAAAAGGGAGCCATTCTATAGCCTGGGATCTGCTGGGAAATGCAGTTTCTACAGCTGTGAAAAACGGGATTTATGAACTTATAAAAGTGTGTGTTGAGACTTACCCAGATATAGTTTGGTATGATGATGCTGATGGAGGGTTCTATTTGTTCATTAATGCCATAAGATATCGTCAAGAAAAAGTGTTCAATCTTGCGTACCAAATGACAGGACATAAGGTATTTGCAGCAACTGTGAATCATAATGAAGACAACCCGTTGCATATAGTCGCGAGGTTGTCTCCTTTACCCCGCCTTAAAACTGTCACAGGTGCCGCTTTGCAAATGCAACGAGAGCTTCAATGGTTCAAGGTGATCACACATTTCGACCTTAGACCTAACTATGTAGGAGGTATTTGGATGTGTGTTTTGAGAGCAATTATGCGATTTTGAAAATTCATAATCATATAACCAGCAGCAATAACACGAGATGTAGGAGATAACGTTAATACTTTTGTTGTTGGAAGTTGGAAAAAACAGATAATCAGACGAGCACTGTATCACGAGGAACTAAAATAAAAAGTAAATTTGTTTAGGGACGGATCTGGTAATTCATAAAAAGACCTAAAAAAAAAAACTCTAGTTGTGAAAATAGAAGAATATGCCCTGTAAGATTGGAGTAAAAGTCTCAAATTAGATCAAAAGATGTGGTAATTAGGTTAATGTTTTACCCTTTAATAAAGTTTTGTTTGTAGCTGGTGGTATGAACACTGGTTATTCAAAATCGAGAATTTAACCCCTAAATAATCAGATAACAAAATCCAAAATCGGTTTATCCAGAAAATTTATTTGATTACCTGATAATCAGTATCAGACTCAAGATTATAGGATTCTCTAGGCATCAGGTTGTGATAACAAATGCTCATAATCTTACAGGAAGTGGAAAAGCACATGGAGCCTATATATAAAGAAGCTTTAAACAAAGATCACAAGACACCGAGAATGGTATTTACCGAAGAGCACAAGAACTTACTTGAAGAAGGACAAACTTGGATGAAGGACACGTCATCATCATCTACAGTCGTGGGTGCACTTGTAGTCACTATGGCGTTTGCGGCCGCCTTTACAGTGCCAGGTGGTAACAACAGTAACGGCTTACCACTCTTCCTAGAGGACGGGGTTTTTATCCTATTTATGGTATCAAATGCCATTGCATTATTCGCTTCAACGAATTCCGTGTTAATGTTTTTGGCAATACTTACTTCCCGCTATGCAGAAGAAGATTTTTTCTATGCTTTACCTAAGAGAATGATGATTGCACTCGTATCTCTTTTCTTGTCACTTGCTGCCACGATGATTGCATTTAGTGCAACACTTGCATTAGTTCTTCGGGATGAAATATCATGGATAGCTGCACCGGTTACATTGTTTGCTTCAGTTCCCGTGACCTTATTTGCTATGCTTCAGTTCCCATTGCTTGTGGAACTAGTATACTCCACATACGGACCCAGCATTTTTAAGAAAAATATGTATCGATAATGCCTTCATTAAATTCTTATGTAAATGTAATTAGACCCAAATTACTTTGTATCCAAGTTATAATCAACATAATCTCTGATATAAATGATCTGCTACTTTCGAAGAACGGGGGGAGGGGGGTGTTACAATCCCATTATAGAAAGTTGAAAACAAATAAAAAGAACGGAAATGTCATACACCCTTCTAAGAGAAAGTATATAAAAGTATGATTCTTAAAACACTCTATCACCTGCCTCTATCATTATCATAAGACGAGCATCAAGCTGGTAATTGGAGCTTTACATTGTTCTTCCAGCTGTATACAGATATAAGAAAAACAAGCATTTCAGATTTTCAGTCGAATGCTATCAAGGAACCTCAATTTATACGGCTTGTTAAGGGAGTTTTACCTTTCAAAGTAGTAGTAGAAGAAATCAGCATAAAGCAATGTTTGAACTAAGCCTGCTATCCAAGCTGCAAGATCAATAGCATAATATGTTATAACTTCTTAGATTGCTTATGACAAATTATAATTTTCTTTACAAAAGGAGAAATAACGAGCAAAATACATACTGATCCAATGGACATAATGACTCTCAGTGAAGTAACGGTAGATCCAGTTCAAAATGTACAACGAGCGATATGCTCTGCACAAGAAAAATCAAAGGCCCTTAAGTTTCATGTCACATCATACATTATTAACGAATAAAAGTGTACACAAGAAATGCATTACCCTAGGAGAAATACATATTGACCAGTCAAGTTGTCAATATTTCTAGTTCTTTGCAACAAGACCAGCTGAGGAAGTATCGCCACAGCTTCCAAGTACAAAGAAAATGTCCACAATACCTGCTCAAAAGTAGAATCAAACTTTTGTAAGGCAACTCGTCCATATGAAGTTTGTATGAAATAACATGCATACCTCTTTGAAACTGAACTTCTCGTGAATAACTAGAGCTAAAAGCAAACAAGGAAGCACAAGAAAATAATGTCGAAAGGTATCTTGATCTTTGTCATATGATCGACGGACAATCTTGTGGCGCCTTATGTACCACACGATAGAGAAAGAACTTCCAAGAAATATTAACTTCATGACAGTATTATACAATGAAATGAAGTCAGTGACTATATCCAAGTAACGAGTAGCAAAAACTAGGGCATAGAGCTCCTGAGTCTTTAGTGACACCCCTGCATGCAACAATGGGTGACTAAAATTAAACAGCATGTCATGATATCATTTTACTTCCATGAATAATATAAATATACTATGTTGAAACTTATCGGATCCACTTTGGTGTCAATGTGCAACCAATGAGCTCACATCATTAGTATAATTACTTGTTATGATGACACATACTTACTAATTCCAGGGCTTTAGTAACTAATCTTACTGTGAAAAGCTTCTACATCAGAAAGCCATTTGCATTGCGTCAAATAAAAATAAAACAGGCCAGTGATGAGTCAATGCAAGGCATTTACTTCACGAGTATTATCACTTATTATGATGCATTACATTACGTGAAGGGTTTTGGAAACAAATCTTACTATAGGCATTTGCATTCGGTAATAAAAAAGAATTATACAACGGTAGTGAAACAAAGCAAGGAGTAAAGAAAGACAAGATTTCCAAAACTGAAATAGGTGAATAAATAAACAACATGAAAGATGGAAATATGTCTACAAGGTCAACGAATACAACTTCAAAAGAAAATACCAATATCTAATACCCAAATGGTAATCAGCATCCAACATATTTGAACCATAAAAGGAAACATAGAAGCGTTACAGTAATGGAAACAGGTTATATTTTACATATTAGATAACATATTAATTACTGAGAATAGTGTTGCTACTTCCTAAACATTTTAACTGAAGAATTTTTTTTCTGAAATATATAATGTTTTTTTCTAACACGAAAACTGCAATATGCGCTATATCATCAACCCTAAACCCAAAATGCTAAGATCATAAAATAATACCCTACACTGGATACATAAGTAAATGAATACGCCCTAGGTCTAGCTAAATGACAGAATTCACTTCATATTTTCATAAATCAAAATTTACATGAAGATATTAACGAGTAATCTAAAAACGTGAAACATACTAATAATATCCTGAATCCTCTACAAACAAACAAAAAACCAGCAATTCACATAAATAAGAAAGCTGTGGAGTTGTGTCTTAAATTTCATATCGCCTAAACACTATAAATCCGCAACATAAGTAATTAGTATCACCAAACCGGACACATAAGTAGATAAGGGACACTGCATTTCACACGGAATCAAGGAGATTATAGCTAAATGATTCATAGATCAAAATTTATATGACGATATTAACGAGCAATTTAAAAACGCGAAACATTATCATAAATCCTCTACAAACAAACAAAAAACCAGCAATTCACAGAGATAAAAAAGCTGTGGAGTTATGAATTTTCAAATTTCATAGTGCATAAATACTGTAAATCGGCAACATAACTAAATTAGTATCACTAAACTAGATACATAAGTAGATAAGGAACACTGCATTTCATACGGATGCAAGGAGAATCTAAATGATACATATTAACGAGCAATCTAAAAAACACGAAACCTACTAAAAATATCATGAATCCTCTACAAGCAAACGAAAAACGACATTTATCATGAATCCTCTGCTTCATAACTAAATTAGGATCATCAACAAATGCACTAAAAGCTTTTCATTAATCAAAATTAACACGAACAGATAACACGTAAATAAGTTTACAATCAATCAATAAACCTCGTAACGATATAATAAATATCACCAAATTGACCAGAAAAACAGCATTTCGGAAACGAATAAATATAAATATATAGATATAGATATATAAATCTGTAATGAAATGGTACCAGCGCATGATTTGATTGTGTGTATTTTGAGGAGCAAAACGAGAACACTGGCGAGATGAGTCATATCACCTGCAAGTCTGAATATATTCATCCTTTATTTCCTGAATAATCAGATCTGCTTCTCAGTTAGGGTTTTTAGACAGATCTCTCTTACTACTACTACTATTACAAACTGATTCAAGGTAAAACCCCCTGGAAATGTATCATAAGATGGATTGGGTTCGGGTTCTTTCCCTTTTGATAACAAACTATTAACTCACTAGTATCGGAGAGTTGTTAAAAATAGTAACGAGACTAACATGTATAAAATAGTTTGTATTTTGAAAATGTGAAGGAGAGTTGTTAAAATATGTAGAAACAATTAGTTTTAACTAGGACTGTATCTTAGCTATGTGGGGATAATTTTTATCTATTTAAAATCGTATATAAACTGTATTTGAAGTTTAATTTGTTTGAAGTAGTGTCGATTTTATAGTAGTTATAGATATGTTTGTGTTTGTGCAATGTCACGTTATAAAAGAAAATATAAGTAGACAATATGTATGTTGAAAATGAAAAATAAATTAAGAATACTTAGAATTCGGGCAATGCGAGAGACATATTTTTTCCTGAAAAATCGTACGTAAATGATTTAATTTCATTTTGTTTAAATATTGTTGTCTGTATCGAGTGTTTTTTATTTGGTTGCGTTATAGATTCTTTATATTAGTATATCTTTTTTATTCAATAAATTTTTAGTTGTAATTTTAATTCAAAAGTTAGATTTACATGTATTTTATATCATATTTATCGATAAAGTCATATACTATTAATATATATATCAGTTCGGGGCATAAAAGTTATTATATATATACTCAATATTAAATATGGATATAAATACATAAATATTTTTCTTACTTAAAAATGATTAGTTAGTTAATTATACTTTAGATAAACAAGTTATATACTATTAATGAGAAAAAATATATTTGTAATTTATCTTATAATATGTTCTATAATATGTGCTTACTTATATCCCACATTGTTGGGTGAGTAAACAAACCTTTGTTGAACAATTATCACTAATAACATGCTTTGAAAAGCTTAAAATATTATAAAATTAAAATATATCAAATTTGTTTTATAGAGTAGTATAGATGTAGTAATAAATTAAAACATTGAATTAAATATTAACATAATTATTTACTACATTTGCATCACATCTTTTAAAAAGCTAATTATTATTATTATTTTTATTAATTTGAAAACTAATCATGCAATTTATTAATCAAATATGAGATTTAATAATCATTGTTATGAATTTAAACATTTATTTTAGAGTTACAAATTACCACTAATAGTATGTTTTGAAAACTTAATTTTAAGAGTATTCTAAAATTAGAATACATCAAATTTGCTACAGAGTAGTATAGATGTAGAAATAAATTAGAAACATATAATTAAATATAAACATAATTATTTACTACATTTGCATCATTTCTTTTAAAAAGATAATTATTATTATTATTTTTATTAATTTGAAAACTAATCATGTAATTTAATGAACAATTATGAGATTTAGTAATCATTATTATGAATTTAAACATATATTTGAGAGTTACAAATTACCACTAGTATGTTTTGAAAAACTTAATTTTAAAAATATTCTAAAATTAGAATATATATATCAAATTTGCTTTATAGAGTACTATAGATGTAGGAATAAATTAGTAACATATAATTAAATAGTAATATAATTATTTACTACATTTGCATCATTTCTTTTAAAAAGCTAATTATTATTATTATTTTTATTAATTTGAAAACTAATCATGTAATTTATTCAACAATTATAAAATTTAATAATCATTATTATGAATTTAAACATTTATTTGATAGGTTACAAATTATCACTAATAGTATGTTCTATAAAACTTAATTTTAAAAGTATTTTAAAATTAGAATAAATCAAATTTGATTTATAGAGTAGTATAGATGTATGAATACATTAAAAACATATAATTAAATATTAACATAATTATTTACTATATTTGCATCATTTATTTTAAAAATCTAATTATTATTATTATTTTTATTAATTTGAAAACTAATCATGTAATTTATTGAACAATTACGAGATTTAATAATCATTAATATGAATTTAAACATTTATTTGATGTTTATAAATTACCACTTATAGTAAGTTTTGAAAAAATAATTTTAAGAGTATTCTAAAATTAGAATAAATCAAATTTGCTTTATAGAGTAGTATAGATGTAGGAATAAATTAGAAACATTTACTTCAATATTAACATAATTATTTACTACATTTGCATCATTTCTTTTAAAAAGCTAATTATTATTATTATTTCTATTAATTTGAAAACTAATCATGTAATTTATTGAATAATTATGAGATTTAATAATCATTATTATGAATTTAAACATTTATTTGAGAGTTGGAAATTACCACTAATAGTATGTTTTGAAAAATTTAATTTTAAGAATATTTTAAAATTAGAATACATCAAATTTGCTTTATAGAGTAGTATATATTTTGGAATAAGTTAGAAATCTATAATTAAATATTAACATAATTATTTACTACATTTGTATCATTTCTTTCAAAAATCTAATTATTATTATTATTTTTATTAATTTGAAAACTAATCATTTAATTTATTGAACAATTAAGAGATTTAATAATCATTATTATGAATTTAAACATTAATTTGAAGGTTACAAATTACCACTAATAGTAAATTTTGAAAACTAAATTTTAAGAATATTATAAAATTAGAATACTTCAAATTTGCTCTATAGAGTAGTATAAATGTCGGAATAAATTAGAAACATATAATTAAATATTAACATAATTATTTACTACATTTGCGTCATTTCTTTTAAAAAGCTAGTTTTTATTATTATTTTTATTAATCTGAAAACTAATCATTTAATTTATTGAACAATTATGAGATTTAATAATAATTATTATAAATTTAAACATTTATTTGAAGGTTACAAATTACCACTAATAGTAATTTTTGAACACTTAATTTTAAGAATATTCTAAATTAGAATACATAAAATTTGCTTTATAGAGTAGTATAAATATACAATCAATTTATATATATATATATATATATATATATATATATATATATATATATATATATATATATATATATATATATATATATATATATATATATATATATATATATATATATATATATTATGTTCATCAAACTATTTTATTAATAACGAAATAAATTTCAATACAAGTTTATTGTTCTACGGAAAAAAGGTTAATGTACTAAAGGATAAGGGTCAACGAACTGTTCCCGAAAATGTGATTTAATAACCTAACATGAAAAAAAAACATCTCTCTTCTACTTTTAAAAACATGTTTTTTTTTCCAAACGGCAAAGCGTTAATTGAATTACGCAGTAAAACCTTCTAAGCCAAAATCCGACCAATAAGCTAGAAAAGTAACAATAAAGAGAGTTGGCTCTAAGGTAAAGCACCAACAAATCATATAAGAAAAAACAATCAAAGAAAACCGAAGGACAAAAAGGAAGAGCAAAATTGCACGAGAAAAAAAATATTTGGGACTTGTGACCCATCTAGATTTGTCGAAACTCGAAATGCTACACCTCTTAGATAACCAAATCAGAGACACTTTTTGGATCAATGAGAACAAATCGTCATCTTAATTATTTTGTTACGCCATTTCCATATAGCCCACACCGCCACAATACGGATTCCTTGAAAGACTTTTACAAGTCGCTTGTCCTTACCAATTACACTACACTCAATGAGATGGCCGAACAAATAGAGGATTTATGTCCCATCACCACCAAGACTAGACTTTATACTAAAAGAGGGCGAAGTTAAGTGTAAAGGCAGAAAAAGTTGATTAATATCTTCAAGTGCGCATCACAAAGAGGACATCCTACAAAAGTAAAATAAGTTATCGTACATGAACAATATCACATGTACAATATCGTAATCTAATCTTAGAAAAATAGTATTAAAAATTGATAAAAAGAAAATAATGAAAAAAGAAAAACATATATCACATAATAAAAATAGTGGGACAATATCAAAACCCGTAAGTGAAAACATCTGAATTCACCTATCGACATCATAATTGTCTTTTAAGTTTAAAGCCACTTAATTTGCCATGATATTAGATTACTAATAATTGTTTGATTATAACTAATAGATGATTGAAACAACTCTGAGGTTGATATGTAGACGTCTTTTGAAGTGACACGTATTGTCTTTTAAGTTAAAAGCCACTTAATTTGCCATGATATTAGATTATTAATTTTGTTTGAGTATAACTAATAGATGATTGAAACAATTCTGAAGCTGACATGCAGACATCTTTTAAAGCGACACGTGTCGATATTTATAGATTATCTTAAGTTTAAATAATACATAATTTTAAAAGCATTCATAATATGTTATCTATCTATAAATTATGATAATCTAAAAAAAACTTTAAACATTAAATAACATATATATTAAAAATAATATTATAATAATAACTTAATCTTTAAATGGGACAAATTCATATTAAGGATTTTGATGTATCTATCATTTCATCAAATTGTAGAATTTATATAAATTATCAGTAAACTACTCTTATCTATAATTAATTTTGATACAATGATAATTAAAATTTGATTATACCTTTTGGTTTAGACCGCTCTCAGCGGTGCCGTTTTCCGGCGTTTTAACCCCCCCAAAACGCCGTTATGGCTGGGGGTGGCGTTTTTCCGGCGGCGTCTCCACATCAACGTGGTGTTTTGGTTTATTATTTTTTGTTTCTTTCTTTCTTCCTAATTTCTCAAAAAAAAAAAATACATATACATATAGAAAATAAGGGGATAGTTCAATTGTTGCAGATTTTTGAAGGGTTCTGAAGGTTTTTGAAGAAAGAGGAAGAAGAAAGAGAGAGGGAGAGAGAGAGAGACAAAAAACCAATTTTATTTTTTTTGGTAATAAATGTTATTGAAAATGGTATTTCTTATTAATGTATTTATGATATATTATTTATATTATTTATGATATAAAAATTAACTCATTTTTCTAATTAATGTATTTCTTATTTATATTAATGTATTATTTATATTATAAATATATTGTATCTTTTTTTAAGTATTGTGCTTTTATCGTTTAAGTATTTATGTATTGTTTTTTTATAGTTTTTTTTATGTATTGATAAACTTATTTTTAATATTAATCTAAGTTTATTTTTATTATTAATGTATTTTTAATATTAGTAATGTATTAAAAATAATATGAGTAAAAAGAAAGAAAATGAAAAATAATAAAACTGGTGGGTCTCAGATTTTGGTGTTATGATTAACGTGCATGAATTTTTTTTTATTTTTTTTCTAGAACGACAATGTTAGTGATTTGGGGCCACAGTGACATCCAATTGGGTAGTATGCGGTCCACGAACCTTACAACAAAGTTAGTTGCATATCTCCTAATATTTACCTAAGGAGGAAACAAAAGAGAGAGACTCGAACCCAAGACCTCCCCAATCTCCTTCCAATGGGACAAACCCCATAATAAAAAAAAGTTAAATTCATTCATCAATCATGAGGTAGTTTTAAAAAAACAAAAATATTATAATAATAAACAATTAAATTTAATATTATTTCATTATCTTAATCAAAACTATATTATAAATTATTTAAGATATATTAAAATATATGTACTTCAGTAATTTAAAGCTTACATAATCATACCTATAATCTTTTTAATAATATTTAATATAATTTTGATTACCGTACGTCGTATAGATATTAAAACTAGTATATGCACTAGAAACGCTAAAACTCGATAAATAAATAGTATAAGATTCATTGGATAAACTAGATAAACTATTTTATCAAAACAATCAGTTTAATTCCCATTTAGGGCCTCGAAGTTTGTTGGGCATTATAATGGCCTAATATAAATGGATTCAATACTCTAAATATTCCGAGCGAGTAGGAGAAGCATGAATATTTAAATTGATCTAAAGTGACTGAACAATTCTAAAAGAAACTATTTGGTGAAGATGTCCGCAAAATGTATTTTATTCTAAATATGTTTAGTTCGATGACGTTGAATCGGGTTTATGAAAGGTTGACAACGCTCATATTATCATAGTAGATAATGATGACCCGATTGTATGGGTATTGAAGCTCAAAAAGAAGATTACGTAGCCAACTAGTCTCAACTACAGTATTGGCAGCTTCAAGGTATTCCGTCTCAGCACTAGATCGAGAAATGATTTATCAGCATTTGGAGGACAAAGAAACCAAGTTGTTTCCCAAAAATACTCAATATCCTAATGTCGATGTGTTAGTGTCATCATAAATATGTTCATATATCTATTAGCTTTTAATACAGAAAGTTGTTGTATTTGTCAAAATGTCACATCTAGTATTGTTCTTTTGGAATGCGGTTTCAAGGTTCACTATTCAAATCGAAGATATTCTGTTTGTTACACAATTTGCTTGAATTAGCAGCTTTTCGTATCCGTGTCTCATCTTTCGGTTATGGTTCATACCCATATACCATCTGGACCAGTGGTGTTCCGTACTTCCGTGTAAATCATATGTTGAAATATATACATGCCTCAAAGTTCTGAGAAGTTTATGTTCATAAATACTTTTCTTTTTTATCTCAATGACTAGAGGTTGAAATTTGTTACAGAAACTTAAAAAAGCATATCATTATTACTATTATTATAACTTTTCTTTATTAACCCAAAATTATACTTCATGTCTTTCATTTATATCTCGAACTCTTCAAAATTGGTAGACGTTTTCCAAAAGAATATAGGTTTTCCTTTTTCCTAAACAAGTTTTGCTATATTTCTTTTTCTTGTCTATATACAAAAGGTTTTTAAAACTCGAGGGAGCGTGTTTTGATCGGTTTTTATAATAACCGAGAGAGGATTGAAACGATGTAAGAAAATATATAAAACTGTGTTTCTGGGGGTTTTGAGTTTGAGGGTTGATGTTGGAGTATTTAACCTTGGGATTTCTTGTTTCAACCCCTCTTAGATTGACGGTGGATGTTGAAATATACAATCTCAGTTTGGAATATTATCATATTGTTATCAAACTTATTAAGTGTTAATCTTGTTTCATGTTAAGTTCGAATAAGTTTATTTGGGTTAGTTTGGAATTTTGGAGGTCCGTTGAAAAGATGAAGACTTGAGGGAATGAAGAGAATTTTTTTGCCAAAGTAGGGTTTCTACACACTTGACTTGCAGAAGTCGGATTTTTGGAAAAAGGATTTGCAAAATCCACGTAACCGCGGTTCCCAAACGAGGTTTTGTGCCACCTAGAGAAAAGTGAACAAAACAGCGGTTCCCAAATGCGGTTTTGTCCGAAGGTTTCGTTTTAGCTAAATCCGACGTGGCATTTACTATATACCCGCAGGCGGTACCTGCGGGTTTGCATGTTTTTTTTCCAGGGTTTAGGGGTTACAAGGGTTTAGGGTTTTTGGGAGGATTTAGGGTTTTGTGTTTTTGAAAGTTTTTTTTTTTTTCTTATTTTGTTTTGAAATTTAAAAAGTTTTGGGTTAAAGTTTTTTAGTTTAGTTTATATACTTAGGGTTTAAGAGTATTGTAGTTATTTTTTTGTTGTTAAACTTTTTTCGAAACACAAAGTTATTAGAGCCGAAAGTTGAGTGTTTAGATGTTTTTCGAAATTTTTTTTATTTTTTTTTTTAAATTAAACAACTTATATAAAAAAAATACATTCATTTTCCATAAATCCAATACACACAACATAACACGAAAAATCCACTAGTTATGTGGTTGGTTGGGTAACGATTAACTGCTGTGGGAATTACATGCTTACGGAGATGGTCCCAAATATGCTTGTCGCATCTTCTAATATTCATATTGCCGTTGACAGTTCCATAAACACCGCATATGCTCGATGCATATCTTCCCGTTGTAAATAGAGTAAATTGCGTTCTCTTGGAAAAGGAGTAGATGAAGTCATGAAACATTCGCCATTTAATAAGAGTGAAAGAAAGATGTATGTTTGTGGTTTGTAAGAAAGAACTGAAATTCAAGAAAGAGAGTGGAATATTTGTGTGTGTGTTGCAATGAACGTAGGTTTTAATATATAGACAATTTTTACTGCAAAATCGTGGATGGGAACCGTTGTTCAGGGTGAAGGACAAAACCGCGAATGGGACCTGCGGGTATATACACTGCCATGTATGATTTCAGCTCGGATAGAACACCTAGTACACGTAGGACTAAACCGCGGTTGGGACCTGCGGTTTAGTGAAGTTTTGTTTCAGGTGGCATAAACCGCATATGGCAAGTGCGGTTACGCGGGTTTTGCAAAATCTATTTCTAGAAATCCTACTTTTGCAAACTAATGTGGTAGAAACCACACTTTGGCAAAAAAATTCGGAATAAAGATGGACATAAGCTTAATGTGAAGGCTAAAGAAGGAAATGCTAACTTAGAATGGACATGTATTTTGAAAATCAAACTTCAAGAGTTGGAGAAACGGAAAAAGGACTCGGTGTCGAGGTAAGTCCTTTATGTTATCCCTTAACAATTTGATAAGTTGTGCTCATTCTCCTTTCTGTATTTCTTTTTAAGAGTTTTGCTTACAATAGTGGGGATCTGCATGGTTCGGTTTGGTCGGTTTAAAGTCATATTCATGGCCAAACCGATAATCTCGGTTTGGAATTTTTTGAAACTAAACCGGCCAAAAATTTTATTCAAAACCAAACCGTCCAAACCAATCAAAATCGGTTTTGTTTGGTTGGTTTAACGGTTTGGAACTTTTTTTTATCTTATAGTTATGTAAAGTAAATCAATGTCATTAATTATGTTTTAGAAAATACTTTGAAATTATTCATTGATAAAAACAAATATGAACATGTTAACGTTGTTTAGTAATTTAACTTTGGAGGAAAAATAAAAGCTAAAAAATACTTTTTTCTAATCTTTTTTTTTCTTTTTATTAGATTATACACTTATTTGTATTTTAAAAATATAACATATTGAAACATTTAGAATAGAAATACATACATAAACAAATACATATAAATTTATAAAAAAATATATAATAAACATAAATGGTTCGGTTTGGTTTAAATGACCGGTTTAAATGTTTAAACTACAAACCAAACCAATATATCGGTTTGAAAAACTCTCAAACCGGCCGTCCAAAGAGAAATTATTAACCCGACCAAGCCAATGAAATTGATTCGGCTTGGCCGGTTTAATCGATTTCGGCCGACATCCATAAACAATAGTATTCGAAATTACGGTTAACAATAAATTTTTTGAAAATTATTAGTACACAATCCATTGTCTAAATCAAATTAGCTATAATTCAATACATATATCTCCAATATTTATACAATTTCATTTATTTTCTATTTCTACATTGATACACAAAGCATAAAAATAGAAGATGAGTCATAAAATTTCAAGTTTTCTCAAAATTTTGTTATTAATTAACAATAGTCATGACAAACTGCAAATACCAACTTTAGAATCCATCTTGCCATAATAAAATAGATAAGGAGAATTTGCTAGAACTAGATCCATACCCTTTTAAAATCCAATATCAAACTGATAACGAGTTTGAAAAACTTAGTTAAATGTGATACACAAAACTATATTAATCATCTACTACTAAAGATAAGCAAGATCAATTATGCTAGAACTAGATCGGTTGGTTGGAACATGAAGAAAAATGCCACAAACAACAATCTCCAGATTGTAAACCCTGACAAGGCTTGAGAAGCAGAAGATGGGTTATTTACCATGTCTGCTGGGGTTAATGCTCCCTCACTCCCATTAAGTGGTGCACCATTCATGCCGCTTGGTGGGTTTACTGCTCCTCCGCTTCCATCTTGTGGAGGTGCCGGTGGCGCATTTGTGCCTACAGTTGGGGTTCGTGGAGTACCCACCCCTCCCTCATTGCTGCAAATCATCGAACATGTCAAACATTCAAAAAGATAATTTCCCAACTTATCATTTCATCAAAATTAAGTTCATTTTTTTATTCTTTTTAAAATGGCGATCAATAAACTAATAATACGACTATAATAGAAATTGAACTATGACCCTTAGGTCTCATACTATACAATGCCACTAAGCTAAAAGCCGTTGGTCTATCTTTAAATATTAATTTTGTAAGTTTTCAAGATCAATTAGTATCTTACAAAGCAATAGGTATAAAATGACATAATTCAGCTAAGATTGCTCGTAGGTTAAATACTGGCGTGAGACCAATAGCAAATAAGTACCGCGAGAGAAAGATGAAAAAGACTTTGGAAAAAGAGTCAAAGAGTGCTTGAAGTTGGGAAGCGAATGGAGCCTGCGATGCGTCCCTCGGATGTGGAACAACGTTAGCCAGTCCACGGATCGACTCGGGACGTGGACCAATACGGATTGTGACATACATAGGTGTAATCAATGTTTTGAAAACCGGGTTTCGAATCGACCCGGTCGAGTCACCGGGTTACCGGTTCAACCGGTTCGACCCCCGGGTCAACCCGGTCTTCCCAATATTTCTGATGATACGAAAAATACCTATAAAATCATGAATATTTAATATATTTAGTTTAAAAGTCATATACTAATAAATATAACATGTAAAAACTAATATTATACCGTAAATATATATAATTAGCTTGCTTTATTTACAAAAAATCCTGAAAAATCACAAAACCAGGACCGGTTTAATTTGACCCGGTTTTTATCGAAAAAACGGTTCAACCGATTCGACCGGCCGGGTCGAACCGGTTTTCAAAACACTGGGTGTAATACATATTTGTGTAACGGATAAATATAGAATCATGACGATATGACCAGTCAAATAGTATGTGGGACCAAAACAAAGGAATTGAAAGGTTGGGAAAAGAATCCAAAACCAAATATATCAAATGATAGCGACACATGTTTAAACACACATAACAAAAAATTCACTCTTTTGCACGCCAAATTAACACCCCAACCATGACCTCTCACTGTCCCAAACTAGTAGAAACTCCCAACAATAATAGTTTTATATTTTCTAAATGTAATCTATGTTTTTATCTTCATAAAAGTAAATAAATTAAAAAGAGTTATACATGTTGTTCATTGTATGCATTCTAATTCACATTTTGTTTCAAAACAAGGCGGTTTACTCGTGCTTTGCGTCGGCGGAGCCTCCGATAAAGCAAAACAAAACACAAAAACTTAAACAGGAAAAAATGACTTCTTAAAAGAAAAACTAAATACTAACATAAACCAAACGTCAATCCAAATCCTTTTAAAAAATATATAAACGTAAGAAAAAACAAAAACTTAACAAAGAAGATCACCGATATATTTTATAAAACTAACACCAATCCAAACGATCCTAACAAAAAAAGCCAAATATTTACCTGAGCTTCAAGTTGTCCATTATTAGAGTAGATGATGTTAAAAAAAAAAAATGCTAAAAACATAATTGTATTTTAAAATATTTGCCAAAAATAGCAAATAGCCAAATACGGAGTATTTAGACATCCTTTTATTTACGTACATCTTAGCAGAATGTAAAACGTTTCCTTTTTACTTTATTTTCACCTATTTCTTCAAGTTTGTCAAAAGTCAAAAAAAAATCACATATCGAAATTATACAAAAACAATTATTTTTTAGCAAATTACCAAAATAATCATTTATCACTTATACTTTATAAAAATAATTATATAATTCGCGACGAATTTTTTACGAAATTTTTTTCGTTTGTTATATAGTTTTATGTAAGATGCTGACGTGGAAAAGGAAATTGAGCATACCTCGGAGAAGCCAGATAAACACAAGTTCCATAACCTAGAAACACAAAAAAAAACATAAAATTAGAACAACGTTGTTTGTATGTGCAAGGGGTAAAAACGGAAATTTATACTAACTGGGATCTGTTTTAGCAATGATTCCAGTGCCATCGAAGTCACAAGCAGTTGTAACCAAGATGGCATGCATGTAATAGCTATTAAAAGCGTAAGAAGCGTGCGCCTGTACCGTGTTCGGGAGAAAACACGGACCAGATTCTTGAATTGGTCCGCAGTCTGCTCCCGAACCGCACGCGAAATCCAACGCTTTCTGTAACGCGTCTTCCGAGACGTCGTTTCTAGCGACGCACCATGTCGCGATGGTTGGTCTGCCTGCGATGAACAGGTGTAGTATAAGGAAGAGGAAGGCTACATTGGTGAATGTAGACATGTTGGAAGACTGTTTTTTTTTGTAATTGGTTTTGGGTAAATAGATTTTTCGAGAATATATAAACATCTTTTAGCCTTTTATTCACACAATTCTCGTTTTTTAAGTAAGTTTGTTTTAAAAACTTAACAAGGAAAAAATATGTTTTATTTTTTATTATTGGACGAATATTGTGAAAATAATAGTTTGTTTTCCTTTCGGTAACTATATAAAATTTTGTTTTGATATAATTTGGTATCTGGTAATTGTATTATAAAACATATATTTAATTAATTATCATTATAAATAACAACCAAATAAGAAAGTTAATTATAAGAATAGATTGGTTTGAAACTACTATCGACATTAATTGGAAGAAAAAAATATAATCACTAAAACTAAACAAATTAAGATAGGAATATATTAATTTGCCATTAGTAAAGAACTTGTGCTATGGGTGATGGCGAATAATATTCTATAACATGGATTTGTCAATTTAAATTGTGTTTATTATTAATATTATGGTTTTGATAAAAAAAAAATTGTGGATTTTATTTATAGAATAAAATTATGTATAATTTGATTATAGATTCGTAATAAAATTGAGATTCCTAAAATATAAGAATGTTGTTTTATTAATAATAAAAGAAAAACATATAAAAATGTTTTAAAAATAACCTAAATAATTATTATTATCAAAATCCTTAATATTAATATCAAATGAAAATCTTTAATATATAATAAAAGAGTGACCTTAAATATTATATGGCGAAATAAGACCAATTAGATGGGTTAACTTCTTTCATTTGAGCCGTTAGATGATATTGATGATGTCAGCAGATATAATTTTTATTTTACACATTTTTAAAATATATAATTGTATTCTCTATTTCATTCCATCTTTAATTAAATAGAAAAACAAACGTCTCTTCTCCCATTTTGTTAATCTTATTTCCTTATATAATCGCTTAATTTCGACTACAACTTACCTTATAGTTATTATAAAATCTTCTAATTCAAAATATTTAAACACGTGAATGACCGTAAAACTATATCTTTTACACCTTTATATCTTGACGTGGTGTTATTTGTCCCACCAGCCTTTAACTTTCAAGTCGATTGGGTATCTACTCATATATTTAACCATTAAAATCTTCTATTACATTTTACTCATTTTTCACTAAATATAGAATTGAGTGTTAATTTTTCTCATATCTATTATATATTTACATTTGACTTCTTATATCCCTCACTTTCTCCTGCTGTTATTCGTCTTCAAAAACCTAATATGGATTTTGTATTCAGTGCATCACATATATTTTTAACGTGTAAATAAACATAAAATTTACGATTTGTTTTTATCTATATTTATCCATGTTATCGTGGATCAATAATCTAGTTCTATATAAATAGACACAATTTAAAGTTAATGAGTTTTTTGGCTGGGTGTTACGACTTAGGAGCCATGTACAACACTGAAATAGAATAAATAAACTGTTATAAAATAATTAATTAAATGTATCATATTATATATATATTATATATATATATATATATATATATATATATATATATATATATATATATATATATATATATATATATATATATATATATATATGGGTGAGGTTCGGGTAACAACGACCCAAAGTATAGGAACGTTAAGAACCAATGTTTGCCGTCCGATTGAGGTGATGATCAGTAGTAACCACTTACTACTGATCAACATAAACCACTTACTACTGATCAACTTATATTTTTGAAAGACACGATTAATGAAGAAAAATATGTGAATAGATAAGAAGTTGTAAAGTTAGTTTAATAAATATGATTAAAATTATATAGATTTGAAGAATTTTTAA
Source organism: Senecio squalidus (assembly GCA_910822075.1). Taxonomy (NCBI): domain Eukaryota; kingdom Viridiplantae; phylum Streptophyta; class Magnoliopsida; order Asterales; family Asteraceae; genus Senecio; species Senecio squalidus. Next base: position 18,295,036 of record CAJVGC010000589.1, read on the forward strand.
CAAAACGATATATTTTCTGATGAGTTTTGCATATAATCTTACATGTGTAACAAGTCCATATTCACTTTTCCATATATATATATATATATATATATATATATATTGGTTGCAATATTTATAAAATAAATATAAGATAATAAATGATATCAATAAATAAATTTTCTTTATAATCTTGACAGTTGACTTTGTGAAAATCTCTACGTGAAGATAGCACTTTTGATTGGCTTTGAGTTGTTCCAATTTTAGGTGAATGGTAAAACTTATCGTTGCATATTATGTTACCGGTTAGGGATCTCTTTATTTCTGGACTCTATGTCTGTGTTATGTATGCTCTAGGTTTTTTGTTGGTGATATTTATGGAGATCATGTTATATCTTATGTGGGCATTGTTGGTATCAAACACCGACATAACATTGTACGTGATACTCTTATAGATATTTGTGTTCGGTCTCGTATTTCAGCTGGTAAGGAAGTTGACATTGGCTTGTGTGATGAACGCGATATCGCCTTACGTCATACTGATGTGTTACTTTATTCATGTGACAGAGGGCTTGACGTGTGTGTTGATTGGACTGGTCATAGCTCTTAACGCATACGAAGATGGTTGATTTTGTACATGGTCATGCTATTATTGATGCATCACGTCGCAAACGTGTCAGATATGGTGCTAAGTGTGCAGCTTTTTAATACGAGTTTCTCCCCTTTTCATATTTTCCCCTGGGGAATTAGAGAATGATGTTGTTGCATTTTTAAAGCGGATTCAAAAGTTTTCTGTGACTCAATTCATTGGCTCATATCTTTACTATGATTAGTTTTACCGCCCAAACATGTGGAGGTTCGTTGGTTTCATACAGCTTAATTGGATGTTCATTTATCTTCAAACACGTTTATCTTAATTCCAAAAAAAAAAGCTAGATTACAAAATATTAACCATTAAATTGGTTACAAAATTATTTTTATATTGTTATATTAAAATGATGATGTAAATCAAATTATCTAAAGGCTTCAATAACTATTTCACAACTACTCTAAGAACACTACAAAAAAGTGTGGGATTGGACCCAATTTTTAGTCATATCTCCACGTTTAATAGTGTTTCATCATAAAATTATCAAAAAAATAATTTCCCTTTTATTTCCAAATTACACTAAGAAGTAATCTTTGTAAGAACACAACAAAAAAGTTCAAGATAACTTGGTATATGTATGTTTGTACGTTAAAAAACGTGTTCCACTTGGATTTGAAATCCCAATGTTATTGTAATAACTTGGGTTACTAGTTAGAATCGATTCATTGTGCAAAAAGCAATTTGTTCGTTTACTCTTTTGAAATAAAAAAATATATATATTTATAAACTTCTGATTTCAGAGTTACTGCAAGTATTTTGAATATAGGCCCAAAGGCCCACATATAAGAAACTCAAAATATAGTACATGATGAAGTCTATTTATGTATTTTTTGATCCTAATTTAATATATAGATTTTTTCCTCAAAAATTCAAATGTTTTATTAAGTATGTTAATGTTAATTAATTGTTTATTCATGGTTTTGTATTATTTTGTTCTTGTTATTCGTTTATTGTATATTGTATATTGATTATTGATTATATTAGAATTAGATTTATTGACATGTTACTTATTTGTATAAAATTCAATGAATATTTAATTAAGTGCATAAATTTTAACATTACTATAACATCATCCGGTGTTTGAAAGCTGTTGAACCATCCAAAAATGTTTGATTTGTTTCTCAAAAACTGTATACGTTTCATGTATCATGTTTCTATATAAATTAATGCTATATCATTAAACAATTCGATATTTCCTATTTCATTTATGTAATTAAAATTCTTAACTACAAACTCGTACTTATAAACCTACGCCGCCGCCACTCACCACCACCCTAAACTGCCGCCCAACACCGTCGTCCTTGAAAACAACCACCGTCGCTCCTTGGGAAACCACCACCGCCACCCTCCTCTCCCTCTCTTAAACAAAGCAAAGGAAAAACCTAGCTAGAGAGAAAATGGGAGAGAGGATGTAAAAAATGAAGGGTGAAAGTGAAATGAAAGGGGGTCTCCCCTTTTAAACAAATTTTTTTTCGTTTAGGAGGAAAGAGAAAGTTTGAGATTTTAAATTTTTTGAAAAATTTAGCAAAATATCAAACTTGGGGGCTATTAAGGTGTGATCTCGACACCGAAAACGATTCAGAAACGCCTTGAAACGTACCCGGTACATATCTGAGAAACCGAGGCACGATCGCCCTCGAGCATGCCCGGACACGCTCGATCATGTCCGGCAACCAAGGCCCCATGCACGAGGAAATGAGGCACGAACCGGGCTGCCCTCGAGCATGCCCGACACATTGCCTGGCCGCCCTCGAGCCAGCCCGGACACCAAGGCTCCGTGCACGAGGAAACGAGGCACGCTCCGGGCCGCCCTCGAGCCAACCCGACACATTGTCTGGCCGCCCTTGAGCCAGCCCGGACACACTCGATCGTTCTCGGCAACCAAGCGCCAATTGAGGCACGCTCCGGGCCGCCCTCGAGCCAGCCCGGACAAGCTCGATCACGCCCCATGCACGAGAAACTAAGCCCCGCTCCCGCTAGATTTGTGCTCCTTGACTTCAGTTGACTAGGTGTCACGCTTACGTTAGACTTACGTCGTATACCCATTTATGGGTCATAAGAGTGACAGCCCATGGGCCTGATCATGGTACATGACTCATAAACGGAAAACCCAGCTATTGCCTATATATAGCAAAATGATCATTCTCATCACTTACCAATTACCTACACGTTCAAGAGCACTCTCTTACATTACCTAGCTAAATCATAAGCCACCTTAGGCTCGCTAAGAGCTTAGTAGGTTCGCACTGCCTTAGCAGAAGTTCGTATTGATTTGGCTAACACCCCAAATCCTTGAGCCCCATTAATCGTTGCTCAAACATGGACCCCAACATAAAGTTTAAAATTCTGCCTCAACTTTTAGTCGTGGGCAATTAAATTAGATCTCCACATTTTAAGTTGTAGGTAAATTAGAGAAAAGGTACGATTTTACGGGTGCAATAATTATATATATCTTCACTTATATATAATATATATTACATAAATCGTCTTTATATTTTATTCTAAATTACATATATTTTTTTTAAGTTTGAAAAACTACACATAGGGGATTATAAACATAATTTGCCCGTTGTGTAATTCAGAAGAGGAAAGCTTGGGTCATTGTATTTCTTTATTTTATAAGTTTTCAGCTTCTTAAAAAAATGTTTAAAAAATTACACTAGTCATTTACTTAGAAAAATTAATTACTTTTTGGTTAGTAAAGTCTAAAGAATATTTATTTTAAGCATAAAATTCATAATTAGCTAACAATGATTTTTAAGGGAACATACATTATGGGATTATAAAGATAATTGGTTTTCCTAACATGAAGAGTTGTACAACTTTTTGAAATGAGGAATAAAATTTGTAATTGGATAAAACTTATGAACGATTTATGTAATTTACCATATAAATGTATAAAGTAAGATATATAAATTTGGTTAATATAAGTATATAACTCGCTATGAGGGTTGACTAATTACATACTGACAACCTATTTTGCGGATAGCTCGGAGTTGTCAGCATATTACCTTTATGGCCACAAAGGGCTATAAATCATATGCTTATGAATTTGGGACCTCCTAGTTTCGAGCTCCTAAAATTTTAAACTTAAAATGGAAAAGACCATATGCTTTGTAAGAGCGCTCCCAGCGGACGACGTTACCACCGCGGCCTTGGGGGGCGACGTTGCTCCTGTATTGTTTTTTTTATCGTTTAAGTATTTATGTATCGTTTTTTAAGTATTGTTTTTTTTATCTTTTAAGTATTTATGTATTATTTTTTTTTATAGTTTTTTTTATGTATTATTAAACTTATTTTTAATATTAATCTAATTTTATTTTTATTATTAATGTATTTAATATTAATAATATACTAAAATTAATATGAGTAAAAGGAAGAAAATGAAAAATAATAAAACTGGTGGGTTCCAGATTTTGGTGTTATGGTTGAGGGGGTTTTGTGGTGTTATGTTATGGGTTGTGTTATGCCGACGTGACACCCATAACACCAAAAATGGTATTATGGAAGGAGCAGAAATTACATCCAACTTTAAAAAATTGTATCCTTGCCCCTCATAGATGATAACTTTTGGTACAAGTTAATCAATTAAAAGTTCAAACATATAGAAGAAAAAACAATTTGTTTTTAGTTGTTCATACAAAAAATTGCACCTTGTGGGCAATGCTTCCAAACAATTTATTAGTCTATTAGCAAGTTGTGTGGTCCTCAACACATTCACTAATTAATATGCATATAACGACCTAATTTTTCTTAAAGTAACTAAAACTAATTAAATAATCAAAGTCAATGATTAAATTTAAGTAATCAAAGTTCTCCTTTTTAGTAGTGTTGTTATAGTTGTATATTTTTCGCAATATTAATCTTTTCATTATTAGTAAATCGAGTGCTGTCCATACTTATATTTTACTAATACATATCAATCAAGCGAAGATTTCAATCTTCATAAGTGCATATGAAACCATAAGGTTCAAACTCGTACAAGCCAAACCACGGCACACGCACCCGATCCCAAGCCTAAGGCTTTTAAGCTAGCAAGTTACGAGGCGAGTTGTAAGAAAATAGTATATGTTGAATACGGGATAGTGGGTCAAGTCATGTTTGGTGGTGGACATGATGATTAGATAGATGGTAGTACAACATTGTTTTCATAGTCACTGGATAACATTTTCTATTTTATCTTCACAGGTCATTTGCCGTATCTCTAAGCATCTATTCCTACCTTCATATATATATATATATATATATATATATATATATTTATACACACACACATACATACATACATACATACATACATACATACATACATATATACATACTTGTATACATGTCATGGTCACATTGAATAATGAGTTTTTGAGTGACTATAAATTGAATCAGTATATGTAAGTATATGTAATGATGCGTGCTTCTAACAAACTACAAGCTTGTGTGAAACCAAGTGTAAATGAGTAGTAGTAATGTATATTAATTATTATATGTAAGAAATATGGTTAAAAAATGTAAATAATTTTTCAAAACATATCTTGACAACACATAAGTTATGTGACGCACAATATGTACATATGTTACTCCATTATACGATAGGAAACATTTATCGTAGTCAGTGAAACCATTGAAAACAAAAACACATATATAGCCCCTCAAAAGCGGAAACAAATGTTATACCACGTTAAACTATCATGTAGTTGTTGCCATTAAGAACTACTTATTGTTATGCTATGATTATTGTTATCAGTCATTTAGTTGTGTTTAAATCTTTTCTTAAAATCCATTCTATAACAACTATTTTTGTAAAATAGTGGTATATAGTTGATACAAGTAACAAAAATCAAGCATACATGTGATATCGTAGAGGGTGATCCATGATGACATAAATCGGAAGCATGAATCATGTGTATGCATATGGCATGATATGTGAGTTATTATTATTAATATTTTTGATAAATCAATATGTGCTTTTTTATTATTAGCTCAAATAAGAAAGAAAGGGAAAGGTTATATTTTTTTCTTGAGGTTTAGTTGTCTTAATTTAAATGGGTCTCCATGTGAGAAGAATATTATTTAATTAGTAGTATCATTTCGTGGCTACGTGAGCTCGGGTTCAGCCCCCTTTCAAAAGCACCATTCCTAGTTCTATTTTTTTGGCTTTTATTAGCATCAAAATTGTTAATCTTTACTATTTCTCTTATACTATTATTAATTAAATATCATCTTTAATTAAAAATTGACACTTTTCACATAACGCAACTTTTAATGGATTGAATTAATGAATTTGAATTGGATCTATGTTATTAGATTAGATTATTAACATTTGTCAACTTGCTTGGCACTGTTCCTAAGCCAAGCAAGTTGGTCGATTCGGGTCGGGTTGGTTTGAATAAAAAAATAATTTTTTCTTTTTATATTTTAATATAAAAATAATTATTATTTTCTTTTTCTAATAAATGTTTCGGTTGGTTTTAAGTTTAGAGTATTTAGGTTTTTTTTTAAAATAGCGATTTTTGATTTATTTACATTTCGGATGGTTTTTTTTAGTTCTTACTTCGAAGAGCCACCCGCTACAACGCGTGGGCTAATACTCCTCGTTTTAAACATTTTCTAACTGTAACAATATTTTAGGAGCGTATTATGGGAACGAAGATAGTAAAGTTTATTACATATAATTACAACCATAAAACCGACAACTAACATTATATAGGCCTCCTTCCTAAAAAAGGTAAAAGTATATAGGCCTAAGAAATTAAATTTGCCTAAAACTATAAATGTCTAAATGACAGGGCTTTCCCGCTTTGCTCCTTCTTAAGGTTTTAAACATGAAAAATGATGTCTTATCATAAAAATGCCCCTTCGCCAAATTAATATTGTGTGTTTTAAAACAAAAAGTCAAATACTTATAATTAAAATTTAAATGAAAAGTCATACACAGTTTATGCCATAATTTCCTTTTAAATTTATATATAGTATAAGTACTTGAAATATATTTTTTGGTATTGACTCACATTTTTTGTAGCCCATCAATATCAGTTGTGGTTTTTGACATCCCGTTATAGTCACAATTGTAGTTATTAAAACGTTTTGAAAATTTTCTTCTAATACATCGCAACATTGGTGAATATTTATAGATTGATTTGACCAATTTGGATTAACCATATCTATAATCTATAATGTATATCAATAGAGGTGCATAAAAAGTCAAATGACAAAGTTTGAATCGTTAGATAAGTTTCAAAATTAATTTAAACCCTTAGATTAATATGATATGTTATATGACATCATTAGTGAATATTTTTCCTTTTAGTCTTTTTATTTTAAATTCAGACTTAACCCTGTAACTTTTAATTACATTTAAATAAAAATAGTTTTGACACTAATATTTTAAATCTTTTATATTTTTTTATATGGTAAACTTTTTCATATAAATTAGTCATTTAATTCGAATCTGTTTATCCTTTTTAATATAAGACTAGATTTATAAAACTAATGATAAAAAACACTGATATTTTCTTTCTAATAAAATATCCGTAAGAATAATAAATATATTTAAAATCAAACATGTATTACAAAATTCATTATATAATTATTTTCTATTAAATATTCATTTCTCAACATATACATACTTTGTTTTTCATTAGGTGTTAAAAATACGAAATTTAAAGTTAAAATTAAAGTCACCTATATAAGTAAAAGTGAAAATATATACTAGAATAATGTTTATAACACGTTTTTAGTACACATTTAAATAAAATTAGTCTACATGTGTATAAACGAAAGAAAATAATATTTGACAATATATTTGATATTATTTTACATTGTTAGTGATATTTTGTATACAAAATTACTTTTAGCTTTCTAATTTATGTATGTATTTTTTTAATAGTAAACAGATTATGTATTACAGGTATAAAAATATTATACCAAATTAAAACATTAAATGTTGATATACAACACACTTTGGGTATGGATACATATACATGATATAACCATACTAGACTAACAAAAACTTAAAACCATAATATGAAACTACTTAATTTGAAATTTAAGACTTTAAACTTGAACAAAGAAAATTGAATATAAAATTCATTGAAGACATGTCGCCACCAATAGATGAAATAACCCAAGAAATGAATTGAAAAATCTAAAATTTAATATAATAAAATTATCAAAACGATATTCAAATGATCCATTTACAAACTTAGTAGAATGAAACTCTCAATTAACTTTTTAGAAATCATTCTAACTTAATATTTCAATATGTTATATTTATATTATTTTTTGATAAAGTTCTTTATGTATACGATTAAATAATGAAGTTGAAAACACATACATATAACTGAAACAAAAAAGTAGTTAACATCACAACTTATATTATCCCGTGTTAATAATGATACAAAACTTTTGTTTACTTTCTATATATTATAATTTTAAGTTTTAGATAAAGTTATTCGCGAAAAATAAACTGCTAGGGATATGTAGAAGGAAAACATGAAATTATGGGAGAGAAAATATAGTAAATGGATTACAAATGGAATGTTGATTATGACACCCTTATATTAACATAAACTTTTTTTTTTTATTTTTTTTATTTTTTTATAAACAGGTCACACAAAAACAAATGTACTTTTTGTAAAAGGAGAGAAGGTTCATGAAGTTTGTCTTTTATTAGGTTCCTTCCACATGACTCTTTCCACACAATATATACATATATACCATATACATATATATCAAGGAAATGAATAATGTGGTAAAGTGGAAAAAGAAAGCTTGAGAAAACATGGCCTCGTGTCTCTTTGTCCTCTTTCATCCACGAGAAAAAAGCTTCTTTTATGTGTGTATTATGAAATCTCAAGCATTCTACCCCAAGATCAATTCGACAAAGTTTTTAAATTTTGAGTATGTATCGGGACGACATGTTATACCTCATTTTTGATTTCACATTTTCAAGTTATTTTGTACATTTGTCTAAGATAAGATTCGAACCATAGACAGAGATAGAACGAGACAGAGTAGACAGTTGTGACAACTGTAATTTTGTTGCAATCATGAGTTGGTTCTTTTTCTTTAATGTCAAAACACAGCCATGAGCCAGTTTTACTACACCTGCAGCCTTCAATATCTTATATTATCCCTTTAATAAACTTGTTTATCATATTCTTAATCTACAGACAGAGAACCATTTAACAAGTCTAATCATTAACAAAAAAAGCAAAACGACAGAAAATGACATTAAGGGTTCATTAATCATTTGCCATCACATGATCACTACTTAATATACTTGTAAACATGAGGTTTCACCAACAGGAAAGAATATACAACAATATCTTTTAACCCCGGAACGTTAAGGTGTCGATATCTTATTCATCAATACAAGAATATCGATGAATGGTGGGCACGAAAGCGTGGAATTGTTTTAAGGAGTTTAATCTTGATTAGTTTTTTTTTTTTTTAAAAAAAAAAAAAATACAGATCTGACTTTGAATTTATCGATTATAATATACGATGCAAAGTGACATCTGGTGGCCTTAGGCTTAAAATATATAAAGTCATAGTGCCTTCTAGTTTCTATATCATTGTGTAAACTTCTCTTTTGTGTCTTTCTAAATTCATATACTAATGGAGAATCATCAGTTTCCTAAAATAGAAAGTTTTCGTCACAAAGAAATAATGCCTTCTTATTTTCAAGAAACTGAAAACGAGCTCAATGGTGGCGGTTTAGAATCATTATCATCGTCATCATCTATGAATGGATTGCCATCTTATTTTCTTGAAACTTTTTCGCAACACAACCAACTTTCACAAGCATTTGAACCATCTTCGCCACCTTCATTAACCAACACCTCAAGATTCCCGAACCTAAGCCTACTTTTGGGTGAACCCAAGGGTGCGACCAGTGTTAGTGTCCAGCCAGTCGCACCCTTGGGTTCTAGCGACTATTGGCTGAGAGCTATGAAAACTCAGCCAATGAAGTATACAGGGCGACAAATTGTCGATAATACCCTCAGAAAGACTTCAGTTTGTTCACCAGGGAAGCTATTCAGAGGGGTAAGACAAAGACATTGGGGAAAATGGGTAGCAGAAATCCGGTTACCAAAAAACAGAACACGGGTTTGGCTGGGGACGTTTGAAACAGCCGAGGAAGCCGCTTTTGCATATGACACGGCTGCTTATCTTCTAAGGGGTGACTATGCACATTTGAATTTTCCAAATTTGAAGAACCAACTAAAGGACAGTTCAGTAAATGGAAACACGGCCGCTCTTCTAAAAGCAAAGTTGGAAAGTTTATCGTCTAACAAGAAGAGTAACGATCCATCACCACCACCCACGGAAATTGCCTTAGTGGAAAATTCAATGATAGAAAACGAAAAAAGCAAGAAACCGATAGAAACAGTGGCATCGAATGTTGTGGAAGGCGTTCAGTTGAGTCGAATGCCGTCTTTGGACATGGATATGATCTGGGATGCTCTTCTTGTTACTGATTCATAGCTATAGATTTGTTCATAGTTTGTACCTTTTTCTTTTATTAGAAGGTACATCATTTTTTCAAAAATTTGTTACATTTTTGCTTTGTTTATTAATTACCGTTTTTGTTTTGTTTCATATTTTAATTTTGGTTTTGGTAGGTTCCATATGTTGATGGAAAACAATTCATATTTTAAGGGTTTGACTTTTTATTCAATTTTATATAAATGAGATGATATTCTTATTTGGGGTAGTCACTTTCAATTTTATGATTTTCTGTATGGACCCTCTAGCTTTAAGCATCTTGTTGAGTAAGTGTTCGGACCCACATTAGGAGTGGGCAGATATCGAGCACCCAGTTCTCGCCGCATTCTCCCACCCCGTTAACCGTCCTTTATATCCCCACAACCATTATGGGGGGTTTATCTGGTTCTCCGTGAGTAGGCTAATTCGTTGTTTTGAACTTCTAGTTTAGTTTAATTTTGAATGAAAGGTTATGTTAGACATGGCTTGGATAACTCGGATATCCATGTGCTCTTGTATCGGAAATTGGTTATATAGATCATGATCTAAATCATCAAACAAATTTAAATAAATGACTTATGAATCATATCAAGGAGGAAGCTGGAGGTATTTCTAATGATAAAAGTAAAGTGAGATGACTATTTTGTTTCCAAATTGTAGATCATCAGTAGCGTTTCGATAGGATTATGTTAATCACAGAAGAAGCAATCCGAAAACCTCTTCATATGTAAACAAAATATAGAGACAGATGTTATTTTTGGATCGACCCTTGTATGACATGACCCCGCATTAATGCGTCGATCCCACTGCATGAATTGGGTATGTTGAACAAAAAAGAAATAAATAGCTTAATTTCGCAAAACTGAAATTCATAGCACCGTCTTTGTTCCAACTAGGGCAAAAGATTGGATCCCCGACTGAAAAAACACTATTTCTAAATAAAACTAAACTAAAATGCTAAAGACCAACAATTCTGAAGAAACCTACGTGTAATAGAAATTCTACATTACTATTGCTTGTGTAAAAAATTTAGACTTGATCAAGAACGGAACTTTTTTTTTTACCTCGGATTCTCCAAATCTTTCTTCATTAGTAACCAATGGACCGTTTTCATCTGTTCCGTAAAAAATATAGGTTGCACTTGTTTCTCTGCTGAGTTTATCTAATTTTCATCGTTAATATCAGGAATCATTGGTTCAATACACCAGAACTCTTTCCATCTTGCTTTAATTCGGTTTCTTGGATACATGCTGATTCATTTTCAACGATCAATGGGACGTTCTCTTGAACAGACATTGACTTTGGTTGACCAAATTCATCAATAGTGAATGGTTTTTTATGCTCACCAAATAATACGTCTTTTCCACCAGCTACTGTTTCCGTGTTGACATTTTCAGCCACCGTTTCAAGAGTTGAGTCGTTACCTGTAGTTTTCTCTTCACCTTCAAAGCTGCTGCTATTATCATCATCATAATACTCAGAAGTCGGCTCGTTTTCATTAATTTGATGAGAATTTCCACCATTGTTTTGCATATTCGTGTCCATCATAAAATACTGTTGCTGTAAGGGATTTGCATTGGTTAAAGCTTGCTCCTTTTTTAGACCCTCTCTATAATGCTCCATTTCCCTTTTGTATCTCGCCTTATCTATCACCGCCTTTTCCTGGTAAACCTGAATAAAGAAACAAACAATCACATGACAGAAACGAAAATATATATTTTTTCTTCAGTGATATTTTATCTCTTACGGGTCAACCTTGTAGATCGTTTTATTCAAAAAATTAGGCTACTTCTGAAAAAATGTTATTTTGTAATTACATTCGACACACTACTTATTTACAAAAAAATCTAAAACTTGACAAGAAGTTTTTTGGGTCAACCGAATCTGACCCATTTAGTCCGTACCAAAAAGAACCAAATTTAACCCTGTTTCCTAACCCAGCGGCACACCCATTTAACCACCTGTACTCACCGCCTTTTCAGACTCGGTTAATTTGTTCCACTCTTCACCGATCATCCTGCTGATGGCTCTATCCTTGCCCGTGTGAAGTAATTTGAGTCGAGCATGCTGCTCTGCAAAAAAGAAATTATAGCCACTTCGGTTAGGTTTCGGATGAGCAGGATCTCTCTTTTTCATTTCAGATTTTTTCCTACGCCTACGCCTCTTAACCACGGTTGATCCTTGAGTTTGATCCATAGTTACCACACCAACCTGTTTTGGTATATTATAACCCGGCGTTTGCACCGTTTGATAAAGTACTCCTTGTAGCTGTTCTCCGCCTACTTTTATAGTACAAAGATATCCACTTTCAAATTTTCCATCAATTACGCCAGTCACAGGTAAACCTATTGATGATTCAACAGTTTTTAGTCCTGCTTCTATTATCGTTTTCTGCCTCTTCACCGAATTGGCTTGAATTTCAGGTGATGGAAGCACGGATTTATTCATTTCTGACGATGAAGGGAGGGTTGTATTTGGACTCTGCCAATTATCTGAAGAAATAAATTGTTAAAAAAATGCAATTTGGGCATATACCAGTAAATGATGCACGTACCAGTAGGAACATGAGTCCATGTTTTCTCCTTATGATAATAAACTTGTTCAAAATGGTGAATCAATGACAAGTAATACTTTCGTATGATAAAAGAAGCATTTGTAGCAGAGGGCGGAAAGTTGAAACAATTAGTGACATCTTTCCATTTCTTGTCTTCCTGAACCTGATGTTCCGTTTCACCAAGATATTAAAAAATAATTTGACCCAAAACGATAGCAAGAAAGATGGTAAAATATTACAGTACCTTTTTAATGCCTCCACGAGAAGTGACTTCCACAAACAGGCGATGCAAGTCTAGATCCCTGCCCCCAACGATAGGAATCCTAAAATGAACAAGGTATTAAAATAACACCAAACACAACTTAGTTTATAAGTACACTAGCTCTTACTACGACCATTTGTTAGTACAAAACACATTATAGTTAATGGAAAATAATAACAATTTCGCATAAGGATTAGGCTTTAGAGAACGTTACTTGAATTTAGTTCCCATAGCAGCATGAAATTTCCCAATAGCATCCATGAAGACTTGAGGACTCGAAATAACATCTTCATATTGAGTAATGGGAGCCGGATACAAATAACACTGCACACCCTTCTCTTTAACTTGAACTAAGCTTTTGTGTTCTGTAGAAGATGAAGCCGGCATTGCCGCGACATTCCCACCACCAATTCCGGCACCTAAGCCACCCTGTTCAGTCTTTGTTACCAACAAAACAAAGTTTCAAACAAGATAATAATATCTAAATATTCGTTTTTCGTCATATCATATATAATCTCATCATACAACGAAACAAATACGTTAAAATATTACATGGCATAAATATGTAACATGATAGCTTTTAAGCAAATACCACCAACAAACATTTGCAGAAAATCAAATTACACAAATATTATTGATAGTTTTTCTTAGATAAAAGAAATCATAGGTTTAAAATATACAAGAATCAAAAAGACGGTTATAATTTGTAAAAGAGATCTGTAAATTTAGGGTTAACTAAAGTTAATAATTAAACATTGATTAATTAAAAGAACAATGAAGGGGTTAAAGTTTATTTTTAACTTTTTTTCATGTGGGTCATCATATATTCATGATTAAATTAAAATAATAATACAGAGACATAAAGTAAATAAAAAAACCCAGATGAAAAAAAAAAGAGAATATTAAACTTACCAAAGACAGTGACATGGCAGCATTTGCAGAAATGAAATAAGCTTTTTAATGGAATTTGAGGATATATATATATTATTAACCGACCGATTATGAATATAGAAATGTTATATTTTGATTTTTGATTTATAATGAGGTTGAATGATTTTATTGTATTTGGTAAATTACTATTGTACCCTTTTAATGATTGGTTTTAAATTTATCAAAAATTAAATTGTGATGAGGAAATTTCGGTTTTTTGGTAAGTTTCTTAACTGAATTATCTCTTACTCCTTGTGGGTTATAATTATAACCATTAAATTAAATGTTGAAATATAATGCAAATATAAGCTATGGCCTGTAGTTATTACAGAAATCATATCTATAATTGTGACTCAACATCATCATGTGAAATGAATTCTTAAAATAAACAGATTTGTATATATCCATAGTGACAAACAAAAGCTAAAATGTTATTAACAAAATAAATTGATGATTTACCTAGGTATCAAAATAAAAATATTGAATACAATTAATATTTTGGTTTAGTTGTTAGATAATAGATATCCAAACTATATAAACCAAACTAATTTGATGTATCTATATTATAAAATATTTCTTTGAAATTCTTAATAGTTTAAAATTTAAGGAGTTGAAATTTTTATCTACCCTTCTAACTATAATTTAAAACACGTTACAATTAATGTTAGTTGATAATATTTTATCCATAAAAATTGAATGAATCGCTTAAACTTTAAGGAGTTGAAATTTCTTATCTCCCCTTCAAATCATAATTTAAACACCTTACAATTAATATTAGTTGATAAAATTTTATCCATAAAAATTGAATGAAATTAAATGAAAGAATAGTTTACACATTTAGAATGATATGTACTTAATTACCACAAAAATATTAACTATTTTGTCTAATGATAACTATTTTCAAGTTTTGTTAAAAATAATATTGATTTGCAAAGTATTATCTTTTCATTTTGTTTTGTAAATGACAATTGAGATTTTCATTTTGTATTATCTATGCGTTTTGTTTTATAATTACTTTTTGCATGTTTTTCTTTTCCTCAAATGATGTCGGTTTATTGGGTTAAGTGTGTTTCGAATGATATAATATAGATTCCGGACCCAATTAATAAGTATATACAATATTAGTTTCGATCTCGGATTTTTACTCGTATGATTTTGATCTCAATTTTCAAATAATGTTGGTAAAATGCGACTTATGGAACCCAATATATAAATAAATATTTCTAATATTCGAAATGAAAAGAGTAGAAAATTAAAGAAAAATGAGAAAATAAAATTTCAAATAATTTTAAAAACTTTTTCTGGAAATTTAAGATGTTTAATTTTTCTATAAAACTAAAAACTAATCAAATAATGATTGTTACGAAAATTAAAAGAATTGATTACCATTAACAAGAGACTATTGACTTTGTGACCTTTTTAACTCATGATTTGACATGACACTCAAGACAGGGGACAACAATAATTTATATATATGTGAACTACAAATTCTCGGTACGTTAAATTTAAGAAAAATATAAAATAGTTAAACTATGCAACTAAAAACCTAAAAACGAAATTGAGTTGTTATAAAAAGAGTAAATTACATAGATCGTCCCTAAGGTTTATATGGAATTATGGATTTCGTCCCTAAGTTTGAAAAGTTGAATGGATCGTCCCATTGTTTGAACTAATTACTCATTTCGTCCCTAATTTCATCGTCCGTTAATTTCCACCGTTAGTCTGTCCCACGTGTTAAACACGTGAGGGGTATTTTAGTCTTTTCGCAGTCTTACTTATAAAAAAAAAAAAAAAAAAAAAAAAA
The DNA here is from genome assembly GCA_910822075.1 of Senecio squalidus. Classification (NCBI taxonomy): domain Eukaryota; kingdom Viridiplantae; phylum Streptophyta; class Magnoliopsida; order Asterales; family Asteraceae; genus Senecio; species Senecio squalidus. The sequence goes on from CAJVGC010000589.1 coordinate 18,310,700, forward strand.
AAAAAAGAAAAAGAAAAAAAGAGAGAAATCTAAGAAAGAAAGCAGAAATCTTTTGGTTTCCAAATCAAAACAAAGAAAAAGCAAAAGAAATTCCAAACCCCAAAACAAGTTTCAAACTTCGATATCATCTCCCTATTTCATCTCTCCGGCGATGCGAAGAGAGAGAGAGTAGATAAAAAAAGAGTTTAGTTAGTATCTCCGGCGATGCGAAGAGCTCCGGCAGTCCCAGGATCTGGATCCAAACCAGATATTAGATACATAGGTGTAAGAAAAAGACCATGGGGCCACCGTTCGATGAGTTTGAGCTCACCGGAGATGACTGAAAATGGTTTTCAGATCCAAACGGAGTCAAACCCACGGCGGTTTTCAGATCCAAACGGAGTCAAACCCACGTTTACCTTTCATCTGATCCTATGAAGATGGCGAAAAACAGAGTTTAGATGGTAATGAAGAAGATGAAAGTATGTTTATTTGGAGTTTATTTGAAGAAATCGTAGAAGAACAATTGGATATGGTGGATGCTTTACAAGATTTTTATGAAAATGAGAATTTTCAAACAGGGGACTCAAATGTAGAAAAAGTTGTTGATTTGTTTGTTTTAAAAGACATAATATGATTTGATTTGAAAAAGTTGTTGATTTGTTTGGGATTTTTTTTGCTTTTTCTTTGTTTTGATTTGGAAACCAAAAGATCTGCTTTCTTTCTTAGATTTCTCTCTTTTTTTTTTTTTTTTTTAGTAAGACTGCGAAAAGACTAAAATACCCCTCACGTGTTTAACACGTGGGACAGACTAACGGTGGAAATTAACGGACGTTGAAATTAGGGACGAAATGTGTAATTAGTTCAAACAATGGGACGATCCATGCAACTTTTCAAACTTAGGGACGAAATCCATAATTCCATATAAACCTTAGGGACGATCTATGTAATTTACTCTTATAAAAAACATAGTTTAATTCCAATCCCCAAATGGACTTAATAAGTCAAATGACCTTAAACAAGCTTAATTTTTCGTACGGCTCAAACAAGAATTATTTATTATTATGTCTAAAGAATAAAACGTGAAACTATCATAAATAACAATAGGCAACTATTTTTAGAGTCCGAATAACTCAAGTAGAAACTAAAAACTATTACATATAGGCACTTCATGTTTATTGTGACAATTAAGAAGGAAAAGAAATTGAGATCCGATTACCATTTAATTTGTTTTATAAACCGAATGGTCAAACCATAAAAACTTACTACATAATTATTTCTAAGGTCCGAATGACCGAACCAAAAACTATTACATCGAACAAATATATTAACCACTGAATAAGAAACTATCATCAATATTTTCTAATAAAATTTAATCGAACAATAATTTTTTATCGTCGCTGCATCGCGCGAGTTCTACACAATTAAAAACTTAATAAAGAGGGAAAAAAAAACCTTGATGAATGGCCAATCAATAAGCATCTAATCACATTTTTAGGTTTGTCTAGGTTGCTTTTTTTAGGCTTATCAATCAATCATTTTCCGTTATTTCATAAAGATAAACTTACATTGAAATGAATTCCAATAACTGAACACAAACTTTGTAAACATCAAATGAAAACTAAATACCCGGTAATCGAACAAATCAAATGAATAGCAAGTAAAAGGGTTCAAAGTTGTGTGACAGCGCTTGCTTATTGTTTTTACGATGGTATAAATTCAAGTTTTATGTATCCAGGCGACCGGGCTTATTTCAACCTAAAACTGACAAAAACTCATATTAACCTGTCTTGCCACTAACATCACAGTTCACAAGTCATTCTTTCCATACATTTGTGGTCACTGTTGGTACTCAAAATATAACAAATCCTACTTCCCTGTGTAATAAAACAATGTTGCCTTTGTTCGTGTTTGACTTTTGAAAGTCAAAGGTCGCACGTCTGGAACGAAAATACTAGGTTTGAAAAAAAAAGAAAAAAAACATCTGCTATATTTACAGCCAAAACTCGTCGTTACAAAGATTTATTTTTCAACAAAAGGTACTGCAACTGAATCTAATATTCACAAGATCATATAATCACAAACACTTGATCAAGCCTTGGTTCAACCTTTTAGAATCTTGATAATCATTTCAAGAGCTTTTTGCAGCTTCTGTAGATGCACTTCGACAACGCCTTTTCTTTGCCACACCCTGCAAAATTATAATTGTTTTTCATCATACTCTAGTAACTTCCCTGGTTTCTTTAACATATAAAGCGTTTAAAGAATTTCCTACTTCAGTTCCTAATACTGAGAAAGTAATCAAAAACATCATCTCATACCCATAGGTTACAAGAACGGGCAAGATATTAGTTTGTGACACGTGGATAAAATGATTCAACTGATAACATGATTGTCAAGTTTGGAAGTCAAACATATTGGCCGACAGATGACTTTACCAGATGATTACTAGAATATTATAAATCAACCAAGGGAGACGGTAACAGAGACGTATTTAATAATTTACCAGGGAAATGATGCATCCTAAATCGACGTGCATCATATATTTTATCACATGAATAAGAAACCTGGTGACTGTTGATAGATTTCCTAAATTACAGGGGAACTAAGTTGATTTTCAGGAGAATAAAAAAACATCTATGTCAAAATAAGAGAGATCTAAAATAAGTTATTAATAAAAATTCTATATGTAAGATAATGGAAGTTAAAATGGTATATAGTAAAACAAAGTCAGAATAATTTCACACCTTAATGGAAGGAAGGGGGAGAGAAGCTTGACGGGAAGTCCGGGGTTGCGTCAGCATTCTGATGTCCTGAAGCTGTCGTGCTATATCCTCCAAAAGCTGCAACTGCAAGCTTTCTTTTTCACGGTTATCAATGGAGAAATTGAGCTTATCTCTTCCTTCTTGCACAATTCTCAACCTTTCTCTCAGCCAATCCACTTCAGTATCCAGTTTTGTTCGTTCATTATCTACTGCTGACATGGAGTTCCTTCGTAAACTACTACTCTTTGAGCTGATTGGTGGCAACCCAGAATTCACACTCATCTCTGAACTACTCGCTGGCTGTTGCTTTTTATTTCTGTTTGACTTTTCAGACTTGTCGTCAATCACATGAACATCATATACACGTGACTCTATTTCATTGGATGCATCTTCACCGGACTCCATCTTTAAATCCTTTTCTTCCCCTACAGGGGTTATGGTTTTCTCCGGTAACCACCTGCCTTCCTCCTCTTGTAATGAAAAATCAACATCTTCATATCCTCTTGAATTTTGATTATTATTGCCATAAAACTGATCGTTTTCAACATGATTCATCTGCCTATAAGCCTCGACTTCTTTTTCCAAGAAATGTTTCTCCCTTTCTCTCCTTAAAACGATTTCTTTCAATATATTCATTTCTTCTTCATCATAAGCCGACTTTTCTTCTATCATCCGTTGGTATTGACGTGACTCCATCTCTATCGACGCCTTTTCTTCTTGTAAACGGAGAATCATAGACATTGCTTCATCAGCGGCAGTGGCAGCAGCGTTTCTCTCCTTTTCGAGTTCAACATAAAGTGCTGCTCGAACAGTTTGTTCTTCTTCCAATTCCCGATTCAATAAAACAATCATTTTGTCCTTATCAGCTTCATTTACAGGAATCCTTTTCTGGATATCATCCGGGTTGTTTAATACAATTTCTTGAGGATATGTGCTATCTGATTTCACCACCGTGGGATCCTCTGCTTCATCTAAAACAAACCAGACAACAATATTAAGGGATGTTTTACATTGCCTTTTGAAACTGATCTCAACTGTAACAAAACGGGCTGCAAAAGATCGTTGTTTGGACGTGCTTTAAATTTACATTAATCAGATAATCAGTTGAACAAAAAACCGATTCTCACTATTAAAAACACAATAATCAGATAATGTGAAACCCAAATAGATAAAGCGTATACTCACAATAATCGGTGTTACAACCCAATAGCAAAGAACTGCCTTCAGGACCGCCACTCTGTTCCTTAAGATCAGTCTGTTGATCAGCACAAGTAATCCAATTCGTGGAAGACGATACAGAAGAATGTTTACCACCACTATCAAAACTACCCTTCCTCCTTCGTCGAAAACCGCCTCTTAATCTATTATTCAACCCCCCTTTCCCTTTCATATCAAACCCTCTTTCCTTTTCAACCCTAATTCCACCGTTTTCATTTCTAACAACTTTTCTCGTATCCGATTTCGAACTACAAGATGCTTCACCTTCTAATTCCCTAAACCTATCATCGACATTACAATTCTGAGCCTTTTCGAAAACCGAATCAAACGGAAACTTCCGAACAACAGAAAACTGAACAGAGGATACCTTATCAGTAGGGAAATCAACAAGTAAAGTTTTCAATTGGGAATTAGGGTTTTGAAAATCACAGGAACTAGGCAAACTAAAACCGAAAAATTGAAAAAATTGAAGAGCAAAAAAAGCAATTGTTGATCCAAATAGTAAAAAATAAGCTATGAAAAGATCAATAAAAGCAGAGATCAAACTATTAAACGTCCAGAAACGCTGATGAGGGTTGATTATCATCATATTTCATCTAGGGTTAGGGTTTTGATTGAGAAAAAAACTTGATCTTTTGAAAATGGAAAAGAAAATTGAGGAAGGGGAATGTATGTGATCAGTGAAATGATAGATATAGATATATGTATCTATATACCGTGATTGATTTATGATCCCCAATTATTAATGATTATTGAGAGAAACGATGAATTGGGGGAGATGATGATTTATGAATGATTTTGTTTGGGAGTGAGACACGAAGCATTGTTTTGAAGATGGCACGTGCGAAAGGAAAACGGCTTTCCTATTTTGACTCCTCATTCCCTTATTTTACCAAGTTTTGAAATTTAATTATTTCTTTTATTTGTTTTTCTAACTTGTACTTTATATCCATGTTAATAATCATTTATTATATTAAAAGTATAATTAAAAGTACTATTTTTTTTTTGTTTCTTAACTTTGATATTTTTAATATTATTAAATGATTGCTATCATGTACATAAGGACATATGACATAAAATCTCTTTTTTTACTTTTTATAGTATATGTTACCATGTTACCATATATGTCCATATCATTAGAGTTGCGATAATTTAATAGATAGATGACGTGTGGGGTCTTCTATTTAATAAGATAGTGAACTATCTGAGAACAATAATTTATTATTATTGGTACAATGAAAAAGTATAATATGTATTTGGTAATTGTGGGTCTCCTCGGACTTTAATTAGGACGGTTGAAAAATTAGTTGATAAAAATGAGTTTTGTTTTTTTAACTTTGGACACAATTATCTATAGATATAAGTGCGAGTTTGTGTTTTTTTTAGTAAGGGCTTCGCAACGAACTAATATGTGTCCAAAATGAAGTAAATTTGAATGAGATATCGTCACTCAAAGTAAGGTACTTGGAACATAATATGAAATTGAAAATGAGTATTGTTTGTCCCACATCGATGGTGAGACAACCATTTTTGTTGTTTATAACTAAGGATTTTGAGAACATTGACGTCTAGCTTATAGTCTATATATACACAAGCTTAAGCCCTTGCGTGTAGAGAGGTGCAAATTTCTGGTTTGAATTGGGTTATTGGTTGAAACTCATGCGAGCCCGTGTGACATGCGAACACGAATGCAGCTCCGAAATTCTCGTGCTTGATTAGTCCGGTTTTTGCTAAAAATTCGTGTTTCCATTTTCATAGAAATTTTGAATCAGTTTATTTATAGAACTGATTTAAACTTTGTCAACAAGTTACAGATTTCGTTTTATGTTAAGAAACAGATCTTCAAATCGTTTTAATTAATTACAGATTTGAATCTGTCTTGTTCACCAAGATATATTTTATGTATACATAAAGGACCTACTCCATTATTTTTAGATACAAGAAAAACGAAAATGTCTGCTCCAAAATTATGTCACGAAAATCGTCCAAGTCAGAGACACAAATTTGTTCCAGTTTAATTTCAGGCAAGTTTGTCGAGTCCGGCAGTACACACTGATTCAGCGTGTACCCTGGGAAACAAACATCGAATCTGTTTTAAGGGAATCGTGTCAAAAACGAGCCGTGACTTTTACGTTTATTACATCACATAGTGTCTGTCTTCTACTATGTATGTTTTAATCAGTTGTAATCTGTTACTGTTATTTATTTAATAAAATTCGTACTACGTTCCCTACAATCTTAAAATGGATTCGATACAACCTATTTTCGCTTAAATAGTTTGTGTCGAAATTTTTATTATTTTAATTAGATAACAAACAGCTTTCAAATTTGATTATTAAGAGCACCCGGAGTGGTAAGGTTGTGGGCTCGTTGTGGAGCTCACAACGAGCGTTGTGCTCGTTACCACTCCGAGGTCCTCTCGTTGTGGGGTCGTTGTGGAGCGACCGTTGTCTCCACAACGGCTCGTTGCCGGATTTTTGTTTTTTTTGTTTTTTTTTTTTTTGTTTATGAAGAAATAAACATTAAATTGAAATGGAAATTGATTACAAGAATTGAAGAAGATGAGATTTTTGAGAGATTGCCAGAAGATTGGATCGATTGATGCTAAAACCCTAATTTTTTGTTGAAACCAATTTGGGAGTTCGAACAACAAGGGTTTTGAATACCTAGGAGGTGTAGTTAGGGCATACGGTTTAAGCAAGCAAACTAGACAAGAGTTGTGGTGATTATAATGCGTACTAGCATACAAATCTGTTGCTAAAGAAGGTGTCGTGTACAAGCCTGTAGAGGGATTTCACTATATCCTAAACGAGGTAAATCAACAACAAAATTACAATTCTTAACTTAGTTAATATTGATTATGTGTTTGATTCTAACTTGCTTCCGCTGCATGTTGTTTGACAATCTGATTAGATGTATACCTATAGTGGTATCAGTTAGACCGTAATTCTAGTTAACCAGTTAAAAACATAAAAAATTGGGGGTTTGGTGTTTGTTCGACCAAAAGAAGAAAACGGAATTTTTGAGTTGAAGCCCGACGGTGATGTAGAGGGATGTTTTATAAATTTTTTTTTTTTTTTGTTAATTAAAAACTAAACCTAAAATACAATATTTGATGTTTAATTACCTTTGTTAAAATTTCATTAAGCAATAATCATAATTGTAAAACTAAATGCATACTTTTACGAATATGATTACGATATTAGATATTTGTTAATTAAAATTGGATAAACATATTATTACACGAGATAATTGAATATGTGCGACACTTTACATAAATAGACTTTAAAAGGTTATTTGCGGGAATTATTTGATAATTGAATTATATATGCATTAAATAACTTACGCAATCCATAATTGCTTATTTGATCGGATGTATGAGGTCCGTTTCCATGCGAAACGGGAGTTATTTAATATATATATATATATATATATATATATATATATATATATATATATATATATAATGACCTAGAGACCTTTTTGCTATTTAGGGCTCACCCAATTTGTTGCGTAGATTAATTCTTTTCATATTATTATTTTTGTCAAATGTTGTTTGAAAGAAATATATTTTAATATGACTAAAGAATTATGTAACAAATTTTTTGATTTATTTTGACTCTTTTATACGTTTTAAAACGCATTGGGTTGTGTTTTACGGTAATTTTCTCCCGTGAAGGAACGTATTAAATTGCAAGATACATTAAAAATATCATAACTTTAAAAACGTGTGATTGGTAATTCGTAATTAAATGCACATCCTCAGTGCATAATTTCCAACTAGGCTCACATACATAAAGGACAATGTCTAGGAAATTTTGCGGATGTATCTGTGACAACCGTCTTATTTCAGGTGAAAACCGCATTCTCTATCTTTGACTTAACTTTGAATTGATCTTGTCGTTACTTGTCTCGTAAACTCGTGTGTGTCGGAATCGAAATCGGAATCACAAAATGAATTCTAATACCAAGAAAACACTTAGTGTACTTGTCTAAGTTCCTATCTAAAATAACCGGAAACTTTCAACTAACGAAACGCTTAACATTGGAACGAACGAGAAACGAAAAAGGCAGAAATCTGCCCTCCAGCCGCGCCGCGGTGAGTCCAGTGCGCCGCGGTGGAGGGTACAGACCAGCCATTTTTGTTAAACTCAAAACTTAAACAAACAGACCCAAACCCGAGCCCAACACTTTGGCTCCGAGCTAAACATGTTATAAGCCTTCTTAGGAGTCCAGTGACTCTATTTTGATTCACTTATAACACAAACATAAACACATTACATACACACACACACACAACAAACACTCTTTACACTCTCTCCCTCTCTTTGCAAAACACTCAAGAACACACACACTCCCCTTCAATTACAGAAGTTTTCACACCAAAAACACATACTTTAACCACACATAAACACACCAAATCGTTCATCAAGTAAGGAGGAAGAAAAGGGGTAGCATTTCTTTGGGTTAAAAGTTCATTACTAAGCTTTTTGGGTCAAAAATCATCAAGGGTTCACTCCAATCACCTTCAAACCACCTTACTCTCGGTATAAATTCTTCAAAACTCCTATCTTTATAAGTTATACTCGTTGCATGTAACATCTAACACCTAAAAATGAGTTTATATGAAAATATTTGACCATTTATGAACAAAAACGGGATTTTTCAAAATGTATGGTTAGATCTATAGATTGTGGTTAAAAACACTAAATAAACTATGAGACATCTATTATTTAGGTATATCTCTGGTTGCATGTCAAAATCCAACTTAAAAACATCAAATTTCTTCATAAACGAGTTTGGCCAAGAACCAGTCACACGACCGCGACGCAGTCACTCCACCGCGGCGCAGTCGAGGTAAAACCTCTGACTGCGGCGCAATCCTTCCACCGCGGCGCACTCATGATGCAGACAGGTTCCAAATGCTAAGTTAAAACGTTTTGAATCGTAACTCTAAACTTGTCATCTAAACTTATGTTCGAAACTGAAATATATGAACTATAACCTGTAATGAGAGTGACTTACATATAAATGAACTAAATGAACAAGTTTTATATGACATTGTATTGGCAAATATACGAAATATGTCATTGAAATTGTTAAGCGGGAAAGTGTATTAAAATTGGACTTAATGATTTTGGCGCGGAAGCGCTGCCCGATTTTCAATAGACCTAAAACCGACACTTAAAGTAAAAGCATTTCATTATCCAATAAACGTATAAACATTGGTACTCATTAAATCTTGGTATTACAATAGGATTCCCGTGATTTCCGATCCGTCTCGATTACTCTTCGCATTCGTAGCTTATCTTCGCAAACTGTGAGTTACAACCCCACTTTATTTACTGTTTTCAAATAATTTTTGGGGGAAACAAGAGATCTAAATGAACTTTGGAACTGTTATGAACTTTTGATGCTATTATTAACTCTTATTGAACGTTTTTGTGAAACTTATGCCTAAATAGTTTTATTGCCCGTTTGTATAAACTAATGGTTTGCCACCCTTATTCGACTTAATAATTTGCCACCTTTAATCGGCTTGTTGGTTATAAACTATGATAAACTTATTTAATGCCACTCTCGGCTCTTCTATGAACTTTGATTGATCGTATAACTAACGTGATTCTTGAGGGATATAACTAACCATAAGTGACTACTATCAGATATAAAATGAAACATTAGTGCCCATCTCGCAACACACTATTAGCTTTGATAAGCCGTTTAGTAATTATGGGTATCGATACTTAGGAAATAACCGTTCCTTGCTTAGGCGGCAGCTTAAGTACATATTACTTGATCAGATATGACTCCCCGTAGATAGTCGGGATAAGGGGCCTCACGGTTGGTAATTCGGTTTAGTGTGAACACTTAAGTTATATTATGCCAAGTAGTCGTTATACATGATTTCAATCAATAGTTTACTTATCTTGCGCGTAGGGATGGCAACGGGGCGGGTTCGGGTCGGATATCACTAAACCCGTACCCGCATCCATTTATAAAACTCATACCCATATCCAACCCAATACCCATCGGATACCCATATAGTTTTACCCATCGGTTTTTCGGGTTTCCCCGCGGGTATTGGGTATACCCATTTAAATTTATGCTAGACAAAATGTCAAGTTAGGGATAAAAAAAATTCTTAACGAATTACTAAAACCCAACAAAATACCTAATTCATTACCGACATTTCAAAAATTTTAAACGATTATTTTAAAGGATATAATTTAAGTTATGTAAAATCAATTAGAGTATATAATATAAAAAGTTATTATTAGTAATATGTATTTTTTTATAAATAAAAAAAGAAAAAAAAGACTTAATAGGTGTATGGGTAAGGGTATGGGTATGGATACGGATAATCTGGCGGGTATTTGACAAAACCCATATCCATACCCGAACCCGCAAAAGAAATATTTTTGTGCCCATACCCGCCTCCAAACCCGCTAACCCGCCCCCGAACCCGACCCAACTGTCTCGGGTTTCGGTTTTCCCCATCGGTTTCGGGTGGTTTTTCCATCCCTGCTTGCGCGTATATGGTTATACGATTTCCGCAACTATCTTTTAAGCAACTTTCTTGGTTCGAACTATCTTTTGAGCAACTTTTTGGATCGAAACTATTCTTTAAGTATTGTTCTACTTTTAGAAACTTCTAAGTATATATATACTTAACTCAAAACCCTTTTTAGTCGAGGACTAGAAAACTGTAACTCACTCACTACTTTATTGTAGTTGACACTTTATCTCTTGTTTCAGGAAACCAAATGTAAGACACGAAGTGCATTCTGTGGATGGGTCTGGCATGTCACGTGAAGTCAAGAATCGGGATAAGACCTATTTTGATTATATTTGGGAATTTTGTCAAACGATTTACTATGTTCTTATGTTATGTACTCGTAAAATGCTTGGTTATCTTTAAACTGTAAACTCATGTTTTGTTATTAATGACTTGAAACCGTATGTTTTAATTATAACTCGTGTGATGATATCTTTGCTCTTCACATTTCGTGTTTCCGCTTTAGCGGGGTGTGACAGTATCTTACTCCTAATGAGGTCAGATTTTATGTCGAAAGTACTAGTGAGAACTTTTTATCTGTTTTGTAGAAATGACACAAAAATCCGCTACTGATGAGATTTTGAGTGAAACCAAAACAACGTTAAGAAGCAATAAGATTTCTTGACCAAACTTTAACGATTGGTATCGATCACTGAGGATTGTCCTAAGAGTGATGGAAAGAATTGAAATCCTTACTTCACCTATGATCGCTAAGCCAAATGACATTGCTCCTCAAGCAGAAAAGGATAATAATAAGGAAACTTTAAAGATTCATAATTAAGTTGCTTGTCTCATGCTCAGCAGTATGACTCTTGAGTTATGTAAGCAATTTGAGAGAAAATGGCCCGATCAGATGATCATTGAGCTGCATGCATTGTATGAGAAACAAGCTGGCCTTGAGCTAAATGACTTGATTCGAGATGTACATGCATGTAAACATGTATTTAGAACACCAGTGGGGACTCATGTTCTAGCCATGAAAAGCTTGTTTGATCTCTTGGATAGAATGAAATACTCATATCATGAACCTGTATATGTAAGCATTGTCCTCAATTCTTTTTCACCGAAGTTAGAGGAGTTTACACGCAACTATAATATGCATAGTATGCAAAAGAGCATTAACGGACTCCATGATATGCTGGTGGAATTCGAAAAGAGCATTTCCAAGAATAAGGTGAATGACAACCAAATCCCTTGCGATTGGTGGTGGTCATGCCCAGAAAAGGAAGAAAAAACAACCGCTACAAGCTAAGGGCAAAACTGCTAAGACTGGTAAAAATAAACAAGTTGTTGTTTATTATTTCAAGCCTAAGCAAAACCCTCTATCTAAAAAGTCACAGGTCGCTAAAGATGATGGGTGACACCATTGTGGTGGGATAGGACACTGAAAGAGGAATTGTCCTAAGTATTTATCCGAGGTTTAAAATAAGAAGAGAGTCGGCAAGGCCGAAACTTCAGGTATTTTGATTATCGAATTATTTTCTTTCTCTAAAACAAATACATGGGTATATGAAACTCGTTGTGGTACTCATATTTGTAACTCCTTACAGGGTTTTAGAGAAAAGAAGAAGCTGAAGAATAGATCCTTGTATGTGTACGTCGGCAACGGCATACGTGTAGCAGTATCAGCCATCGAACGTTATGACTTACAATTACCCTCGGGCATAATTCTTGTATTAGACAATTGTCATTATGTTCCTTCAATAGTTAGGGAAATTGTTTTAGTTTCAGTATTGAAAGATAATGGTTTTAATAATGCATTTACAGATTTTGGTATTTCAGTTTCAAAGAATAATATTCATTATTTTAATTGTATTACTATTAATGGAATATTTGAAATTGATTTGCATGATCGTCTTTCATATACTAATAATTCAATGTTTAATATAAGCACTAAACGAGCCAAGTCTAACTTGGACTCATCCTACCTATGACATTGTCGTCTTCCACACATAGGCAAACACCGTATCTAAAGGCTTCAACGTGAAGGGCTTTTGAAATCAAGTGATGATTCATTTGATAGGTGTGAGTCTTTTGTATTGGTAAAAATGGCAAGGGAACCCTTCTCGCATGAGAATCAAAGGACAACCGACCTACTAGGAATCATACATAGTGATGTATGTGGTCCCTTTAGGCATATGTCTAGGAAAGGAGCTTACTACTTCGTAACATTTACAGATGATTTCAGCCGTTATGGTTATGTTTATTTACTTAAACATAAACATGAAGTGTTTGAAACATTCAAAGTGTTTCAAAACGAGGTAGAAAACCAACTCGGAAAAACCATCAAGATTCTCCGATCGGATCGAGGTGGTGAATAGTTGAGTCTAGAGTTTAGGGATCATCTAAAAGAGCGTGGAATTGTCCAACAACTTACTCCTCCCTATACACCACAACATAACGGTGTATCGGAAAGGAGAAATCGAACCTTGCTTGACATGGTACGATCTATGATGAACCTTACAACTTTACCATTATCCTTTTGGGATTATGCCTTAGAGTCCGTTGTACGCATTCTCAACATGGTTCCAACTAAGAAGGTTGATAAGACACCATATGAAATATGGTATGGGAGAGCCCCTAATCTGCCTTACTTAAAGGTCTTGGGATGTGAGGCACTCGTTAAACGCTATACGCCTGACAAACTCGAGCAAAGATCTGTTAAGTGCATCTTTGTAGGATACCGAAAGGGAACCATTAGTTACCACTTCTATAGTCCTTCCGAGAATACAGTGAAAGTTGCTCGGTATGCTGAGTTTTTCGAAACAAGGCTTATCGCTCAAGGAAACAGTGGGAGGGTTGTAGAGCTTGACGAGGTTCAAGAGGAAGATACATCACCTTCTACTCACACTAGTGATCAACAATTTGGGAGACAAAGAATTGAGCCTCAAGTCATGCCTCAATCTGATCCTCAAGTTGTGATTGAGCTGCCTCAGTCTCAAACTTAAATTGTTGATGCTCCAATTCGTAGGTCCGAAAGGACAATACGTGTACCTGATAGATTGAACTTAAACGTTAATCTAGAGGAGGATGGCTTATCAGGGGATCTTAGTGAACCTCGACCTTGAAAGATGCATTATCAGGGCCTGACTATGACAAATGGCTTAAGGCTGCGAATTTGGAGATACAGTCCATGAAAGACAACGACGTTTGGGATTTGGTTGATCGTCCACTAAATACAAAAACGGTGGATTGTAAATGGCTCTTTAAAATTATGACCGAAATGGATGGAAATATACACATCTATAAAGCTCGTCTCGTGGCAAAATGATTTACTCAAGTTTCTGGAATAGACTATGAGAAAACCTTTTCCCCAGTGGTAGACATTAGGGCTATTAGAGCTCTCTTAGCCATAACGGCGTTCTATGACTATGAGATATGGCAAATGGATGTCAAGACAACCTTCCTGAATGGTTATCTAGACGAAGACGTTTATATGAATCGGCCAGAAGGTTTTATTGATCCATTACATCCCAACAAGGTGTGCAAGCTTAAAAAAAAAATCCATTTATGGTATTAAGCAAGCATCACGGAGTTGGAATAAAAGATTTGATGAAGAAATCAAAAGGTTTGGTTTCGTTCAGAATTTCGATGAGCCATGTGTATATCAAAAAGTCAGTGGGAGTAATGTTACTTTTCTTGTCATATATGTAGATAACATATTGCTAATGGGAAACAACATTCCAACGCTTGAAGATGTTAAATCTTATATTGGAAAGTGTTTTGCCATGAAAGAATTAGGAGAGGCAACATTTATTTTGGGAATCAAGATCTCGAGAGATAGATCTAAGCAGTTGATAGAGTTAAGTCAGAATGCTTACATTGATAAAATACTAAAGGGATTTAGTATAGAAAATTCCAAGCGTGGATATTTACCAATGCAAGATGGGCTTAAACTTAGTATCAAGGATTATGCTTCTACACCTCAAGAGATGGAGCGTATGCAAAGGATACCGTATGCTTCGGCTATAGGGTCTATTATGTATGCGGTAAGATGCACAAGACTTGATGTTGCTTTTGCTCAAAACGTTGTTAGCAGGTTTTAACAGAATCCAGGTGAAATACATTGGATTGCTGTAAAGAACATACAGAAGTACCTTAGGGCTACTAAAGATATGGTTCTAGTGTATGGTGGAAATCCTGAGACTGAGCTAAAAGTTACTAGTTATTGTTTCGTCGGATTTCAGACTGACCATGATGACACCTAATCTCAAACTGGATATGTGTTCACCATGAATGAAGGCGTTGTAGTTTGGAAAAGCAAGAAGCAGTCCACTACATCCATGTCTGCAACAGAATCAGAGTACATAACAGCTGCTGAAGCTGCAATGGAAGCTGTTTGGATCTGGAAATTTATTTCTGGACTTGGTATTGTTCCTATAACCAAGTCTCCTTTGGATATGTTTAGCGACAACACTGGTGCAATTATCATAGCCAACGAACCTGGTGTTCAGAAATAAGCTAGACACTTTTAGAAGAAATTTCACTATGTGCGTGAGCAAGTCAATCAAGGTGAAATTCGAGTACTCAAAGTTCACAAGGATGATAACTTAGCAGATCCCTTTACGAAGGCTCTGTCAAAAACAAAGTTAACTCACTTAGCTGAGGGCATAGGGTTTCGTTTATCTAGTAATCACATGTAAATCCATGAATTTAGTATTTGGATATATGGATGTAGTAAACAATTTTATTTATGAATGAAATAATATTTGGGATATTTTGTTTTCATTTGTTATAATAATTGTTATCCTATTTTTTCATGTTTTATCCTTGAATAATGTTGTGTAATATTATTCTAAATATCAGTTGTCAGTTGGTCATATGGGAATATGATTGAATTAAGACAATATCTGAGTATTTAGTCAACTTGGCTCACTAACTCACATGGTATCCATTCGGATGCATACTGGATTATCCCACATGAATTATTACTTATGGATCTTTGTCATTAAGTATAATTCATAAGGTTATTATCCTTAGAATTGAGATGCAAGTTTCCACACATGTACTTAGTGCATTATTTGATTATAGTCAATACTACTCCTTGATAAGGGTGGCAAAAAGGCTATTTTTGATAATGTTGCGAAATACGATGACTACCAGTTGTATTCAATAAAGGATTTGTTCCTTTAGTGAAAACTGAAGTTATATACTTACTGACCACTCATGAATACTTAAGATGTTTATCTGGCCAGACCCAAATAAGTCCAAAATTGTCTCGACTGTATTAGGTAATCTTAAGTGATTCTCAAAATGAGAAACAAAGTTAAAATGGAATGACTTTGATCCATCTCCAAGTTTTAACTAGAGTATATGTAACGGAAGGATATGAACCGAACATAGACTCACAGTGACTTTGGCGAAACTTCACTCGTGCATTTATGGGAACATTGATATGTTGCTAGACTTTAATCAATTTTATTATTAATTAAATGAGTTAACTATAATAATTAATAAATGAGAGGATGTATTATGTAATTATGGATGTTTCCTAATTATAATACAACTTGTTCTCCAAGACATTGGTTGGCTATATAAGGAACATCAAGTCCCTTATTTTTTTTCTACACCAAATCGATTAGGCTTTCACCTAAATCGATTTTTCTGCTCTTCTTTCCTTAGTCGATCGACCAAGCACCCAAACAAGGGTTTCGGTTTGTTTTGGAATTCGAACAACAAGGGTTTCGAATACTTAGGAGGTGTAGTTCGAGCATACGGTTTAAGCAAGCAAGCTAGACAAGAGTTGTGGTGATTATAACGCGTACTAGCATATAAGTCTGTTGCTAAAGAAGGTGTCGTGTACAAGCCTGTAGAGGGATTTCACTATAAATCATAAACGAGGTAAATGAACAAAAAAGGTACAATTTTTAACTTAGTTAATATTGACTATGTGTTTGATTAGCTTCCGCTGCATGTTGTTTGACAATCTAATTAGATATATACGTATGCTCTCATCAAATATGAGAGATATCAAGTTGATCCCATCTATTGTCTTTCTGTTGAAACATTTTAATGGATGCTAATGATCACATTTGTGCACCCCGAAGTCGATTGTGCCATTCCACTACCACATAACATTCCTATCGTGATCGCCAGGATCATAGACTTCAAGACAAGAGTGTCATGTATTTGGTTTTGTGCCATTGGTGAGATTGTTTGAAAAAGAATGGTTGAAGTATTGGTAAATTGATTTGAGGAAAGTGTGTATGGTTTAGTTTGATTTATAAGAGGAAAGGGGGAAAAAAGTCAAATTCAGCTGTTACGAGGGGTTGCATTTAGGTGACCAACTAACTACACTCCTATATTCCTATTATATGGCACAACCCACTAGTATGAAACTGACAAAAAATTTAGCTAGAAGCTTTGGTTGATTTTTCATTTGTAATGATGGTATTGGATTTTAATAACAATGTTTTGGTTTCTATTATTTTATCGTTCGTTAGAAGTTTATGATCCTTTCTGTGTTTGTTTGGAGTATCTTTTCATAATTTTTTTGGTTGGTTTCTGCTCTATTTCTGCTTCTTTAAGAGGGAATTCATGTTTAGTGTTAGACATTTTGGTGTAATTAGGAATGTTATTTTCTAAACGAGTTAGGAGAGTAAGTAGTGCATACTCATTTAGAAACTGATATGATAGGGACCAAAGTGACGGGGGTTAAAGAGACGGGGGATGACGAACTCTTCCGCTGTTGGAACATCAGTCGGCTAGTAAAATCTGATGATTTTGGACACGCTTTTGTGAACCTTTTAGATACTATGGTTTTTGATATTTGCATATCTACTAACAATTTTGAATTATAATAATGATGTCTTGAGTCTCTTGACTATATCTATCTATGTT
The DNA here is from genome assembly GCA_910822075.1 of Senecio squalidus. Lineage (NCBI taxonomy): Eukaryota > Viridiplantae > Streptophyta > Magnoliopsida > Asterales > Asteraceae > Senecio > Senecio squalidus. Next base: position 18,328,058 of record CAJVGC010000589.1, read on the forward strand.
TTACTTGATTTTCAGATTGTTCATATAATGTTTAGTTGTCAATTTCACTTTATCTTGTTGGACTGCCTTTTTTGGCCATCTAGTTTTTATGGTTTGAGTGGCAAAACTATATCGTTCATAATCATTAGACAAAACAATATTTTTGTTAGTAGAGTAAAATTACCAAATCATGCAAAAGCATTATTCCCAATTGTAATTTTATGTGTGATTTGGTACTACAATCTTTAAATCGTGTAAGTACCTATTCTTATTATACGTTTATCACCTAAACCTCTTTGCGGTTAAGGATAGAGATGGTAAAGTGGGTGAGTCAGGTAAAGAATCAAAACAGAAAATATGAGGAAAAAATAGAAAATTACGCTCTAGAAAAATGTGTAAATTAGAAGGAACACCCTGATTTCCGGTGCTTCATGAAAAGGTTCAAAAAATAGTCACGAAGCTACTTCATGTATTCAAGGAGTATTTTTACTTTTTAGAAATCACCAATCAGGCAAGTGAAATCAATTATAACAATTTCACATCGCGGAAATCCAAAATGAAAGAGTATTACATTTATGTCTTCCCCAAATGTTAGTCGTTCACCATATACTTGAACGATTTTGTTAACATGTGACGCTAGCATATGTTAATGAGTATTAAACCAAGTTTGAGGTCCATGCACAAATCAGGGCCAAAGTGTTCCCTTAGTATACGAATCCTATCTTGCCAACACGGAGATTATGTAATTTCGATAGCCCATAAAATATAACCCATACCAAACCCATCTAAAACATAAGCCTCCATTTCTCCTACCCGTTGTCCGCCTTTCTTGGTCATTCCTCTAAACTCCAGTCAAATAAGGACTAGGCAGCCCATCCATGTATTTAAATTTATCCTTCCCTTAACATTAATAAACGTAAATCGTGATTATGTGCGGTTTTCTTTATTAAATTGTTAATACCATTTGGGATTCATTTATATGTTCTTCGTAATTCGTTCATAGCATTTAGCATTCCAGGATACCGTTGAATACCCCATAAGGTTCGCCTTGAAGTCGATGGTCATAGTATGAACATCTGGCTTGTGACAAATTATTTGAATTTACTAAAACTTGGTCCCCTCTATGTGCCTTTTACCCGTCATACATAGAACGTGAAAACCGGCGGCATGAGACATAAAGGTGTTGTGAAGTGATTTGCCCTAATCAAGAAAATTGCTACCCAACCTCTTGGATGCCGACCTCACTCCACTAAAGTCACTAAGCACGATAGATCGAGAACACTTGCGCTTAAGATAATACTTATAATTCATACCGCTATAATTTCCTTTTAATGATTCATTCTAAAGAATGATGTTGTCCCAAATAACGATAATGTCAACGACTTCCGTTAAGATTTAGAAGATGCAATCACAATCTTTTTCCCCAGTTAAGATTTAGAAGATGCAATCACAATCTTTTTCCCCAATATTTGTTTTGCTATCTTCATTTCTTGGAGGTCACTTGTTGTTAACTTTATTTTCAATGCATGCCCAACAAGAGGGAAAAACCATCCTCACCACACTCATACATACATGTGGGTGAGCAAAAATACCAATATAACAGTATCAAACCGGTATGAGTGTCGTCCAAATACATACTGTTGGAGAATAACCGTCATCGTTTGTAGTTTGTATTTAACATAAGAATGTGTCGTGAAGATTACCATGTACGTAGATCGAGTTGTAAAGCTTTCTGTCGCGTTTATACGATGTTGCGCTTGGTGTTGTGCAGTGCAACACCAAGGTGGCGCAACACCACTGTTGCACTGCGCAACAGGGTGTTGCGCTGGCGTTACACCCATTCTGGGTGTTACGGTGGCGTAATAGCTGTAGGGTTAGGTGAGGACTATAAGTACCGTACCAACCAGTCATAAATGCATCCGTTTCTAGAGAGAGAAAGTGGTGTTACGCTAGAGAGAGAAAGTAGTTGCGTAACAACACTTAGAACGGTTCAAAGTCTTTGTAATCGATCGTAATTGATATTATTCGTATTATACAACATTACGTAAGCTTAATAATATCAATCATTCGGTTATTTAGTGTGTTTCACTATTACATATTCTTTTTTTTTTATTCCGCCATATTTAGGAGTTTGGGTCCAAATCGAGATTCAAGAAAGACGACCAACACATACAGTGAGGTGTAAGGTGTCTGATACCAACATCTTTTTAAGTTTCACTAATCAGTACCAATAATACTTCGATATTTTATTTGGTACCATACCCACCATTATTTTCGATACAATACACTGTTCAAGCAAACCTTTTCAACAAAATCGATAACAACCTGTTTGATACCTACACTTTTAACACGTGTGACCATTGACCATTTTGATGCCAGATTGAAAATTGGGTAAACCTCCTCAAAGTTTTCCTAGCTTAAAGACTTTTCTAGGCAATATAATTCATGTTTCTACAGGTTCATATCAATCAAACTACAGAATTTAGTTTAAATTCTAAAGTTTAAACATGTTACACGAGAAACTTGATTAAGTAAAGTTTATCCCTAGTCAAATTTGTAGAAAATCATGTTTAATTTGTATTGCTAAAGTCAACTCAAACTCACCTAAACGGTATAGTATATATCATAATGTTGAAAAATACTTTTATACCCATACAATTAATGACACGACTTTTAAAAGATAACAAATGTTGAAAAACATCCAAATTAATGTTTTATAATAATTCAATTTACATGAAAGGTATAGTAAAGGTTGAAAAACATATATATCAACAGATTTAGTTTTTAAATGTATTGGTTTTGCAATTCAAAAAAGATTAACGACACAACTTGTTGTCCACTTGCCTTCTGCCACTTTATAAATTTTTATTAATCAATTACTGTTAATTTACATGATCACTCATCAGAACTTGTGATATCTATTCATATTTCACCAAACTCCATCACACACACACTTGATTCCAAAAGATGTCTTTATTTAATAGTGGTTGTTATGTCCCTCAACCACAATGAAGACAAAGTTTAGAAATTGTTGGCCAACTTAAAAACACAAAATTCAAACATATAACCAATCCTTAGTTGAATAAAACCACTTAATATACTTATAATATAATGCTAAACCCATCTATCATGCCCAATTATTCAACATTTGTAATCAATCAATTTCATTTTCTTTCAATCTTTTCATGTATACCACTTGCCTAACATATTACATTATTCTTGTTTCTACAAATAGTTTTCAACTTTATCTTTTTTCTAAAAAAAGTACTATTAACAATCATAGCTATATGACACATTCCTAGATATTATTGCAACTTATCTATCCATTACCAAATTCTATTGCGACATTTTCATAGATAAACCTTCGTTTTTTTGCTACAGTTTTTGTAACTTAAAATACGACAAGAGAGGGTTCTGGTAATCAAATTCATCTCCGGTGTTAGGACCTCACACTATTTAATTAATGTAGATCGATAAGGTCTCAAATCTAAATATTTAATCATACTATCTATTGTACGATATGTAAACTAACGTGTGAGTAGAGTTTCTATCATAAATATCGATATCTTTCATTAAATTGCAACCTTCAACAATACGCAAACATTACATCGATATTGAGTACCACCAAAACACGACAATATGAAAGGATATTGTGTTCATTCTAGTGGTAAATAGCTTACTAGCTTATAGTCGAAAGGTACCTTATATCGATGTAACTTCTTTGTCTATTTATTTAGTACACCCTACCGATATGGTCATATAACCCCACTTGACATCCAATTAAAACGTATCAAATCCACTCTGTCATGTTGAATTTTTCTAAATAAAAATGTGATGATGTTAAATTGGGTATGTTCGTTGACAATTCTGTTTTCTTTTTCAAATTATTACTCAGATCGTTAAGCTGATTATAAATCTAAACTTTAGTGATGAAAGCCATATAATTAAACTATTTCCATTGTGTAATACAACTAATTTAATGGTTTAGATGGTAAATACCTACCTTTAACATTTAAATCCTAGCCAAAACGTCGGTTTGACCGTCCATCTAGACGGTTCGACCGAGTTAGTGTAACACCATTCGTCCCGGCCGGTTTTGTTCAAAAACCCGACTTAACCGATCTGATAGGGCGATTCGGTCCAGTTTTAATAACATTGGTTATTCATAGAGCTATTATTTTTCCAAAATATAAAATTAATATTAGTTTGAATTATAGGATTGGCGAAAAGTCAATGCGGGTAAGTGACCGATCCACCTGTTTTTCTTATTTGGCTTTATATTAAAGTTGGTAAATGGTGACAAATACAACAAAGGTCCCTTTTTTTTATACGTCTATTTATCCATTTCAATCTTCTCAAATCAGCACCATCATTAGCCACCCTTAGCCACCATGCACCTCCACCACCTCTGCTTCGTCTTACCGTCCGACGGTGACGATATCATACATCCGTTTGATCATCACCACAAAAACGTTTCGAAACCGCCACCATCTCCACCTACACCACCACAAACTAAGCAAAGATCATGTGGCATTCACTTACGTAAAGCCCTTCATAAATTCTTGAACTCGAAAAAGGACATTCGTTTATGCGGTTTTTGCGTAAAACCGACACGGGCTGTCTTCCATGACACCGATGGAGTACAGTTTTCCAAGGAAACGAGTGTTGGTGTGCATAGTCCCAAGACTTTTACGTACTCCGAACTTTACATAGCTACTAAAGGGTTTAGTAAAGATGAGATTCTTGGAAGTGGCGGCTTCGGGAGAGTTTTTCGAGCTGTTTTGCCGAGCGATGGAACCGTGGTCGCGGTTAAATGTTTGGCCGAGACAGGGGAGAGGTTTGAGAAGAGTTTCGCGGCAGAATTGGTTGCTGTGGCGCATCTCCGTCACCGTAACTTGGTTCCCCTTAAGGGATGGTGTGTTCATAATGATCAGTTGTTACTTGTTTACGACTACATGCCAAACCGCAGCCTTGACAGGTTGCTTTTTAAGCGGCCCGAAAGCAATGGAACTGTACTTAGTTGGGAAAAGAGAGTAAAAATCGTTAAGGGTCTCGCGGCTGCTTTGTTTTATCTACATGAACAGCTGGAAGCTCAGATCATACATCGTGATGTGAAAACGAGTAATGTAATGCTTGATTCGCATTTTAATGCGAGGCTTGGGGATTTCGGGTTAGCTAGATGGATGGAACATGAACTCGGGTACCAAACATCAACCCAGTCGATGAATCACAACTCGTTACGACTAGCTGACACAACAAGGATTGGTGGTACAATTGGGTATTTACCACCAGAGAGCTTTCAAAAACGAGCAGTTGCGACAGCGAAATCTGATGTTTTCAGTTTTGGTGTTGTTTTGCTGGAGATTGCTTCAGGAAGGAGATCGGTTGATATTACACTGCCGGACGATCAGATCATTCTTGTTGATAGAATCAGAAACTTAGCTGACGAAAAAATGGTTTTGCAAGCAGCAGATAGTCGGTTGCCAGATGGGTCTTACCACCTTCATGAAATGGAGAACTTCATTAACCTCGGGTTGTTATGCACGCTTCATGACCCGAAATCTCGACCTAGCATGAAATGGATCATAGAAGCACTTGCGGGTGGTATTTGTGCCACTCTTCCGAGTCTTCCTTCATTTAAATCGCATCCCCGGTACATTTCTGTATCCCGTACCACCACTACTACCACAGAGACTAGCACTACTCCAGCCACAACCACAACTACCGCGTCATTCGCAATTGCCTCCAGTAGCTCAAACACCTTTGCCACTGCCAACGAAGAAAGCCTCTACATGACCGCAGAACAGGAACATGGAAACAGTAATGAAGGCATGATCGCCGCGACAGCACCATCTGGCCGCAGTCAGTTAAACGTATTCACCATGGTTGAACCACCAAAGGAGATAGCCTACAAAGAAATCATTTCTGCAACTGATGACTTCTCGGATTCTAACCGTTTATCAGAGGTTGATTTTGGGACCGCTTACTACGGTGTTCTTGATAACCATGATGTCATCATAAAGAGGCTTGGGATGAAAACTTGTCCGGCACTACGTGTCAGGTTCACAAATGAGCTTTCGAATTTAGGAAGACTTCGCCACCGCAACCTAATACAGCTTCGTGGGTGGTGTACCGAACAAGGGGAAATGCTCGTCGTCTATGATTACTCGGCTAACCGTCTCTTAGGTCAACTCCTTTCACATCACAGTCATCAGAAATCAGACGTTTTACAATGGAATCATCGATACAATATAGTTAAATCACTGGCATGTGCAATTCGATATCTTCACGAGGAATGGGAGGAGCAGGTTATCCACAGAAACATCACATCTTCCGCCATATATATCGACTCTGACATGAACCCTCGGCTCGGGTCATTCGCTTTAGCAGAGTTTTTAGCACGAAACGAACACGGGCCTCATATTGTAGTCGACAAAAAAGTGTGTGTACGTGGGATTTTTGGGTATATGGCACCAGAATATATGGAATTGGGGGAAGCTACACCAATGGCAGATGTTTACAGCTTTGGTGTGGTAATGCTTGAGGTGGTGAGTGGGCGGATGGCAGTGGATTTCCGGCGGCCTGAAGTGTTGTTAGTAAAAAAGATTCATGAATTAGACTGTCAAAAAGGAAACTATGAAGATATGGTGGATCCGAGGCTAAATGGAGAGTATAACCGCAAAGAATTGGGGAGGCTGATAAAGCTAGCAATTGCGTGCACACAGTCTAACCCGGATTTAAGACCAACAATGAGCAGGGCGGTGAGCATACTCGATGGTCATGACAGATGTTTCTTAGAAGAAGGACAAAAAGAGAGTATAGATGAATGGAAAGAAAGAAACGCATTAGCTCTGTCACTGATTAGGCGAATTCAAGCTTTAGGAATACAATGAAAATCGAAACTGTAGCAGTAGCATATATTGGAGAAATCAAGATTTGGTTTTATTTTGTTTTTCGGTTTTTATTGCATTCTTGCATAGTTTCATGTCAAGTTAAATGTTGTATATATCAATATATGCAGATCGCCATTACATTGTTACCTTCCATCTTATTAGTTTCCTTAAAGGACTTATCGATCAGTTTGCTGCGTCTGTAGTTTAAGAAAAAATCGAGCATTTGGTTTGCTTCTTGTGAAAGATTAGTTCCATTTGAATCTTCATCTGCATAGGACAGAAGGGAGATGGTAATATACAAATATAGTTGCATTATTGTGTGTATAACTGAATTAGACAAAAGAACCAATAGTCGATTGCGTATGGTTGTACATAAACTTTTTTTTTTCTTCCGAAAACACAAGAAGTGACAACTGAGGGTCTCTGCCTCATTGGGCAGTATACAAGTATTGGAACTTACGGTTGCACTAACAATTTGAAACCATTTAAGTTAGTAACGGTTTGTATGAAAAAAGAGGACAAACATTTTCTAAACAAACATGATGGAAGCAATGACTCTAATATCGACCAAGACCTCAACATGTTATGTAAAAATACAATTATAAGAAAGTCGCAACCTACTACGATAATAGGAAGTAACAGAGCTGGTATTGCTGACTTCAGAGTTTGAAAAAGAATACAGTTTTCCAGTTCGGCATTTGAAGATGGAAGGTGACATGTTTGAAAGTGGATGTAGATATTAACAGGGAGGCTATATAAAGCGTCAAATCCGTACTCACTATTCATCTAACAGGCTACAAAAGCATGTGTATGTAAAAAAAAAAACCCAGGAATTCATACACATATTGGTCTGCTAATTCGAAAACAAAAACGGTATCATCTTCAATATGGTTGAACTTCATGAAGTAAATAAATTTTGTAGATAAGTGGAATTTAATGGACAATCCCGCTTCTATAAACAACAGAGCCCTGCTGTCACATACGATATATGATGATAGTTTGAAAGGAAAGATGTAAAAAAGAGGTACGTTATATATAACCTCAATTTGGAACTTCCTTGCTATCCAAATGTGTGACACAAACTCCTATCAATGAACAGCGAGACAGCCTTGAACAATTATTGAATCTAAAAATGTTTTAACCACACTTATACGGTTCTTAGTACAAACCTTTGACAAAACCCTTAACATGGTCAGAAAAATTTCCAAGTAAACCAACCACTATCGTCGTAGAAAATTTGGCCGGAATGGACATTGGTGTCGCCGGATTAGCAAAAGTGGACGACGCCGGAAAAATGTGAGAGAAATGGTATAGCCGGCCAGCTCAGCTTTCCACTAACGTTATCTTCCGGATTCTCAAAGCTTTCCACGTCGGATTCCCACTCAGTCAAAAGCCGGAGGTGGGAGTGCCGACTTTTGACCAACTTTCTGCCACCATGCTAGACTCCAAAACTTACCAACCAATAAGGATGTGACACATATAAGCTCGAGTTGGCACCTCCGGCTTTTGGTGTCCTTAAATACCGGTTGTTTTCATTCTTTCTATCACACAAACATAAACATATATCATCTCCTCCCACACGGCCCACACATATTTATTTGCTTACGAAAAATTTTCCGGTAGTAATGGTTAACTTTGGAGCAAGTTCAACCCCGAGAAACACTAGTTTGTTGTTCTTGCAAGACGGTGAGCACCATCTTTTAGCTAGGTTATTCAACGGTGAACAAGATCCTCTGGAAACAATAAAAGCCAGAAGATGTGATGTGGGACCTTGGGACCACACGGATGTCATTGTAGTAGGCGTTAGAAAGTGGATAATAAGTGTGGGTTTTGATGGTGTATTACACACCGGGTATCACAAATTAGACCACGCTCTAATTACCGCGTTGGTTGAAAGGTAGCGTCCTAAGACGCATACATTCCACTTCCCAGTCGGTGAAGCAACTGTTACGTTGCAGGACGTACAAGTTTGGTGGGCTTTGCCGATAAACGGACCGGTGGTGTCTGGACAATGGGAGTGCAAAAGTTAGGATGAATGGCTTAGCGACTGTGATGGCTATTTGGGGTTTGTTCCAGACCTTGATAAAGTTGAAGCTGGAAGAGTAAAGATTCGTACTTTAATAGAAGAAGTTCAAAAAACGGTGCAAGAAGAGTAAGAAAAGCTATAAACAAAGAGCTAGAGTATATATTTTAGCTCTTTTGGGTGGGCACCTGTTTAGCGATTCACGGTCGAATGATGTTTCGCTAAACTTCCTAAAAAACATAAACAAGCTCTATGAACCTTGAAGAAAAAGCTGGGACAGTGGCATTTTTGTATCGACAACTATGTAATGCTGTCGAGAAGAAGGATGTAAAAGGTATTCAGGGGCCGTTAATTTTGCTACAGCTTTGGGCCTGGAAGAGAATACCATAGATTGCTCCACATATTTTATTGGGGGATTTACCTATTGAATACCAACAATGCTATGGCAGCCGGTAATACTTATACCATTATATTTTTATTATTATGATTAATTTAGATTACGAATATTACAATTAAATTTATGAGTATTATCTTAAATATTAGGTGGAATCAGTACTTTAGTCACACTGCGACACCGGCTCATGTGTTGGTTACATATCGTGCTTCTTTCTCCATATTACAAGAGGGGAAATTTATATGGTGTCCTTATAGTGCGGTCTTGGGGTCGTTTGCGGATGATTGCACCAATCATCGCGAATTATGAGCATACTGTGGGTGGCTCGTCTATTGGAAGTCTATTGGAATGTTGTCGAACCACATGTACCTAACAGAGTATGCAAACAGTTTGGATACCTACAAGGGGTACCCGAGGAGTTGTATTTATTTACAGTTCGACAACATAAGAAAATTCACGAAGCTAAGCTTACGGGTAGAAGTGGTACGGACTCGTTAGAAAAGAAATCAGCGGAGGTAGGTGTTGGAACAGTAGACATTCAAATGTCTATCAATTTTCTAGACTAGAAGGAGGTGGGGTTCTACCAGGTTATATGCAGTGGTTCTACGAACGCATTATATTACTTATCACGTCTCCGACTGCACAAAACGCTCCAAACGTGTATCCAGAACGGGGTAGTGTTCAACAAACTCAAGTAATATCTATATACTTATTTTATATTATATATTAAATTTAACTTTTTATATTATATTTAAAAATTTATATATATTATATATTTTTAATATATATATATATATATATATATATATATATATATATATGATATATTTTTATATTCAAATTTATTTTGTAGAACGAAGCATTGAGGGAAATCCACGATCGTGCACAATGTGCAATCGATAGTGGAGCGGGTAATAGCGAGATGTGGCAAGATTTTGTTCAAATCCCTACTCAAGCTATGGGATATGGACATAACCCGGACCGGATGAATTACAGGTCTCAACAATATGTGTTTCCCCCACCTGCTTATTATCCACGTCCACCAAGTCCTCAAGGGTACACCGGGTCTCAACCCCATTACGAAGGTCAGTTTCAGGCTGGTTGGAGTGGTTCCCAGTACAGGCAGCATTTTTAGGCTAGTAGGAGTGGTTCTTAGTACGGGCAACAGTTTCAGGCTGGTGGAAGTGGTTCCCAATATCAGCATGATGTTGGAGAAAGTGGTTCCCAGAATCATGATAGCTTAGACATGATTAATGAATTGCTTGAAACCCTTGCGTGGCTTTCGTTGTCACCAAATATGCCTGGGGAGCACAATAACTGGGTACAAATAAATTACCAAAGATACCCGGATAATGACATGGTTGCACGCCGGTCTGCCTATGCTGATAATAGTCCGGTTCAAATTCAAAGTTTTGGTGATTTTAGGTTATCACAAAACATAGATATCAACCAGCCACCCAACGCACAAAACGACGTCGCTGGTCAAGACCGACGTACAAGACCAGTCAGGAATCCTCAACCAACCAGATGTGGAACGGGCAATCATCTTCTACCACAACCTCCCTGTCGTCGCTAGAGTTTCAAAATTGTTTGTATTTTTATATGTTTAATGTTTTTATTAATAAAAACTTATTGTGTTTGTGTTTTAAATTTTGTTTCGTGTTTTAATATTTGTTTGTGTTCAATTTATAATATAAGGAAACATATATAAGTATACAAGTGAAGAAAGAAAACAAAAGTTGCAGAATTTATAAGTACATTCATTATTAGACTCACGTGATATTGAAGAAAAATAACCAACAAGAATAGATAACGTGATAAGCCTGGAAAGTGGATTATGGATAAATAGATAACGTAATATAGACCGATAACGATAAAATCTTAGAAATTACTATAACGAATAGGAATCAGACACGTGTAAAGTGAAACGGATAAAAAGCCATAAGCCCGAGGTGGTAACTCCAGTTTATGAAAATGTCGACCATGGGGCCTTTTTGACCACCGACATCCAGGGATTGTGCGCCACGTCATAAGCCGGAATTGCCCGGCTCATGGCTTTTTATCCGTTCCACTATATATATATTATGTTTGTTCGTTGTAAATACATAACACTATAGATTCGCCATCGTCCATTCAATATTTTTAAATAAAAACATTACATAAAACATTCAATATTTTTAAAATAAAGTTACATAATATAATAGAACATTATATAGATTAAATATAAAATATTACATATTTAAAATAAAACATTACATATTTAAAATATTGTTGCATGAAACTTTGGTTTGCTTCGAAGCTACCATCGATATGGTTGGCCACCAACTGAGAATCCACAAAGACTTCTATACTTTGTACTGCCATCTTCCTAGCTATTCTTTGCCCAGATAAGAGGGCCTCATATTCTGCTTCATTGTTGGTTATCAGGAAGTCAAACTTAAGTGCGTAGGTGTACTCATTCTTACATGGATCTGTGAGTATCAGGCTTGCTCCAGATCTTTCTAGGCTGGAGGCGGCACCTGTGAAGAGGGTCCAAGGAGGACCGTCTGTCAACAATGGCTCCTTTGTGTCTTCCATTCCTTCAATTTCAACCAAGAAGTCTGCTAAGATCCGTCCTTTCATCGACTTTCTAGGTTCGAAAGAAATTTCATGTTCTCCAAGTTCGATTACCCATTTTTCTAATCGTCCTGGACACTTCCGGTTTTCCCAATACTTGTTTGATTGGTTTATCTGTTAGCACTTGGATGGGATGTTCTCGGAAATACCTTCTTAAGAATCCAAATGCATGAACTAACGAGAGGGCTAACTTTTCTAAACATGGGTAATTGACCTATGTGCCCTTCAATCCCTGACTGATGAAATAGATCAGAATTTGTGTCAGGATCTAATGAACTAGCTTTGTATAAAACAAACGTTTAGATCTAGATCTATCAAATAAGTTGTAGTGAATCAACACTTTGATATTACAAGAGAGTAATTAACAAGTAATTAATATGAATAAACAGTAAGAACACAAAATATTCACCAACAACCTCAATCTATTATAATTAGGGTTTCGTAATAGACATATATTTACAACGATATAAGGATCTATATTTATAGACCTTGAGGCTAACTAACCATAGCTATTATCGGGTTGCAATAACTATTCGAATCTACTTCATACTTTTCACAAATCTGTTACAAATATAATTGCTAATAAATCGTAACAAACATTATCAGCTCAACAGTAGTAACCAACAGTAGAAACTCCCATGCAAGCCATGCAGCACCAGTATAGGTGCAACAAATCGGTTTTTATCGGTTTTCGGTTAAAAAAAAACAGTTAAAAAAAAACCGGTTTTTTAAAAAACCGGTTTCGGTTAAACCGGTTTTTTTTGGTTAAAAATGTACGGAATCGGTTTTTTCGGGTTTGAACCGGTTTTTTAATCGGGTTTTTTTTTGGGTTTTTTTCTGATTCTAAATTGGAAAAAATATAAAATATAAACATATCTTTTATTTCAATTTTAAATAATACAATTACAACTAAAAATATAAAACACAAACATAAGTTTTATTACAATTTTGATACAATCGATCGTGTAGTAAGTATATCGAGCTTCGGCATTGCCATCACCCGAATACACTTAACTACTCGTCGTTTTCTACTACTCATACATCTTCTTCTTCTTCCTCTTCTACTTCAAAATCTTCAAATTCACCTTCGTCTAGTTCGGTTTCGGTAGTTGTAGGTGAAATCCCCATTTCGACTTCTTCTAATTCGATACCTTCTTCAACGTCTTCTAATCATGGGCCGTCCAACGTTGTTACATTTTGTATCCTTTCGACTCCGTCCAAGTAATCTTTCAAGCATACACAAACTTCCACGGCTTGAGGGGTTAGTCTTGACCTTCTTTCCGATATTATTCTACCGCTAACGGAAAAGGCCGATTAGGAAGCTACCGTCGTAGCTTGGGCGGATAATAAATCCCAAGCCATAACGGCTAAAATGGGAAATTGTATTTCTCTTTCTTTCCACCAAGCCAAAATGTCAAAACTAACAAATCCATCAATACCGAGAGTGGTAAAGAAATTTGTAGCCTTATATTGTCCCAATTCACTTGTTGGAGCCGATGTTCTTTGACGATTTATAGCGTCTTGAAGTAAAGTATTATAAAGGTTTATATTTAAGTTTTGATTACTAGTTTCACTCGAAGATTTTTCCGCTCCCGACCACATTGTGTTAACAATTGGAACACTTTTTTGATTATATTTATCACAATATATAGCAAATAATGCATCAAAATTATCTTCAAATCTTTTTTGTTCTTCTTTAATAAATAACGGGTTTGGGTCAAAGTGTAAGCCTAAATTTTCCAAAATTGATTTCATTAAACTTTATACCCCGCCAACATTTAAAAAATGATTTAGTGCGGCGGAACAAGTAAAAACCAATGGCAAGAATTTAAAATATTTTATAAATTTCTTTTTTATAACTCTAACCACTTTTCGAAACATTGGATATTCAGACATTTCAAAATCTTTTAATTTTTCGGTCATTATAAAAATTTGGTTTAGAACTAAAGGGCTAGTTGGGTAATATACACCCGATAATATAGTCGTAGCCTCTTTAAAAACTAATAAAAACGAAGTTATTTCTTTTAGTCGATCCCATTCATAAGGCATAATAGCTACGAACTTATTTTTTCCAACTAAAAGGTCATTGAAAGCATCTTAAGTAGCACGTTGTCGTAATATATTTTCAAACATAGTATGGGTAGAATTCCACCTAATATTATTATCATAGCAAGGTCCTAGGGGAATTTCACCACTTTGTTTTCGAAAACGTCTATAATTAGCTTGTCGTTCGTTACTCAAACTATATATAGTTACTAATAATTTTCTAAATTTTTGACGTAAACCATGTCATATTAATAATGCACTTTGCATGGACAAATTTATAACATGAGCAACACAACGAGAATGAAAAAAATCGCCATCTAAAATTGGTTTTATACGTAATTTTAGATAATTCATCGCTTTAGTATTATTTGACGCATTATCTAGTGAAATTGTAAAAACTTTATCGTCTAAACTATATTCAACTAGTGTGTCATTTAATATTTTTCTCAAATTATTTCTCGTATGTGGATAACCAAACAATTTAAAAGCAATTGTACGTTTCATCAATAACCAAGATTTAAGATCTTGGTCATCATGAAACCAATGGGCCGTAACGGCTAAATATGAATTTTCCGTACCATGTGGTGCGGTCCAAACATCACAAGTAATATTTACCCCATATTTATAGTTTCGAAAACCCTCAATTATTTCATTTTTAGATTTTTCCCAATATTTAAACGCATCATTTCTAAGGGTAGTACGACTTACTTGTTTGTATCGTGGTTGTAGCCTTTGTTTGATAATTTTCGTAAGTCGTTGGTTGTCGAAGTGGTTGAATGGAAGCCCCTCTTGAATGACAAACTTCGTAAATGCTTCTCGAACCGCATCATTATCGTATATAAATACGCTCCCATCCGCACCAAATTCCGATTGTGAACCTTCTTGAATAACCGCTTTACAAGCCCTGTTTTTGTGATTTCTTAGTGTTGTGTTTGAATTAAAGCCTAAAAACTTCCCACACTTCTTGCAACGTGCTCTTTCATTCCCGTCTTTCATGATGCACAAATCGAAAAAATCCCAAATTTCCTTGTTACGAGTAGTTTGTATAATTTGCGTTATATCGTCGTTAGTGTAAACTTTGATGTTTCGAACATTGCTACTAGCGGAAACTGAAGCGGAAGCGGAAGCTTGTTGTGATTGTGAGTTTTCCATTTTGAGAGAAGAATGAGAGAAAAATAGTAGATTTTTGTGTTTTTGGAAGAAAGAAGTAGTATATATAGTTTTTTTTGTGAGTTTTTGGTGATTTAGATAGAAGAATAATTGAGATTTTGGTGTGTTTTGAACATAAACTAGTAGAACTATATATATAGGCAAGTAAAAGGACTCAAAAAACTAATAGGCTCTTTAGTCACAGTTGTAGGTCCAGCAGATTCACCAGTATTAAGTATAACTGGTTTCACTTTTGGTCTATTTGCAGCAACCTTTCTTTGTCTTTCAACAGCAACAGCTATTTCAATCTTTCTAATGGCCTCTTGTTTCAACTTTTCTTGTTTTAATTTCTCCAACTCAACAACTATAGTAATGTCTTCTTGTCACACCCCGCTAAAGCGGAAACACGAGATGTGAAGAGCTGGAACATCATTACACGGGTCATAATAAACATAACGGCTTCAAGTCATAGATTAATAAATAAAAGTGTTTACAAATTCAACACAACCAAGTTATTCAGTACACAAATACATAAGTTTAAAGTTCCCATTTAAAATTCCCAAAAGTAATGAACAAGTCTTTTCCCAAATAGGTTCTCACGTGACCGCCTTGACCCGGCCATGCCATGCACCTCATGCTTACACTAAATTTCCTGAAACATAAGATAAAGTGTCAACTACGAAAGTAGTGAGTGAGTTACAGTTTAAGTTTCTCGGCAAAAGTTCGGTTAAGTATATAAAAGTAAAAGTTTCCCAAAAAAGGAGGTTAGCGGAGAAAGTCGCTTAAAATTTATATACTTTTAAATTTTCTAAGTAAAGGGGCGTATCAATGCCCTAAAGTTCGCACAGACCAAGTAGAATCAAATTTAGTAAAATCATAGTTGCGGAATCAGTCCCTAAAAGAGAGTGAGTTATTATGCGTATCAATAACTAATTAGATTCTTGTATCAACCTCTTGGCATTCTATAACTTAAGTGTTCACACTAAACCGATTGTTCAACCGTGAGGCCCCTTACCCCCGCCTATCCTACGGGGAGTATCAAGATCATAGTAATATGTACTTAGACTGCCATCTAAGCAAGGAACGGTTATTTCCTAAGTATCGATGCCCATTATTACTAAACGGCTCAGAAGTTAATAGTGTGTAAAGTTTTAAAAAGCAGTTGGGCACTAAGTAGTTTTGTTTCAAAAAGATAGTAATCACTTAAGAATCGTATTATAATCTCATCAAGGGTCGGTCTCGCATACAAGTATCAATAACTAGTTTAGCCGAAAAGGGGGCATGCCGGTAAGTTCAAAGTAAGCCATTTGAGTAAATAAGTGTTTACGCATGAGAGTTTCAAAAGTTTCCAAATAGATCATTAATTCCATAATAGTTTCAAAAGTACACAATAGTTGTATACGTTCGTAAAGTTTCCAAAGTACAAGTAATCTTATGTTTCCCCCAAAAATCATGCAAAAATACATTTAAATAAAGGGGTTGTAACTCACGGATTGCGAAGAGTAAGAATGCGAAAGTCGGTCGGAATGGGAGCCGGGAATCAGGGATCGCCTATTATTACCAAGATAGTTCAATTGGTTATTATCTTATCATGTTATTTTTGTATAATATAATAGATAAAAATTAATCAAACTTTAAGTGTCAAGGTTAAATATTGTCCAAAATAGTCCGAAATGGTAATTGTCACGTTTTGTCCAAAAGTCCGATTTAACGTTTATTGTCGTCGCGTCACAAGTGTTTTTGCTCGCTGAAGTGGTTTACATTTTTTTCTAAGGGAAATTTGGGCAGCGCTTCCGCGCCCAAATTTCATATCCAAAAATGCAAATACCATTTCCGCTCACCAAATCACCTATAACACGATAACATATTAATCTAGTTCTTTTTAAGTCCAATTAGTCCATACATGTCTCAAATGTTATTACTTTTATGTTTCTCAGTCCCAAACATCATATATTAAAAAGTCAACGGGTCAAAGTTGCTTAAAACGACCAAAACGACAAAATTCCGGAAGAAAAGCAGGCCTGTGGGCCGTTGTGAAGGCTGGGACGACGCACAGAACACGTTTTTGTGTCCCGCTGCGTCGTCCTGGCTTCTAGGACGGCGCACAACCTCGGGTTTTTAGATTTTTCTTGCAGAACGTTTATTTTAGCCATAGATATCGACATGCTTTAGGTCTAAACTCAATAAAACATCATTTTAACAGTTTCTAAAGTGTTTTTAACCGTAAGTTTATAGATCCAAAGGTTATTTCGGTTAAAAATCGTTTTTTGACCATAAAAAGTCATAAATCTTTGTAAAAACTTGTTTTTAGACTTTAGATCATACATGCAAGTATTTAAAATAGTAAATAATGAAAAGTGAGTGATTTCTACCGAAGGAAATAGCTTGGATGATGATTTGGCCGGATTTTTAGCTCCAAAATCTTTACGAAAATGGTCCTTGCCGAAATACTTTGACTCCTCTTGCTTCCTTTGATGTTTTAAACGTTTTTAATGGATAAAAATGGTGTTTTAGGGGCTGTGATTTACTGGAGATGAGGGAGCTTTGAGAAGTTTTAGAGAGAAAATGTTTATGTGTGTGTGTTTTTGTTTAAGAAAAATGATAAAATGAAAGGAAAGAAAGAAAATAGTAAAGAGGTGTGTTGGGACTGCAATCTTGACAGTAATTATGGCCCATTCCCGTGCTTGATTGGTAAAAAGGTTGGTGGAATCGAGACATGCAAATAATTCAAATATTTTGCAAAAACAGTCCTGCCAGGACGGCGCACAAGGCATGTGTGCGTCGTCCTGGACCATTTTCGTAATAAATTTTGCTTTTTTGCTGTTTTTGTATTATTGTTTCGTTGGACCTTTTCGTTAACTAAAGTTTTAAAGTATGGTACATTATGAACTTAGGAAAGTTCATTAGGAGTTTTCTTGGTATTAGGACTTATATAAATTGATTCCGGGTGTGATTCCGACATTGTCGCGGTTCCGGTTATTGAACAGTTAAAGACTACGATAGACCATAAGAGAGACATAGAGTATAGAATGCCCCTGAATTTGGGCGGTTGTCACACTTCTTCAGTCAATGGTACTATTGGTGGATCAGTAGAAACTTCTTGTTGATTTTTTGCTTGTTCAGTAGAATCTTCTTTTTAATGATGTGCTCCTTGATCCTTTTCAACATTTATATCAGTCTGATCATCCATGTTGTCACCTTCATTGAGTTTCTCTTCAGCAGTAGAATCATTTTGAGTATCATCCTTTTGAGACACATCAGTATCAATATTTTCATTCTCCTTTTCTTCTTTCTCTCCTCCTCTTAACAGTTTTTTTATCAACCTTCTTGACTACTCTTTGTCTTTCTTCCTCTCCTTCTCTCATTCTCATTATTACATCCCTAATCTCTCTGTCATCTTCAGTACATTCAGAAGTGTCAACAAAAGTGTCATCATAGACTGATTGGTAGGGTTTAGAATTATGCTCACCAGTCTGTTCGTCGGTAGTAACAATTGGATCAGTAGTAATAACTGGATCCTTTTGTTGTTTCCGAGTAGTACCATCAATATCCCCTACATCGGTATAAACTTTAGACTGCTCATCTTCATCCCCTGCCTCACCTTTCATATCAGTAGCAACATGAACACGCTCATCTGTCTTCTTCTGTTCATCAGTAGTATCAGTCTCCTTATCATCTACAACACTCTCCCCCTTTTTGGTAGCATTCCTGTCAGACTTTCCAGAAGAGCTTGAACTAGAGGGAGATGGTAACTTTTATGGTCTTTTCTTTGAAGTCCCATGTTTCTTCATGGAGAATCTGTAATGCTCGACCTCTTTAACCAGCTTGAACACCAACTTCTTGAGCTGCTTAATCTTCTTAGTTTGAGCAAGAACCTTCTCAGTATATTTAAGGCAGTGTTCCGTCAATTCAAGATTTGAGTATGCATATCTATCCTCCCCACTTTTCTGTTGAGTACCAACAGTTGGAGGTTCCTTGGAAGTAGGTTTAGAAGGTTCCTCTTGCCTAGCAGGAGCATCACCTTCCCCCATGGTTTCTTGGCACATGGGTCCTCTTAACAATGATTCAAAAGAATCATCATCATCTAGAGTTGTCGTTGGTTGGGTCTTAGTGCCTTTCACACTGTCATGTGCACCACTAGGTGGTACAGCAGTAGTATGAGGCCTTCCAACATGGTCTCCCCCCTCCTTATGGACCACCTTATTTTGGAGCTTGTTGAGGGCTTACTTGTACACATTTTATGTGTATTAGTAGGAACTGATTTGGAAGTTTTAATATGAAATTTGGGTTTTTGTGCTTTGGGTTGTTCTTTAAGACCAAGAGATGAAGGAACCCTCTTAGTCTTTCTAACATATTCTTTCAATGGTGCTTGTTTAGAGGAAGATGAAGGTGCATGAGAAGCATTGGATTGTTTTGCAGTAGGAACTGAGGATGAAGCAGGTGGTGGGGGTTGGGATTCAAGTGGAGTACTTGATCCTTCACCAATAGGAAATGTGACACCCACCATTGTAGAGAACAATGGGGTCACTTTTCCAGAAAAAGAATTTACATGTCTCCTCATGTTTGAAAACGTCTTTTTAGAGTGAGAATCCATGAGTAAGAAATTTACTTTAGTGGAATAAGTACCAAGTTCTTTATCCAGAATTATTTGTAAAAAACGTGGATACATTAAAAACTTGTTTTCTGGATTTTCAATATTCCATTTTAAATCATTGAAAATCATGTTTGAAAAATTGAACACCATTCATGTTGCTAAACAAGCCATATCAGTAGCAATAGTCTTGTTAAACTCATTCCAGGTGTACCTTTTCTTCGAAATACACTGTTGTAAGACATGAACTAAAAACCTCCATTGGGGAGAAAGAAGTGCTTTTTGAAAAGTAAGTTTAGATAAACTTCCTTCATACCCCATTCTTTGAAAAATTACAAACAGAATAGAAGTTATACTAGAGTTATCTTGAAGTTCAAGATAAGATCGAATTGTAGAATTTGTAACAACAACATCACGTTTGTCTACCCGTGTCCTAATTTGTTGAACTCCATTGACCTCTTCAAAAATCGTTGTAGTCCAAAACTCTCTAATGTACTTTTCATAAACCACGGGGGTTAACTGTTAAAGCATAACGTATTCTTGATTGGCGAAGAAAGTTGATGATGGGATGAAAATAAATGGCTTCGGGATGAAGTTCTAAATTGGCAATGATGTTATGACAAGCCCAAAGACGAGGTGTTGATTCGCCATCGAATAAGATTTAGGGTTAAAAGATGAAGATTGATTTAGGATTTCGAAGAACAAATATTAGGGTTTATTGAGAGCGAAAAAGGTTTAGAGAGAGAGAGAGAGCGAAAATTTGATTTGAATGAGATTTAAAAATCTTGAAGATATTTTGCTATTTTATACCAGTTAGTCTCTGCAGTAGAAACACCAAAAACAAAACATTCCCAAAAGCAGTAGTAACTTCCACTAGTATACTGGCAGTAATAACCACTAGCAGTAGGAATCATCAGTTGTAATTGTTTCAAACACATAACAACATATGCTTTGAACAACACATTTCAAACACATATTTATCATTTTAAAATGAACCTATTCGGGATTAATCATGACAATACCGTTGATCAAATAAGTAAATCTTCCCACATAAAATGCTTTAGTGAAAAGATATGCAAATTGATTATCAGTGTGAACCTTGACTACCTGAATGAGTTTCTTTTCATTACAATCCCTGAGGAAATGAAAACGAATTTCGATGTGTTTGGTTTTGGAATGTTTTACTAGATTATTAACAATGCTTATGGTACTCTTATTATCAATAAAAATAGGAGTATGTAGAAAAGAAATATTATAATCCATCATTTGATTCTGAATCCAGAGCACATGAGCACATCAGCTTGATGCAACAACATATTATGCTTCTGTTGAAGATGTAGAGACATTGGTCTGTTTCTTGCATTGCCATTAAATCAATCTAGACCCAAAGAACTAACATCCTTCTGATGTTGACTTCCTATCTAGATTTTATCCTCCATAGTCACTATCAATATATGAAATAAGTTCAAATGGGGAGTCTCTTGGATACCACAATCCCAAGTATGGTTTGCCCTTCAAGTATCTTAAAATTCGTTTTACTGATGTCATATGTGAAACCTTAGGACTAGTCTGATATCTTGCACACACACATACACTGAACATTATGTTTGGTCTTGAAGCAGTTAAATACAACAAAGATCCTATCATTGATCTTTACAAATGTTCATCCACATCCTCCCCCTCAGAATCAGCCTCTAAATGCTTGTGAGTTTCTACTAGTGTACTTGCAATCTTGTAGTCTTGAAATCCAAACCTTTCTAGAATGTCTTTAACATATTTTGATTGATGGATAAAAATACCAGTTAGTTTCTGCTTCACCGGTAACCCCAAAAAGAAAGTCATCTCTCCCATTGAGCACATCTTAAACTTCTTATGCATCAACTGTTCAAATTACTTGCACAATTTGTCATTTGTACACCCAAAAATAATATCATCCACATAAATCTACACCAACATAATGTCATTCCTAACATTCTTGATATACAGAGTTTTATCAATTGCACCTCTCTTGAATTGATGGTTGATTAGATATACTGATAATGTGTCATACCATGCTTTAGGAGCTTGATGTAGACCATATAATGCTTTATTCAGTCTGTACATGTCTGTACACCATGTCTGCATGTTAAGGATATTCAAATCCTGGAGGTTGAGACACATAAACTTCTTCTTCAATCTTCCCATATAACAATGCACTTTTCACATCCTATTGGTAAACAATAAAACCTTTAAATGAAGCAAAGGCTAGAAATATCCTTATTGTAACACCCAGAACCAAAAAGGCTCACCATTTTCTGTTTTTTTTAAATATATCTTACAAAACAATTAACCAACATTCCAAAAGAGTTACTATTTCATTACATTAGCTAACGATAAATAACCGTTAACATCTTATTTTACAAACTTGAGCGGAAGCTATTACGAATTTTTTTTTTAACTTTATACATTACGGTCCCTCTTCCCTTCTTCTTTAGCTTGCCTTGCCCTAAATCCTAATTACCTACAAAACATACAATTAACATAGTATAATAGCGTTAAGCTAGTGAGTATATCTTACAATTATGTTAATTAAATCTTACAAGACTACTTTAAAGTCTTATCATACTTTCCCGACATGTTAAAGTCAAATCTTACTCATTTCTTACATTTCATTTTCCCGACTAGTGAAAGTCGTATCTTACTCATTTCTTATCTTTCTTTTCCGACTAGTTAAGGTCGTATCTTACTCAATTCTTATCTTTCTTTCCCGACTATTTAAAGTCGTATCTTACTCAATTCTTATCTTTCTTTCGTGGCAATTAAATGTCATGTCTAACTCCTCTTTAACTTGCCAATAATTTAGGGTACAAGTCATACACATAAACAATATTAAAACTACTAAAACTTGGTCTAGGCATTACTACGACACATTGGACAACAACTACGACACACTGGACAACAACTACGACACATTGGACAACATTGCAACCAAAACAAATCCCACTAGACTCCCAATGCCACCCAGTGCTTGCCACTGCGGCGCAGTGGTGACCCAGATAGGGTGTTTTGGTTTCCTTTGCAATATCCTTCACTTTCAAGTTAATATCTAACACTTCTAATCCTTCTTTTCGTGAACCATTTCTTCATACATTAAACAATTATCTTACCAATCTTTCAAAAATTATAATGTACATTATATTAACATATAAAAAATTATATAAAATCTTCATATACTCACCTCGAAGTCGAATTAAGTCTACAACATACAAAGCTCTTTACCTTTTACTCTTTTTCACCAAATCTGCATTTTTACAACCAAACACAAATTTTCCTTTCAATATATCTTACATACATATAAACACATGTATTAACTTCATTACAACTCTTTCTAACTCCATCTAACTCTTACTAACTCCTTAACTCTTAATCTATACATATTTGGCAACTTCTGCCGAACTTGCCACTTTTTGGGTCTTTTGACCCATTCAAATTTCTAATGCACAAACAAGCATTTTAACTCTTTACACACATTACACCAATCATAATTAACACATTGCAAGTAATGTTTTCTTCCCTATAACCATTTCTCACCCATTTTCCATCTTTCCACGGGTCACATGACCCGTTTGGCAACTAATGTAACATACTTAACACCATTTCACCCAAATTCAATTTCGAGTACTCTTATCTTATCTTTTCTATCATAAACATGATAATAATCATTCTTAACATAATTCTTTCATTCCAAAACATTCCCACAATAATAAAAACTTCTACTTAACAATTCATCTTTTCACCATTATTAGCTAAAACGTGAAATCTTACAAAGTTCGTATAAGTTAATCTTTCAAGCCTTTACATATATTATTAACATCAAAATAACATATAAACAAAGCTTAATTATAATAATTATTCAACTTTCAAGATTATCCCCAAATAATCAAATACCTAATTTAAACCAAATTAAGTTTTTCTATCTTTCAATCAAACATCTAAATGATGTTATAACACATAATACAACTCAATTTCATCAAATAACTTAAATTATATAATCATACCTTTTTTTTCTTCCACTAGAACCAAAACTAGGGTTCTTAAACTATTAATCTTCACTTTAGTTGTTGAACTATACTACTAATACGCTTCAATTTGAGATAATTTTGATCTTTTCTCTCTTCTTGTTTTTCTCTCCAAATCGACATACACACACACACACACTTACAAAACTCCCTGGTAAATGACACATCTTATCCACCTCATATACATAATTCCAGAATTACAATTCTAGTCCTTCATCTTTCAAAACTTGCTTAACTTACTTACTTAACTAACATAGTTAACAATTTATATCCTTTCTAACCAAAGTTAACTATTTTTCTTACCAATCTATCCTTTACCATTTCTAATTTCTATTAAAGGCTAAAACATAACATACACTTACAAAATATTCTATTTCCGAAACTAGGATGTTACAAAATATTCTAATTTCTTCGAACAATTAAGGATAAAACTTACTCATTTCACTCTCTGGATCCTATGTGAAATCCGGTCTTTTTCTATACTTCCAATGACTCTTAACCACATTGATTTTCTTATTCTAAAGTTTCTTCACTTTTCGGTCAAAATAGCTATCGTTTTTTCAACATAATTCAACTTTTCATCAATTTCTATATCATATAAAATTTCGGATAGCTCTAACCAATAAACAACTTTCCTAATTCTTTCCAAAAATCCTAATCGGTCCAATTAACCTTGGACTTAATTTTACTCTCTTTCGAAATCGTATTACCCAATTCCATGGAGAAACTTCTACCACATCTTCTCTAATCCGCTTAATAATAAACAAAATACCTTTACAAAAGCTTGGCTAATTTCCTTAGCCACTATCGTTAAACATCCATTTATTTCTCACATTCCTTATGAAGACTACTTTCTTCCATTTCCAATTCTACTAATTAAAAAAAAAAACATACAATTAATAACATATAATACTATAATATACACAATTATAGATATATACTTCTTGCACATACTTTCTAGGAAAAATGCACTGGGTGGTCATCGTACTATGTCAAAAATTCCGTATAGGTCATTGAACAAAATTTTCGTCTATCTACATCACTATACCGCAAGTAACCTTTTAAATTATAACCTTAACTTTAAAAAACCGTTTAAATAGATAAGTTTGGTGACCTGCAACCTGTTGGTAACCGCCACGTCATCAGTTTTATAAATACCACCCAAACATTCATCATCTTTTGAATTCAGACTTGATGATTCCGTTCTGATGTTACCTGCCAAAAGTCCTTGTAATAAAATACTCCTTCAGCTGTCACTATCACATCCAATAATCCATTTCAATGGCGGCGATGATTTTTCCGGTAGTTTTTCTACAAATCCTCCCCCCATTCACTACCGCACTACCACCGCAAACGCCGCCGACACTCTCCTGAACTCCGGCTACATCGCAATGTCACTAACTCTAAACCTCGTCTCCAATTCACTCCTCTCTCACCTCAACTCCGCCACCATTTTCACACCTCCAGATTCCGAATTCTCCAACTCCGGTCAACCGTCTCACTCTCTCCTCCGATTCCACATCTCGCCGTTGTTTTTCTCCTTATCAACTCTCCAGTCACTCCCCTACGGTACCGGACTCCCTACTTTATATTCCGATAAACGCCTTACCGTCACCTCCACGTCAGCAGATCAGATCGAAATCAATAATGAGGAAATTATCGGATCTCCGATTTTCGATGACGGATTGTTGAATATCTACGAAATTGAAAACTTCTTCGATCGTGATTTCAAATATATATTAACCATTATAATGGTCAAATGTATGGTGGAGGGTATAATGGTTAACAAATGTATAATTCGGGTCAATATCAACAACAGCAAACGGGTACGGGTATGGGCAGTTTGGGCAGATCGGGCAGTATTGGTAGGGGAAGTGGGGGTGCCAGGTAGGTGGTAAGATGACGTCACCGGTTAAAAACCGGTCGATTGAAAAAAAATGATTTAAATAACAGGTTACTTGCGGTATAGTGATGTAGATAGACGAAAATTTTGTTCAGTGACCTATACGGAATTTTTGACATAGTACGATGACCACCCAGTGCATTTTCCCTACATTCTAACCTTACTTGCCCTTCGTCTTCAACATCCATCGACCATATCGGATATACTCTTGTATAACATGCTCAAAATTATCGTTGGCCATGCGTTAATTTTAGACACATTAACTCATGTACACCCAATACTATCACTGCATATCTTAGACTAAGGCAATTTACAAATTATTAACAATTAATCTTACTTACACTTATAATTTTACTTACTCTTATCTTTTCCGCAAGGCAAAATTCTTCCCCAATGGTCTACCCTTACAAAGCCTCAACTTGGGTTCAAGTATCA
This sequence comes from Senecio squalidus, assembly GCA_910822075.1. Classification (NCBI taxonomy): domain Eukaryota; kingdom Viridiplantae; phylum Streptophyta; class Magnoliopsida; order Asterales; family Asteraceae; genus Senecio; species Senecio squalidus. The sequence goes on from CAJVGC010000589.1 coordinate 18,354,145, forward strand.
ACTAAGATACTTGACTCACACAAGCCAAGGCTCTGATACCAACTTGTAACACCCGAAACCAAAAAGGCACACCATTTTATTTTTATTAAATATATCTTACAAAACATTTAAAAAACGTTTCAAAAGAGTTACTACTTCATTACATTAGTTAACGATAAATAATCGTTAACATATTATTTTACAAACTTGAGCGGAACCTCTTACGAAAACATTTTTAACTTTATACATTACGGTCCCTCTTCCTTTCTTCTTTAGCTTGCCTTGCCCTAAATCCTAATTACCTACAAAACATACAATTAACATAGTATATTAGCGTTAAGCTAGTGAGTATATCTTACAATTATGTTAATTAAGTCTTACAAGACTACTTTAAAGTCTTATCATTCTTTCCCGACTTGTTAAAGTCAAATCTTACTCATTTCTTTACCTTTCTTTCTCCCGACTAGTGACAGTCGTATCTTACTCATTTCTTATCTTTCTTTTCCGACTAATTAAAGCCGTATCTTACTCAATTCTTATCTTTCTTTCCCGACTAGTTAAAGTCGTATCTTACTCAATTCTTATATTTCTTTCCCGACAATTAAATGTCATGCCTAACTCCTCTTTAAGTTGCCAATAATTTAGGGTACAAGTCATACACATAAACAATATTAAAACTACTAAAATCTGGTCTGGGCATTACTACGACACATTGGACAACAACTACGACACATTGGATAACATTGCAACAAAAAAAAACCCACTGGACTCCCACTGCGACGCAGTGCTTGCCACTGCGGCGCAGTGGTGACCCAGATGGGGTGTTTTTGTTTCCTTTGCAATATCCTGCACTTTCAAGTTAGGGGGTGTTTGTGTAAGCTTATTTGATGGGCTTAAGCTTATGTAAGATAAGTAGCTTATGACTTATGAAATAAAAGCTTATAAATATTTGATAAGTGTTTGGCTTAGCTTATTAGCTTATTATAGAAAAAAGGAGGAAAATCTTACATAAGCTCATAAGCCACAAAAATTGGGCTTATGAAAATACCCTTACATAAGCTAATAAGCCTAAGCTAATAAGCTTAAACAAACACTAAAAAGGAGCTTATATACCTTACATAAGCTAATAAGCTAATAAGCCCCTTACATAAGCTCAAACAAACACCCCCTTAATATCTAACACTTCCAATCCTTCTTTTCGTTAACCATTTCTTCATACATTACATAATTTTCTTACCAATTTTTCAAAGATTATAATGTACATTATATTAACATATAAAACATTATATAAAATCTTCATATACTCACCTCGAATTCGAATTAAGTATACAACATACAAAGCTCTTTCCCTTTTACTCCTTTTCTCCAAATCTGCGTTTTTACAACCAAACACGAATTTGCCTTTCAATATATCTTACATACATATAAACCCATGTATTAAATTCATTAAAACTCTTTCTAACTCCTTCTAACTCCTTCTAACTCTTTCTAACTCTTTAACTCTTAATCTATACATGTTTGGCAACTTCTACCCAACTTGCCACCTTTTGGGTCTTTTGACCCATTCAACTTTCTAATGCACAAAAAAACATTTTAACTCTTTACACACATTACACCAATCATAATTAACACATTGCAAAGAATGTTTTCTTCCCTTTAACCGTTTCTTACCCATTTGCCATCTTTCCACGGGTCACATGACCCATTTGGCAACTAATGTAAGATCCTTAACACCATTTCATCAAAATAAAATTTCGAGTACTCTAATCTTATCTTTTAAATCATAAACATGATAATAATCATTCTTAACATAATTCTTTCCTTCCAAAACATTCTCTCAATAATAAAAACTTCTACTTAACAATTCATCTTTTCACCCTTATTAGCTAAAACATGAAATCTTACAAAGTTCGTATAAGTTAATCTTTCAAGCCTTTACATATATTATTAACATCAAAATAACATATAAACAAAGCTTAATTCTAACAATTCTTCAACTTTCATGATTACCCCCAAATAATTAAATACCTAATTTTAACCAAATTAAGCATTTCTATCTTTCAGTTAAACATCTAAATGATGTTATAACACATAATACAAGCTCAATTTCATCAAATAACTTAAAGTATATAGTCATACCTTCTTTTTCTTCCACTAGAACCAAAGCTAGGGTTCTTAAACTCTTAATCTTCACTTTAATTGATGAACTCTACTACTAATAAGTGTCAGTTTGAAATAATTGATCTTTTCTCTCTTCTTGTTTTTATCTCGAAACCGACATACACACACACACTTACAAAACTCCCTGGTAAATGATACCTCTCATCCACCTCATGTACATAATTCCATAATTACAATTCTAGTCCTTCATCTTTCAAAACATACTTAACTTACTTACTTAAGTAACATAGTTAACAATTTATATTCTTTCTAACCAAAGTTAACTACTTTTCTTACCAATCTAGTCCTTTTCCATTTCTGATTTCTATTAAAGGCTAAAATATAACATATACTTACAAAATATTCTATTTCCGCAACTAGGATGTTACACGTATGCCTTCAATTCTTGCAACTGGGGAAAATACCTCATCATAGTCAACCCCCTCCTCATGTGTATCCTTGTGCTACTAATATTACTTTGTTTTTAATGACAATACCTCCCTCATCAGTTTTATTCTTGAATATCTATTTAGTTCGAATAACTCTTTTTCCACTGGGAAGTCATACCAATGTCCAGACTACGTTTGAACTGTAGTAATTCCTCCTCCTTTGCTTCAATCCAACTTGGGTCTTTAATTGTTTGTTTTATCTTCTTTGGTGTTAATTATGATAGAAATCACACAAATAAACATTCATTGAAGCTTTGGTGTAGTTTTCCCCTTGTTTGAACTGTAGAATTCAAGTCACCAATGATTTATTGCAGTGTATGATTCTTATTGACCCTATGAGTCTGATACTGCTCTTCTATTACTTCTTGAACCATATTTGTATCATTTTGCTCGGGAAATTCATCATTCTTTGATTGAGGAGTATTTTCAATACTACTACTGTCTGCTGAGTTACTACTGGTAATGATTTCTTCTCCATCTGAATTAATTTCAGCTAAATCGAGCATTTTTTTCTTCTTTCTTACTGCTCAAATCATCATTATCAGTATTTTGATCACTGTCTTTGAAGCTATCATCACTTCAGTATATGGGCTGAAACACTCCAGGTGGATTAATGGTGATGTATATAAAATAAATAAATTTTTCATTTTCGTCAGATGAAGTAGTAGTAACTTTTGACGTAGTTCTATCATTGTTAACATTCTTTCTGGTGATTGCAGACTTATCAGTAGTAACTGGATGACCAGTTTTAACTGATTCACCAGTATTAACTGACCTACCAGTTGTAACACCATCTCCAGAATCCTTCTCATATTGAACGGTAAAATGAAAATTCAAAGACTTGGTTAGTTCATCAATATTAAACAACCAATATGGTCCTTCTCCAGTAGCATTCATGGTCTTCTCATTGAAAGTCACATTTGTGCTTTCTTCAACAATCTTGTTTTTGATGTTATATCCTCTGAATGCCTTCCTTTGTGTGGAGTAACCTACAAATAATGCTTCATTTATCTTGCTTTCAAACTTCCCTAGATGTTCTTTGGTATTCAAAATTGTACAAGGACACACAAATGGTTTTAAAAAGCTTATGAGTGGCTTCTCTTGTGAAAGAGCTCATAAGGGGTCTTTGTATATACTTTTATAATTAATACCCTGTTTTGAACATAACATGCAGTATTCACTGCTTCTGCCCAGAATGTGATAGGAATCTTTGAATCAACTAGCATTAATCTTGTTGCTTCAATGAGATTTATGTTCCTTCTTTCTACAACCCCATTTTGCTGAGGAATTCTTGGTGCACTGTACTGTCTCTCAATTCCCTTTTCACTGCAAAACACATTCATTTCCTTGATTTTGAACTCAGTGTCATTGTCACATCTGATGATCTTCACTTTCCTTTCTGACTTGTTTTCAATTCTTGTTATGAATGCTCAGAGAATTTCACCTGTTTCATATTTTGTGCCAATAAAGAACACCCATGTATACCTTGGGAAATCATCAGTAATAACTAAACAATAAGACTTCTTTCCTAGACTCATGACATGTGTAGGGCCAAAAAGATCCATGTGCAATAAGTGTAGACTTGAGTGATTTGAATTTATATATTTGATTTTGTGAGAAGACTTATGTTGGTTTCCCTTAAAACATGAAACATAGTGATCATTGCATGTGAACTCCTTCTGAGGTAAACCTCTTACAGGATCATTTTTTTACCAAGATGTTCATGTTTTTAAAATTCAAATGATTCATTCTCCTGTGCCACAGTGATGACTCATCAAGTGATGCTTTTGAAATAAAACAATTTTCTTTTGTTTCAGAGCCAGTATTTCTCATGTCTAAACAATATTCATTATCTTTCCTTGGTGTTCTTAGTAGTATCATGCTTTCATCAATTAATTTGAACTATGGATCAAGAATGATACATTTAGTGTCTGTAAAAAGAACTTTATTCTTTTTATCACTCACTTGAGAGACACTTACTAGATTATAGTTTAACTCTTTGACAAAGAACACATTTTCAAAAGTAACTTTACCATTGCTGATTTGTAACATCCTAGTTTCGGATAAAGAATATTTTATAGATATATGTTATGTTTTAGTCTTTAATAGAAATTAGAAATGGGGAAGGACTAGATTGGTAATAAGAATAGTTAACTTTGGTTAGAAAGGATTTAAGTTGTTAACTATAATGGTTAAGTAAGTAACTTAATAAAGCCTTGAAATATAAGGGATTAAAAGTGTAATTTTGGAGAATTGGATATGAGGTGGGATTAGAGGTGGCATTTCAAGACTTTTCTAGGTGTTTTTGTGTGTGAGTCGGTTTGAGGTGAAATCAAAGAAGAAGAAGACATCAAATTGAAGCTATTTTGTAGTGTAATTCTTCGATTAAAGTGAAGATTAAAGGTTTAAGAACCTTAGTTTTAGTTATAATGGAAGAAAAAGAAGGTATGATCATATTCTTTAAGTTAATTGATAAAAATTGAGTTTGTATTATGTGTTATAAGATCATTTAGATGTTTAATTTGAAGATAGAAATGGTTAATTTGGTTAAATTAGATATTTGATTATTTGGGGATAATCATGAAAGTTGAAGAATTGTTAGAATTAAGCTTTGTTTATATGTTATTTGATGATTAATAATATATAAAGGTTTAGACGATTGAAAGATAAAGATTTATGTATATGAAATTTTGTAAGATTTCATGTTTTAGCTAATAAGGATGAAAAGATGATTTTATTATGTAGAAGTGTTTATTATTGCTAGAATGTTTTAGAATAAAAGAATTATGTTAAGAATGATTATTATCATGTTTATGATAGAAAAGATAAGCTAAATGTACTTGAATATGTGTTTGGGTGAAATGATGTTAAGTATGTTATGTTAGTTGCCAAACGGGTCATGTGACCCGTGAAGAGGTGCCAAATGGGTAAGAAATGGTTAAAAGAAAGAAAACATTACTTGCAGTGTGTTATTTATGTTTGATGTAATGTGTTTAAAGAGTTAAAATGCTTATTTGTGCATTAAAGAGTTAAACGGGTCAAAAGACCCAAGGAGTGGCAAGTTGGGTAGAATTTGCCAAAAGTGTTAGAAAGTGTTAGAAAGAGTTAGAAATAGTTAGAAAGAGTTGTAATGAGGTTAATACATATATTTATATGTATGTAAGATATATTAAAAGAAAGAATTGTGTTTGGTTGTAAAATCGCAGATTTGGAGAAGAAGAGAAAAAGGGAAGAGCTTTATTTGTTATAGCTTAATCCGACTTTGAGGAGAGTATACGAAGCTTATTTGATATGTTGAATGTTTATATTTGTATGTAAATATCTTGGATAGTAGATTCATACACTAGTTATATATATGGTTAAGTTGTTAGTGGAAATAAGAACTAGAAGTGCCGTAAACTAATGTGTAAATGCAGAAAAACAGCAAACAAAATTCAGGGACCTCCCTGGGGCACCAATGCGCCGCATTAGAGCCCTAATGCGCCGCATTGGGCACTAAGGTAGGGTGCCTTGTTTTCCTTTTAGCGAGTACGTCATAGTTGTTGACGGTTGCGTTGCAGTGGATGCCTAGACCAGTTTTTAGTAATTTCTAAAGTAGTTTAAGCTATAGATGAGTAGAAATGACATTTATATGTCTAGAAGAAGTAGAATCAATTTTACATACCGCGAGGGTATGTATACGACTTTAATAGTAGGAAAGAATTAAGAACCAACTCTATATAGTTGGAAGAAGAGAATGATGAGACTTTAATTAGTCTTGGAATATTTTGTAATCAATGATAAAGTATATATTGTTTGACCATATAACGTGAATTAATCGTAGAGGCCTTGTTATGGTTGTTATTTACATCATGGTTGTTAATTAAGTTATGGTGGTTGATTATGTTATGGTTGTTTATGTTATGGTTATTTATGTTATGGTTATTTATGTTACGGTTGTTTAAGTTATAGTTATTTATTATGTTTATGATTGTTATTTATATTTTGAGTTATTGATAATTATGATATGACGCTAAAGTAGCAGTGAGTGATCAGAATGAGTTGTTTTATTTGCAATGTTGTGCAATGAGTAGTAGTTATTGTCCAGGCTAGTTTTTAGTAGTTTTGATGTGTTTATGCGTATGAAGTATGTTATAAATTGTTATAATGAAAAGAAGTTGACTTTCATTAGTCGAGAAGAAGTAGAATTAACTTTACATACCGCGAGGGTATGTATAAGTGTTAGATACGACAATGTGATTGTTGGGAAAGAAAAGAAGTAATTGTAAAGAAAGAAAGAATAGATTCTTAATGTAATCGTGTTAGATATAATTAACATAATTGTAAGGTATACTCACTAGCTTAACGCTAATATATTATGTTAATTGTATGTTTTGTAGGTAATCGAGTTTTATGGCAAGGCAAACTAAAGAAGAAGGGAAGGGGACCGTATTGTAAAGATTAAATGTTTAAAAATGTTTTGTAAGAGCTTCCGCTCCAAATTGTAAAATGAGATGTTAACGGACAATTGTCGTTAATTAAAGAAATGAAATAGTAACACCATAGAATGTTAGTTAAACGTTTTGTAAGTTAAAAAAAAAATGGAGTGTATTTGGTTCCGGGTGTTACAAGTTGGTATCAGAGCCTTGACTTGTGTGAGTCGAGTATCTAGTCAATACGTGAACCCAAGATGAGGCTTTGTAATGAAAAACCATTGGGGAAGAAGCTTGCCTTGCGGAAAAGATAAGAGTAAGTAAAGTTTTTGTAAGTGAAGTAAGATTAATTATTAATAATTTATAGTGCCTTAATTTAATATATGCATCGTTAAGTATTGCGTGTACAGGAGTTTGATGTGTTTAAAGTTAACGTCTGGCCAACGTTAATTTTGAACATGTTATACAAGAGTATATCCGTTATGGTCGATGGATATTAAATTTAAATAGCAAGTAAGGTTAGAAAGTATATGCTAGAAGTATATACTTACATTTATGTTTATTATAGTATTATATGTTGTTAATATAATTGTGTATATTATAATCTTTATATTTGTTAACTACTTAACTGTATATTTCTTATTAGTAGAATTTGAGAGGGAAAGTAGTCGTTAGAAAAAGGTGAGATAGAATTGAATGTTTAGCAATGATGGCTAATGAAATTAGCCAAACCTTTAGAAAGGGAATGTTATTTTTATATAAAGTGGATTAGAGAAAATGTGTTAGAAGTTTCTTTACGGAAATGAGTTATATGATTTAGATAGAGAGGAAATTTTAGTCCAAGGTTATTTGGACCGTTTAGAAATTTTTGTTTTAAGAATTAAAAAAAATTGTTTATTAGTTAGCATTATTCGAAATAGTATATGATATAGAAATTGATGAAGAGTTGATTTATGTTGAAAAACGATAGTTATTTTGACCAAAAAGTGAAGCAACTTTAGAATAAGTAAATCAAAGTAGTTAAAATTCTTTGGAATTATAGAAAAGGATCGGATTTTATTTAGAATCCGGAGAGTGAAAGAGAAGTAAGTTTTATTCTTGTTTATTCGAAGAAAAGATTTCGGGGACGAAATCGTTAGAAGAATGGAAGATTTTTAACATCCTAGTTTCGGATAAAGAATATTTTATAGATATATGTTATGTTTTAGTCTTTAATAGAAATTAGAAATGGGGAAGGACTAGATTGGTAATAAGAATAGTTAACTTTGGTTGGAAAAGATTTAAGTTGTTAACTATAATGGTTAAGTAAGTAACTTAATAAAGCCTTGAAATATGAGGGATTAAAAGTGTAATTTTGGAGAATTGGATATGAGGTGGGATTAGAGGTGGCATTTCCAGACTTTTCTAGGTGTTTTTGTGTGTGAGTCGGTTTGAGGTGAAATCAAAGAAGAAGAACACATCAAATTGAAGCTATTTTGTAGTGTAATTCTTCGATTAAAGTGAAGATTAAAGGTTTAAGAACCTTAGTTTTGGTTCTAATGGAAGAAAAAGAAGGTATGATCATATACTTTAAGTTAATTGATAAAATTTGAGTTTGTATTATGTGTTATAACATCATTTAGATGTTTAATTTGAAGATAGAAATGGTTAATTTGGTTAAATTAGATATTTGATAATTTGGGGATAATCATGAAAGTTGAAGAATTGTTAGAATTAAGCTTTGTTTATATGTTATTTGATGATTAATAATATATATAAAGGTTTAGAAGATTGAAAGATTTATGTATATGAAATTTTGTAAGATTTCATGTTTTAGCTAATAAAGTTGAAAAGATGATTTTGTTATGTAGAAGTGTTTATTATTGTGAGAATGTTTTAGAATAAAAGAATTATCTTAAGAATGATTATTATCATGTTTATGATAGAAAAGATAAGCTAAATGTACTTAAATATGTGTTTGGGTGAAATGATGTTAAGTATGTTATGTTAGTTGCCAAACGGGTCATGTGACCCGTGAAGAGGTGGAAAATGGGTAAGAAATGGTTAAAAGGAAGAAAACATTATTTGCAATGTGTTATTTATGTTTGATGTAATGTGTTTAAAGAGTTAAAATCCTTATTTGTGCATTAAAGAGTTAAACGGGTCAAAAGACCCAAGGAGTGGCAAGTTGGGTAGAATTTGCCAAAAGTGTTAGAAAGTGTTAGAAAGAGTTAGAAATAGTTAGAAAGAGTTGTAATGAGGTTAATACATATATTTATATGTATGTAAGATATATTAAAAAAAAGAATTGTGTTTGGTTGTAAAAACGCAGATTTGGAGAAGAAGAGAAAAAGGGAAGAGCTTTATATGTTGTAGCTTAATCTGACTTTGAGGTGAGTATACGAGGCTTATTTGATATTTTGAATGTTTATATTTGTATGTAAATATCTTGGAGAGTTGATTCATACACTAGATATATATATGGTTAAGTTGTTAGCGGAAATAAGAACTAGAAGTGCCATAAACTAATGTGTAAGTGCAGGAAAACAGCAAACGAAATTCAGGGACCTCCCTGGGGAACCAATGCGCCGCATTAGAGCCCTAATGCGCCGCATTGGGCACTCAGGTAGGGTGCCTTGTTTTCCTTTTAGCCAGTGCGTCGTAGTTGTTGACGGTTGCGTTGCAGTGGATGCCTAGACCAGTTTTTAGTAATTTCTAAAGTAGTTTAAGTGTGGGAATGATATCCTAAACCATGATTAAGCTAGAGATGAGTAGAAATGACATTTATATTTCTAGAAGAAGTAGAATCAATTTTACATACCGCGAGGGTATGTATACGACTTTAATAGTCGGAAAGAATTAAGAATCAACTCTATATAGTTGGAATAAGAGAAAGATGAGACTTTAATTAGTCTTGGAATATTTTGTAATCAATGATAAAGTATATATTGTTTGACTATATAACGAGAATTAATCGTAGAGGCCTTGTTATGGTTTTTATTTACATCATGGTTGTTAATAAAGTTATGGTGGTTGATTATGTTATGGTTGTTTATGTTATGGTTATTTATGTTACGGTTGTTTAAGTTATGGTTATTTATTATGTTTATGATTGTTATTTATATTTTGAGTTATTGATAATTATGATATGACGCTAATGTAGCAGTGAGTGATCAGAATGAGTTGTTTTATTTGCAATGTTGTGCTATGAGTAGTACTTATTTTCCAGGCTAGTTTTTAGTAGTTTTGATGTGTTTATGCGTATGAAGTATGTTATAATTTGTTATAATGAAAAGAAGTTGACTTTCATTAGTCGAGAAGAAGTAGCATTAACTTTACATACCGCGAGGGTATGTATAAGTGTTAGATACGACAATGTGATTGTCGGGAAAGAAAAGAAGTAATTGTAAAGAAAGAAAGAATAGATTCTTAATGTAATCGTGTTAGATATAATTAACATAATTGTAAGGTATACTCACTAGCTTAACGTTAATATATTATGTTAATTGTATGTTTTGTAGGTAATCGAGTTTTATGGCAAGGCAAACTAAAGAAGAAGGGAAGGGGGCCGTATTGTAAAGATTAAATGTTTAAAAATGTTTTGTAAGAGCTTCCGCTCCAAATTGTAAAATGAGATGTTAACGGACAATATTCGTTAATTAAAGAAATGAAATAGTAACACCATAGAATGTTAGTTAAACGTTTTGTAAGTTTTTAAAAAAAATGGTGTGTATTTGGTTCCGGGTGTTACATGATTGTTCCTCTACCTGTAATCTTACCACCTCTCGGATTTTCTCCAAATGCAAAATAGCCTCCATCATATTCAACAAACTTTTGAAGCTTCGACTTGTTGCCTGTCATGTGCCTAGAGCAGCCACTATCTACATGCCATGTATCTTCCTTTTTCATACATGGCTTGCTCTTCACATGAAGAAAGATTAGTTTCTTTTAGGAACCCAAGCCAACGTTGTCTTGGGTTTACCCTTTTCATTTACATATTCAACTCTTTTGAAATGATATGCAGGTCTCCTAGTCTTTTCATATGAAGAATTATTACTGTCAGATTTACTACTGGTGTAGGTTCCAGAGTTACTACTGGTAGTGCTATTTTCTTTGAAATTCGGATTTTGATATTTTCTTTTGTTGTTGTTCCTCCTGCTCACAAACCTCTGAGCAGTTCTACCAAACCTAGGTGGGGAGTTTGGTTCATTTCTATTGAATCCAATTGCATTTCTATTGTTTCTTTTGTTATAGATAAAATCTTCAGTTAAATGGTTTGTTTTTCCACACACTAAAGATCTTTTAAAAACATTTGGACCATTTTGTTGAGTGACAATGTTAAGATTTAGGATGTATCGAACTATGTTTGAATAAACAAACGTGTAGATCTAGATCTATCAAAGAAGTTGCAGCGGATCAACACTTTGATATTACAAGGTTTTGAGAATAACAGTTTATGTATATGAATATGAATAAGAATGAATAATCAAGAACACAAACAGTTTTCCACCAACTCCCCAATTATATTTTGATCAGAAATATAACAGATATTTACAACGATATCGGGATCAAGGACACCTTGACCTTGGGGCATTACCTAGTTTTTCTAGGTTTACATCACCATGCATTTTCTATGAATTCACTCTTCTATTTTTCTCTATGCATGTATCAAGGGTTTATAACCTTGTTTCTAACAAACTCCTACGAATTCGTAGGAATAATAATTACAAATCTTTGATATCTTTGTAACCTTCCTAGAATATCTCCCTATTCTAAGGTAACAAATCCCTATAATAATGATAAAGGTAATTACAAATAAGAATCAAATATAATCATATCTTATCCTAAATTAATCGTTATCTTCTCATCAGTATTAACTCTTGATAGGGCAGAAGTAACTGAGTTGCAGTAGTAACAGAGCAGTAGTAACTGTCACCAGTAGAAACTTCTTCACCAGTAATAATTCTACCAGTATTAACTTTCACCAGTAGAAACTTCTATAAGCAGTAGTAACTTGTATGAGCAGTAGAAACTTCTATGAGCAGTAGTAACTTGTATGAGCAGTAGAAACTATCACTTAGTCTTTTTCAACATAAATAAGCAACTCCAAAACTACTATTTCTTCACCGTTATCAGTTTATATTTGTATCATCAAATCACAATATGGATAATTAATTATCCCGACAGAAACGTTGACTCCAGTTCCTTACATTTCCTCTTATAGGTAATGCATGTTCATTTTTACTCATGCAGTTGCATGTCTTGATATTTTGTCGTTGTCCCACATAATTCAAGTTTCTTTCTTTATACATATTTGGTATGTTTTCAAGATTTGATGAAAAGCATGACCTTGATTAGAGTCAAAACCAAAATTTCTGTTTTGGTGGGACATTTTGTTCTCTACTTTTCTTAGTGACTCTAGATTGTGTTTGATGAGTATTTATATTCATGGGATCTGCATTAGCATTTGATTTAACTTCAATTTCTTCCTCACTTAAATCTTCACTAGAATCTAGACTGAGAGGAATATAATTGTTATTAAAAGGTGGTGACACATTATTATAACCAATACCATTCTTATTGTTACCATGAACTTGAGATTTGAGATATTTATCAACAATTTTTGAAGCATTTTCATACTTTGTGATGGTTAACTTAATTTGATCATTCTCAATTTTTATTTCCTAAAGTTGTTCTTCTGCTTTAACCACCTTAGCTAATGCATTATCCCTTTACAATTTCACAATTGCTAATTCTTCATGATATTTAGTTTCATTTTTAACATAAGCTTTAACTTGTTGTTCAAAATTAGCAATTATTTTTGACATTTCTTTCTTCTTTCTTTTAACTTATGTAAAGATTCACAAACAAGTTTATTATGTTCTCTATAATCACTAACCTGTTTAATGCATGCAGAAGAACAAAGTTCAGATAATACCTCAGTAGGAATGTCATCTTCTTGAACATTAGCCATTAGAGCTTGATTGGTTATTTCTTCATCGGCTTGAAAACTCAAGTCAAACCCTAGTCCATCCTGAGTAACCAATGCAGCAGAATTGGATAACCTTTCTTGATGGTTGTTTCTTGATCTTCCTTGATTGTTGTGATTTGATTGCTTTTGATTGTCACCTTTGTTAGCATTTGGACATTCCGTAGCAAAATGTCCAAGGTTTTTGCAATTCAAAACACCTCATTTTGCTGTTGTCAAAACCGGTATTATCTCCTCTTCGAACAGAAAAGTTGTTTCTACTAGTCCTTTGGATAAACCTTGTAGTTCTCACACTCAACATTGCAAACTGCCACTTTAAGTCCATCTCTTCCAGATCATCTGCATTAACTTTCTCCAAATCTTCAATCACTAGTCCATAATTTTCATGACTAGCAAAGAAAGCCTCCCTTACACTTTCATCTGAGGTTCAAGTCTACTTTACTTTTGTTTCTTTAGAGACAAACCCAGTTTCTGATGATGATCCACCTCCCATTATGGTAACAAATGCAGCATTTTGGGTTTAGGGATTTAATGGTCTCTTAGCATTCACTTCGGGTTCAAACACACGTAACTCATTGTATAGTTCATCAGTCTCCATAGTATCATGAGCATTCCCTTGTCTATAGACTACAGTGTACATAGTCCATTCTTCTCCTAGAGATCTGAGAAACTTCCTGTTGATATCATCTTGAGCAGTATTCACTCCCATACTTGATAGCTTTCCAATCAATTTGTTGAATTTGTCAAATGTTTGAGACAGTGTGTCTCCTTTTATAGACATGAAATTTTCAAATTGTTGTTTTAGTAAATATTTCTGGTTTCTTCTTGTAGTAGTTGTTCCACCAAATTGTTTCTCCAATGCTTCCCATAGCAGCTTAGCATCAGTGAAATTTCTAAACTGATGTTGATATTCATTAGGTATAGCTATAAGAAAGGTGCTTAAAGCTTGACCTTCATTATGGATATCCCTTCTTTCTTGCTCAGTGGTTGGTGGCTCAGATGTACCAGCCCCTGTCACACCCCGCTATAGCGGAAACACGGAATGTGAGAGCTGGAATATCATTACACGGTCATAAGCCAATATAAACGATTCAAGTCATTTCGATTAAAAATAAAATTGTTCGAGTTTCACAACCAAGCAGTTCATAAGTTTAGAATAAAGTACAAGTACAATGTTTCGAAATAAAATTCCCAAAAATAGAAGGTCTTTTCCCATTTAGCGCCTCACGTAACCATATCGACCCTCCTTTGCCATGCATTCCGTACACTTACATTAATTTCCTGAAACATAAGATAAAGTGGCAACTACATAAAGTAGTGAGTGAGTTACAGTTTAGAGTTTCGATAAAGTTTCCAAAATAGTAAGTTGCAAGATAAATGATGACGACATAAGTAAGAGGAACAGAGCGACGTTTGAACATAAGTGAAAGTAGCAAAAGTTTGAACGTACACAAGTAAATTAGATAAGTAAAATAGAACTCGTACAATTAAAGTTGCAGCGGAATCCAAGCGCTAAAAAGGTGTATGCGTAGGGAGTATGTGTTTAACTAAATAGTAACTCGTATCAATCACCTGGCATAATATAAGTAGTAAGTATACACTAAACCGATTGTGTGGTCCTGAACTAGCCCAAAAATGTTTAATTGATTGAACGTTTGAACTAAGCAATATGTACTTGGGACGCTAACCCTGAGCAAGGAGTGACCCCTCCTAAGTATCGATACCCATATGACTAACGGCTAATGCTAATAGTGTATAAGTTTCCAATACCAAAACGGGCAATTGAACAAAGTTTCCAAAGTTTCCAAAGTTTCTGTAACATCCTAGTTTCGGATAAAGAATATTTTATAGATATATGTTATGTTTTAGTGTTTAATAGAAATTAGAAATGGAGAAGGACTAAATTGGTAAGAGAAATAGTTAACTTTGGTTAGAAAGGATTTAAATTGCTAACTATATACGGTTAAGTAAGTAACTTAATAAGTCTTGAAAGATGAGGGACCAAAAGTGTAATTTTGGAAATTGGATATGAGGTGGGATTAAGGTGGCATTTCCAGACTTTTCTAGGTGCTTTGTGTGTGTATGTGACGGTGTAAAGAAAAAGAAAAGAGAGAAAAGATCAAAATTGAAGCTAAATAATAAGGAATTCATCAATTAAAGTGAAGATTAAGAGTGTAAGAACCCTAATATTGGTTCTAATGGAAGAAAAAGAAGGTATGATTATATACTTCAAGTTATTTGATGAAATTGAGTTTATATTATGTGTTATAACATCATTTAGATGTTTAATTTGAAGATAGAAATGGTTAATTTGGTTAATTTAGATGTTTGATTATTTTGGGGATAATCATGAAAGTTGAAGAATTGTTAGAATTAAGCTTTGTTTATATGTTATTTGATGATTAATAATATATATAAAGGTTTAGAAGATTGAAAGAGTTATGTATATGAAATTTTATAAGATTTCATGTTTTAGCTTAAATGGGTGAAAAGATGAATTGTTATGTAGAAATGTTTATTATTATGAGAATGATTTAGAATGAAAGAATTAATGTTAAGAATGATTATTATCATGTTTATGATAGAAAAGATAAGCTAAATGTACTTGAATATGTATTTGAGAAAAATGGTGTTAAGTATGTTATGTTAGTTGCCAAACGGGTCATGTGACCCGTTTAGAGGTGGCAAATGGGTAAGAAATGGTTAAAGGGAAGAAAAGATTATTTGTAATGTGTTATTTATGTTTGATACAATGTGTTTAAAGAGTTAAAATGCTTATTTGTGCATTAGAGAGTTAAATGGGTCAAAACACCCAAGGAGTGGCAAGTTGGGTAGAATTTGCCATAAGTGTTAGAAAGTGTTAGAAAGAGTTAGAAATAGTTAGAAAGAGTTGTAATGAGGTTAATACATATGTTTATATGTATGTAAGATGTATTGAAAGAAAGAATTGTGTTTGGTTGTAGAAACGCAAATTTGGAGAAGAAGAGTAAAAAGGGAAGAGCTTTACATGTTGTAGCTTAATCCGACTTCGAGGTGAGTATACGAAGCTTATTTAATATATGTTGAATGTTTATATTTGTATGTAAATATATTGGAGAGTTGATTTATATACTAGTTATATATGTTGTTGAGTTGTTAGAAGAAATGAGAACTAGAAGTGCCGTAAACTAACGTGCAAGTGCAGGAAAATATCAAAAACGAAAATCAGCCAGGCTGAAACCCAGAATGCGCCGCATGGAGCTCGAATGCGCCGCATTCTGAGCTCCGTGGCTTATGTTGATTTTTGTTGTGCCGAATGCGTTGCATTCGATACCTAGATCAGTTTTTAGTGAATTTTAAGGTAGTTTAAGTATGAGAATGATACTCTAACCTATTATTATGATAAAGAAGAATGGAGAAGACATTTACATGTCGATAAGAAAGAGAATCGACTTTAATAGTCGGATATAATTAGAGTTAACTATGTATATACCGCGAGGGTATATAGTTGAGTTTTAATAGTCGGAAAGAATTAAGAACCAACTTTATATAGTTGGAAGAAGAGAAAGATGAGACTTTAATTAGTCTTGGTATATTTTGTAGTCAATGATAAAGTATATATTGTTTGAGTATATAACGAGAATTAAACCATAGAAGCCTTGTTATGGTTGTTATTTATATTACGGTTGTTATTTATGTATGGTTATTATGTTTATGGTTGTTATTTATAATTCGGGTTATTGATATTTATGCTATGAATGCTAAAGTAGCAGTGAGTGATTAGAATGAGTTGTTGTGTTTAATGTTGTCATGCGTACGAAGTATGTTATAAATTGTTATAATGAAAAGAAGTTGACTTTCAATAGTCGAGAAGAAGTAGCATCAACTTTACATACCGCGAGGGTATGTATAAGTGATAGATACGACAATTTGATTGTCGAATGAAGAGATAGAATATAAATGGGTTGATGACCCGAGTTAGTAGATTGTTTATAGAAAGAGATAGAATATAAATGGGTTGATGACCCGAGTTAGTAGATTGTTTATAGAAAGAGATAGAATATAAATGGGTTGATGACCCGAGTTAGTAGATTGTTTATAGAAAGAGATAGAATATAAATGGGTTGATGACCCGAGTTAGTAGATTGTTTATAGAAAGAGATAGAATATAAATGGGTTGATGACCCGAGTTAGTAGATTGTTTATAGAAAGAGATAGAATATAAATGGGTTGACGACGCGAGTTAGTAGATTGTTTATAGAAAGAGATAGAATATAAATGGGTTGATGACCCGAGTTAGTAGATTGTTTATAGAAAGAGATAGAATATAAATGGGTTGATGACCCGAGTTAATAGATTGTTGATAGAAAGAGATAGAATATAAATGGGTTGATGACCCAAGTTAGTAGATTGTTTATAGAAAGAGATAGAATATTAATGGGTTAATGACCCGAGCTAGTAGATCGTTTATAGAATTGGGTCGGGAGACCTTTATTGTTGAGAATGTTTAATAAATGTGAATGACAAGATATGTAGTTAAATGAGTTATGAAGTTTATGAGTTGAACACATGATGTGAACTCATTAGTTATGTGTAGACTTGTGTATAGAGGTAGTAAATGTTTATTATTGTTGTTTGAATAATATTTTTGAGATATATATATGTTATAATTGATTCTTGATGATTAGAAGAATTTTTTGTATATGAAGTATATTATAAATTGTTATAAGAAAAAGAATGGTTAGATGATTGTCGGAAAAGAAAAGAGGTCGACTTTCATTGTCGAGAAGAAGTAGCATTAACTTTACATACCGCGAGGGTATGTATAAGTGGTAGATACGACATTTAGTTGTCGGGAAAGAGAAGAAATGATAGACACGACATTTAGCTGTCGGGAAAGAGAAGAAATGATAGATACGACATTTAGTTGTCGGGAAAGAGAAGAAATGATAGATACGACATTTAGTTGTCGGGAAAGAGAAGAAGTAATAGATACGACATTTAGTTGTCGGGAAAGAGAAGAAGTAATAGATACGACATTTAGTTGTCGGGAAAGAGAAGAAGTGTTAGATACGACAATGTTATTGTCGGGAAGAGAAAAGAAGTAATTGTATAGAATGAAAGAATAGATTTTTAAAGTAGTCGTGTTAGATGTGATTAACATAATCGAAAGGTATACTCACTAGCTTAACGCTAATATATTATGTTAATTGTATGTTTTGTAGGTAATCGAGTTTTATGGCAAGGCAAGCTAAAGAAGAAGGGAATGGGACCGTATTGTAGAGATTAAATGTTAGAAAATATTTTTGTAAGAGCTTCCGCTCCAAATTGTAAAATGAGATGTTAACGGATAATTGTCGTTGACTAAAGAGATGAAATAAGTAACACCGTAGAATATTAATTACATGTTTAAAAAAAAAAAAAAAATATAGAGCGTATTTGGTTCCGGGTGTTACAAGTTGGTATCAGAGCCTTGACTTGTGTGAGTCGAGTATCTGGTCAATACTTGAACCCAAGTTGAGGCTTTGTAATGAAAGATCATTGGGGAAGAAGCTTGCCTTGCGGAGAAGATAAGAGTAAGTAAAGTTTTTGTAAGTGAAGTAAGATTTATTGTTAGAAATTGATAATGCTTTAATTTAAGATATGCAATGTTAAGTATTGCGTGTACAGGAGTTTGAGGTATTTAAAGTTAACGTCTAGCCAACGTTAATTTTGAAAAGGTTATACAAGAATATAACCGTTATGGTTAATGAATGTTATATGAATGGCAAGTAAGGTTAGAAAGTATATGCTAGAAGTATATACTTGCATTTATGTTTATGTTAGTATATGTTGATAATTATAATTGTGTATATTATAATTTTTATATTTTGTTAGCAGTATATTTTCTTATTAGTAGAATTTGAGAGGGAAGAAGTAGTCGTTATAAATAATGAGATAGAATTGGATGTTTAGCAATGATGGCTAATGAAATTAGCCAAGCTTCTAGAAAGATAATGTTATTTTTATATGAAGAATATTAGAGAAAATATGTTAGAAATTTCTTTACGGAAATGGGTAATATGATTTAGATAGAAAGAAAATTTTAGTCCAAGGTTAGTTGGACCGTTTAGAAATTTTTGTTTTAAGAATTAGAAATTGTTTATTAGATAAAGTTATTCGAGATAGTATATGATATAGAGAAATTGACGAAGAATTGATTTATGTCGAGAAACGATAGTTATTTTGGACCAAAAAGTGAAGAAATTGTAGAATAAGTAAATCAAGTAGTTAAAATTCTTTGGAATTATAGAAAAGGATCGGATTTTATTTAGAATCCAGAGAGTAAAAGAAGTAAATTTTATTCTTGTTTGTTCGAAGAATAGATTTCGGGGACGAAATCGTTAGAAGGAGGGAAGATTTGTAACATCCTAGTTTCGGATAAAGAATATTTTATAGATATATGTTATGTTTTAGTGTTTAATAGAAATTAGAAATGGAGAAGGACTAAATTGGTAAGAGAAATAGTTAACTTTGGTTAGAAAGGATTTAAATTGCTAACTATATACGGTTAAGTAAGTAACTTAATAAGTCTTGAAAGATGAGGGACCAAAAGTGTAATTTTGGAAATTGGATATGAGGTGGGATTAAGGTGGCATTTCCAGACTTTTCTAGGTGCTTTGTGTGTATATGTGACGGTGTAAAGAGAAAGAAAAGAGAGAAAAGATCAAAATTGAAGCTAAATAATAAGGAATTCATCAATTAAAGTGAAGATTAAGAGTGTAAGAACCCTAATATTGGTTCTAATGGAAGAAAAAGAAGGTATGATTATATACTTTAAGTTATTTGATGAAATTGAGTTTATATTATGTGTTATAACATCATTTAGATGTTTAATTTGAAGATAGAAATGGTTAATTTGGTTAATTTAGATGTTTGATTATTTTGGGGATAATCATGAAAGTTGAAGAATTGTTAGAATTAAGCTTTGTTTATATGTTATTTGATGATTAATAATATATATAAAGGTTTAGAAGATTGAAAGAGTTATGTATATGAAATTTTATAAGATTTCATGTTTTAGCTTAAATGGGTGAAAAGATGAATTGTTATGTAGAAATGTTTATTATTATGAGAATGATTTAGAATGAAAGAATTAATGTTAAGAATGATTATTATCATGTTTATGATAGAAAAGATAAGCTAAATGTACTTGAATATGTATTTGAGAAAAATGGTGTTAAGTATGTTATGTTAGTTGCCAAACGGGTCATGTGACCCGTTTAGAGGTGGCAAATGGGTAAGAAATGGTTAAAGGGAAGAAAAGATTATTTGTAATGTGTTATTTATGTTTGATACAATGTGTTTAAAGAGTTAAAATGCTTATTTGTGCATTAGAGAGTTAAATGGGTCAAAACACCCAAGGAGTGGCAAGTTGGGTAGAATTTGCCATAAGTGTTAGAAAGTGTTAGAAAGAGTTAGAAATAGTTAGAAAGAGTTGTAATGAGGTTAATACATATGTTTATATGTATGTAAGATGTATTGAAAGAAAGAATTGTGTTTGGTTGTAGAAACGCAAATTTGGAGAAGAAGAGTAAAAAGGGAAGAGCTTTACATGTTGTAGCTTAATCCGACTTCGAGGTGAGTATACGAATCTTATTTAATATATGTTGAATGTTTATATTTGTATGTAAATATATTGGAGAGTTGATTTATATACTAGTTATATATGTTGTTGAGTTGTTAGAAGAAATGAGAACTAGAAGTGCCGTAAACTAACGTGCAAGTGCAGGAAAATATCAAAAACGAAAATCAGCCAGGCTGAAGCCCAGAATGCGCCGCATGGAGCACGAATGCGCCGCATTCTGAGCTCCGTGGCTTATGTTGATTTTTGTTGTGCCGAATGCGTTGCATTCGATACCTAGATCAGTTTTTAGTGAATTTTAAGGTAGTTTAAGTATGAGAATGATACTCTAACCTATTATTATGATAAAGAAGAATGGAGAAGACATTTACATGTCGATAAGAAAGAGAATCGACTTTAATAGTCGGATATAATTAGAGTTAACTATGTATATACCGCGAGGGTATATAGTTGAGTTTTAATAGTCGGAAAGAATTAAGAACCAACTTTATATAGTTGGAAGAAGAGAAAGATGAGACTTTAATTAGTCTTGGTATATTTTGTAGTCAATGATAAAGTATATATTGTTTGAGTATATAACGAGAATTAAACCATAGAAGCCTTGTTATGGTTGTTATTTATATTACGGTTGTTATTTATGTATGGTTATTATGTTTATGGTTGTTATTTATAATTCGGGTTATTGATATTTATGCTATGAATGCTAAAGTAGCAGTGAGTGATTAGAATGAGTTGTTGTGTTTAATGTTGTCATGCGTACGAAGTATGTTATAAATTGTTATAATGAAAAGAAGTTGACTTTCAATAGTCGAGAAGAAGTAGCATCAACTTTACATACCACGAGGGTATGTATAAGTGATAGATACGACAAATTGATTGTCGAATGAAGAGATAGAATATAAATGGGTTGATGACCCGAGTTAGTAGATTGTTTATAGAAAGAGATAGAATATAAATGGGTTGATGACCCGAGTTAGTAGATTGTTTATAGAAAGAGATGGAATATAAATGGGTTGATGACCCGAGTTAGTAGATTGTTTATAGAAAGAGATAGAATATAAATGGGTTGATGACCCGAGTTAGTAGATTGTTTATAGAAAGAGATAGAATATAAATGGGTTGATGACCCGAGTTAGTAGATTGTTTATAGAAAGAGATAGAATATAAATGGGTTGATGACCCGAGTTAGTAGATTGTTTATAGAAAGAGATAGAATATAAATGGGTTGATGACCCGAGTTAGTAGATTGTTTATAGAAAGAGATAGAATATAAATAGGTTGATGACCCGAGTTAATAGATTGTTTATAGAAAGAGATAGAATATAAATGGGTTGATGACCCGAGTTAGTAGATTGTTTATAGAAAGAGATAGAATATTAATGGGTTAATGACCCGAGCTAGTAGATCGTTTATAGAATTGGGTCGGGAGACCTTTATTGTTGAGAATGTTTAATAAATGTGAATGACAAGATATGTAGTTAAATGAGTTATGAAGTTAATGAGTTGAACACATGATGTGAACTCATTAGTTATGTGTAGACTTGTGTATAGAGGTAGTAAATGTTTATTATTGTTGTTTGAATAATATTTTTGAGATATATATATGTTATAATTGATTCTTGATGATTAGAAGAATTTTATGTATATGAAGTATATTATAAATTGTTATAAGAAAAAGAATGGTTAGATGATTGTCGGAAAAGAAAAGAGGTCGACTTTCATTGTCGAGAAGAAGTAGCATTAACTTTACATACCGCGAGGGTATGTATAAGTGGTAGATACGACATTTAGTTGTCGGGAAAGAGAAGAAATGATAGACACGACATTTAGCTGTCGGGAAAGAGAAGAAATGATAGATACGACATTTAGTTGTCGGGAAAGAGAAGAAATGATAGATACGACATTTAGTTGTCGGGAAAGAGAAGAAGTAATAGATACGACATTTAGTTGTCGGGAAAGAGAAGAAGTAATAGATACGACATTTAGTTGTCGGGAAAGAGAAGAAGTGTTAGATACGACAATGTTATTGTCGGGAAGAGAAAAGAAGTAATAGTATAGAATGAAAGAATAGATTTTTAAAGTAGTCGTGTTAGATGTGATTAACATAATCGAAAGGTATACTCACTAGCTTAACGCTAATATATTATGTTAATTGTATGTTTTGTAGGTAATCGAGTTTTATGGCAAGGCAAGCTAAAGAAGAAGGGAATGGGACCGTATTGTAGAGATTAAATGTTAGAAAATGTTTTTGTAAGAGCTTCCTCTCCAAATTGTAAAATGAGATGTTAACGGATAATTGTCGTTGACTAAAGAGATGAAATAAGTAACACCGTAGAATATTAATTACATGTTTAAAAAAAAAAAAAAAAAATATAGAGCGTATTTGGTTCCGGGTGTTACAGTTTCTTACGGGCTTATATATCCATCAAGGATTGGTCGCTAACAAGTATCCTAAATTTAGTTAACCCGCTAAGGCAATAACACATATACACATAATAGTTCACAAGTTTCCAAGTTTCCAAGTTTCCAAAGTTTGAACAAGTTTCCAAGAGTTTCAATAAGTACCAAAAGTATCAAGTTTCCAAAGTTTGAACAAGTTTCCAAAAGTTTCAAGTAGTTCGCAAATAGTGTTATAAGTTACAAAGCATGATCTTATGTTTCCCCCAAATAATGTTTAAATGTACAAAAAGTAAAGCAAATGGGGTTGTAACTCACGGTTTGCGGAGATAAAAGTTATGAACTAGCACAAAGGAAGCGGAACGCGTCGGGAATCACAAACGACCTAGAACACCGGAAAGTTGTACAAGTTTTTATTAGTATAATTTGAGTTATGTTAAGTTCCAATTTAACATTTTAAAACTCAATTGTTATATACTTAGATTCTGTCCCAAAAGTTTAATACGGAAAGTTTATAAGGTTTATGTGTTCGTGTATGTTTTGATAGTCCAATAAGTCCAATTATGTACAAAAGTGTCAAAGTTCCAAGTCAAAGTGTATAAGTCTCGAAGTTATTATGTTACTGAAATTGACATGTATTTTACGGTGAAAATTGGGCAGCGCTTCCGCGTTATAAAAATTATGTCCATTTTCAAAACACTTTCCCGCCTCATAATATAACGTTTTAAACCATAATACACAAGTTTCAACTTCCAAAAGCTTTTTTAAACAATTATAAGTCAAAACAGTAGCTTATTATTATGTACATATTGTGTGATAATTTATTTTAGCTTATAATCATGTTTACGGCCTTTAAAACGGCAAAAAATGACGAACAGCCCTATTCAGGCGGCGGCTGGAGGAAATCAGCCGCCGGCTGGCCTTTAGCCGTCGGCTGGAATCCTTCAGCCGCCGGCCAAAAGGCTTCGGCCAGTTTCAAAGTTGCTTTATATTTCGATTTTTAAGCTTATTGAACGGGTAGATTTAACATGCAAACTGTTATTATTCAAACATATGTATTTTCAAAGTAAAATCTCAGTTTTCTTTTAGATTTACATGTTAAATATATAGATCCTTCATAAAAACTTGTTTTTAAGCAAGAAAACGTTTTGCATGTTTATGAAAACTTATTTCCAGGTTTTAGATTTTACATGCAAGTGAATATATATATAAAAACAGTAAAAAGGAAGTGTTTTACCGAAGGAAAAAGAGATGTGATGGTTTGGATGAGTTTTAGCTCCAAAAACTCCTTGAAAACCCGATTTAAACCCTTTTCCTTGATACCCTTTTCTTCTAGGACGATTTGTGTATGTTGGATGGTCGATTTATTGATGTTTATGGACTGTTTTTATGGTGAATGTTTCTGTTTTTGTGTTGTGTTCTTGAGAGAAAAGATGAGAGAAATGAGAGAGAGATAGTAGTGTGTGTTGGTTTCAAATGAATTTGAAAATGAAAATGAAACAAGAGATTGTTTACTGGCCTAGGAAACTGTCCCAACCAGTAAGTATGGTCCAATCTCGAGTAAAAATCGTTGCCCAATCGTGAGACATGCAAAAATGAGTCATCATCCAGCTGGGCAGCGGGATTCAGCCGCCGGCTGGATTGCAATGTCCAGCTTTTTGACGTTTTTCAGTTTCCCGTTAATTAGTTAAGGACTAGAATCTTTTTGGTTACCGTTATGAACTTAGTCAAGTTCTTGTATTGTTTATTTGGTGTTAGGATTTATAGTTTGATTCCGACATTGGTTCCGACAATAAAAGACACGACAATTTAAGAACCCGAACAATATGAACACGATAAAAGAGTAACTAGAGATTCGAACCGATTAAGTAACTGAGAATCACCTGAAATTTAGACGGTTGTCACATCATCCCCGGGTTGAAAGAAATTTCGTCCCGAAATTTGACTCGCCCAATCAGGTAGAAGTATCTTTGAACAAATGCGGATACTTTTGACATATCTGGTCCTCACGTTCCCATGTGAATTCGTGACCACGTCGGGAGTTCCAACGAACTTTGACAATAGGAACACGGCTTTGTCTGAGTTGCTTGACCTCTCGGTCTACAACTTCAAGCGGTTCCTCGATGAAGTTGAGCTTGTTGTCGATCTTGACCTCGTCGAGCGGGATGACGATGGTCTCATCAGATAAGCACTTTTTCAAGTGTGAGACATGGAACACGTTATGAACATTGGAAAGAACTGGCGGGAGTTGGAGTCGATAAGCTACTGGACCAATACGCTCGATGACTTCAAACGGTCCGGTGTACCTGGGGCTTAGCTTACCGCGTTTCCCGAAGCGAACTACCCCTTTCCATGGCGATACCTTGAGAAGTACACGATCGCCGACCTGGAACTCGAGGGGTTTTCTTCGGTTATCGGCGTAGCTCTTTTGCCGAGTACGGGACGTCTTCAGTCGCTCCCTGATAGTGGTGATCTTGTCGATGGTTTCTTGAACAATGTCGAGCCTTGTGAGCTGTCGATCACCAGCTTCTAGCCAACAAAGCGGCGATCGGCACTTGCGTCCATATAAGGCCTCGAACGGAGCACACTTAATGCTAGCGTGGTAGCTGTTGTTGTACGAAAACTCGACCAATGGAAGATGAGTATCCCAATTTCCTCCAAAGTCAACTACACATGCTCTAAGCATATCCTCAAGCGTTTGGATCGTCCTTTCGCTTTGACCATCGGTCTGAGGGTGGTAAGCTGTGCTAAGGTCTAGTCGTGTCCCGAGAGATTTCTGAAGCGCGTTCCAAAAGCGAGACGTAAACCGACTATCCCTGTCAGAAATGATGGAGAGAGGTGTACCGTGGCGAGAGATGATCTCGTTGATGTAGATTTGTGCGAGCTTCTCCATCGAGTGGGTTTCTCGTATCGGTAAGAAGTGAGCGGACTTAGTCAAACGGTCCACAATTACCCAAATTGTGTCGTTACCCTTTGCCGTCCGGGGTAACTTGGTAATGAAATCCATGGAGATTTGCTCCCACTTCCACATAGGAATCTCCGGTTGTTGCAGGAGCCCTGAAGGTTTCTGATATTCCGCCTTGACCTTGGAGCAAGTGAGACACTTGGCTACGTACAAGGCGATATCTTTCTTCATGCCCGGCCACCAATAATACTCCTTAAGGTCCTTGTACAACTTGTCTGAACCGGGGTGGATGGAGTATCGGGAACGGTGGCCTTCATCCAGAATTAACTTTCGAAGATCCTCGGACTTCGGAATCCATGCTCGGCCCTTGAAGTAGTGAATCCCATCGGATTTGAGTTCGAACTCCTGCTCATGATTGTGCAGGGTCTCTCCCTTTAAGTTCTCGGGCTTCAACGCTTCTCGCTGAACCTCGGCGATTTGCGTTTGAAGGTTAGTCTGAATCTGGATACCTAACGCTCTAACTCGAGATGGTTTCACCCTTTCCTTCCGGCTCAGGGCGTCTGCTACTACGTTTGCTTTACCCGGGTGGTACTTGATCTCGCAATCGTAGTCACTCAGCAGTTCGATCCATCTCCTCTGTCTCATGTTAAGCATCTTCTGGTCTAGGATGTGTTGAAGACTCTTGTGATCCGTGAAAACCGTGCACTTAGTCCCATACAAGTAATGTCTCCAGATCTTTAGTGCAAAGACGACTGCTCCCAGCTCTAAGTCGTGAGTGGTGTAGTTCTGCTCGTGAACCTTGAGTTGTCTTGAAGCGTAGGCGATGACTTTGTCTTTCTGCATAAGGACACACCCAAGTCCTTGATGGGATGCATCGCAGAATACAACGAAGTTATCCGTACCCTCTGGTAAAGACAAAATCGGTGCGTGACAAAGCTGGTGCTTGAGTTTCTGGAAGGATTCCTCTTGCTTCGTACCCCAAACAAAATCCTTGTCCTTCTGAGTGAGCTCGGTGAGGGGCTTAGCGATCTTCGAGAAATTCTCGATGAACCTTCGATAATAGCCGGCCAACCTTAGGAATTGACGAATTTCCGTAGGAGTCGTCGGGGCTTGCCATTTCTCGATCGCTTCTATCTTAGCCGGATCCACATGGATCCCATCTTGGTTGACCACATGACCAAGGAAATGTACTTCCCGGAGCCAGAATTCACACTTAGAGAATTTGGCGTACAGTTTCTGTTCTCGGAGGAGTTCTAAGATGAGTTTCAAGTGTTTCGCGTGATCCTCCTTGTTTCTCGAGTAGATAAGAATATCATCAATGAACACGATCACGAATTTGTCTAGGTAAGGTCTACACACTCGGTACATCAAGTCCATGAACACCGCTGGTGCGTTGGTTAGACCGAAAGGCATGACTAGGAATTCGTAATGACCGTAACGAGTACGAAAAGCGGTTTTTGTAACGTCGGTCTCGCTGACACGAACCTGATGATAACCCGAACGAAGGTCGATTTTTGAGAAATAAGTTGCACCCTGCAACTGGTCGAAAAGGTCATCGATCCTCGGGAGTGGGTATCGGTTCTTGACGGTCAGCTTGTTCAGTTCGCGGTAGTCGATGCACATACGAAAGGATCCGTCTTTCTTTTTAACGAAGAGTATAGGGGCTCCCAGGGGGACGAGCTAGGACGAATAAGACCATGATCCAAGAGTTCCTGAAGCTGTTTAGACAGCTCTTGCATCTCCGGTGGGGCTAGACGGTACGGTGTCCTAGCGACCGGTGCTGCACCAGGAATGAGGTCTATCCGGAATTCCACTTGTCGATGCGGAGGTAGCCCGGGCAAATCTTCGAGAAAGACTTCAGGGTGATCCTTGACTACTGGGATATCATGAATACGGATCTCCTTGGGTTTACGTTCAACAACGTGGGCAAGGAATGCGTCACAGTCCTTCTCGAGGTACTTACGCATTTTGATGGACGACACGAGACGGAGTGAACGTCCGGGTTTGTCTCCTTGAACAATTAAGGTTTCAGTGTCCGAAAGAGGGATGCGGATGAGTTTGTCAAAACAGACGATCTCGGCTCGGAAACGAGAGAGCCAGTCCATTCCGACGATGACATCAAAGCTTTTCAGCTCGATAGGGATTAAATCAATAGGGAAAGTTTTATCGGACAGGCATATGGAACATCCTATGATTATATCCTTAGCTTCGAACTCCTGACCGTTAGCGTACTGTATGGTGAAGCTATCCTTAAGAACCTTAGATCCTAAGTTAATGAGGGGTCTAAATTCTAAGGACACAAAGCTTCTTTCGGCACCAGAATCGAACAAAACGGATGCATAATGATTATTAACAGGGAACGTACCGTTCACCGCGTTTGGGTCCTGTCGAGCTTCTTCGGCTGTGAGCGCGAATGCACGTCCTCGACCTTGCCCGCCTCGGTTAGGTTGGGCGTTTCGGAGTCTCGGGCAAACATTTCGGAGGTGCTGGTCACTTCCGCACTCGAAGCACACCGGCTTCGGACCTGGAGCTGCCAACTTGTCCGGGCAGTACTTAGCAAAGTGCCCTTCCTTCTGGCACCTCAGACACACGGGACAGTTACCGTGATGGTGGAAATTGCACTTGTTGCACTTGGGGTTCGTCCCCGTGTATCGGTTTCCAGCTGGTGGAGGTGGCGGTGGCGGTGCTACGGCTGCTATGGCAAGGTTGCGGGTGGTCTTCTTCTTCTTGTTCCTATCTGTTGGTGCAATATCTGTGACAGTTGTTCTAGATTAATTAAGTCTTTAGTAATAGCTTATTTGAGTTTGTAATGGCCCAATAACAGTGTATTGTTAAGTGGGCTATTTAGTATGTTATGGGTGTTAATGGACTTTGCATAGTCCATGAGCCCATTAGTGGCCCAAGCCTATGAAACATGTCTATATAAAGAGGCATTAGGTTTAGGGTAGAAAGTCAATGATTCAGAGAGTTTGAGAGGGAAAACTCTGAGAATACTTTATTGTATAATTGAGTGATTCAATTAATAAAGTATTTAGAATCTGGTATTTCGTGTTTGTTATTATTGATTGCATTCGATTATAAACTTGTTTGATATACTGATTACGAGATTCCGCCTCGTGATTAGTTGGTTTAATCCTGTAGATCGGACCACTGGGACCTACTATTGGTATCAGAGCAAACGCATCGTTTGCTCTCTATCGAGATTTGGTTCAGGATTATATATCAGGTTTTAATCGATTTTGGGATTTAGGGTTCTTCAATTTTTTTGGCGGCTGTTATTAGCAGATTAGGGTTCTTAATTTTTTTTTGACGGCTGTTATTTTTAAGATTAGGGTTTATTAATTTAGGGTTTCTGGCGGCTATAAAAATAAAAGAAGATTTTGGAATTCGGCGGTGGAATTTCTTGTTTCGAAATCATCTTCGTTGGCTCGTGGCTAGAATTTTCTTTAATTCTAATACTAAGTTGGGCTTCTTTCTAGTTGATTCATTTGGGTCTGGTTTGTTTTCTTAATTGGAGTCACTGGTGCCTGGTGGAAACGAACAAACAGACAAAAACAAAAGAAATAAAAGGGAGGCAGCGACAAATTAACTTTGGGGATATTTTTTGGATCTTAGCCGACAGTGGAGACACAAAACACAGACAAAAATTGGCACCCATTTTTTATTCATCTTCGTCAGTGATTAGATCAATTAAAAGGGTCTTCGTCATCATCTTCGGATTTGATTTTGAGATTGATGATCGTGACTGTTACATGTTCGTGAAGATTTGGTATCATCTTCGTCATTAGTTATCATCTTCGTGAGCAGATTGTGAAATTTAATTGGGGATCTTCGTCATCATCATCGTGATTCTTTTCTTCTTCTTCGTGAAAGTAACAACAGCGACAGTCCGAAATCAAATTTAAATTTGGAGATAGCAGTGGCGGCGAACATACACATTGAAATCATCTTCGTCAAACGAACATCATCTTCGTCGGATCTTCGTCAAACCAGTTTCATCTTCGGCGAACAACCACAGCGGCGAACAAAACATCTTCGTCTGATTATCAGGAGGAACATCTTCGTTTCAAGACTTCTTCGTATCATCTTCGTTGGATTTGTTGTTCGTCTCTGTTCGTCGTTGGTGATTAAAATCGATTTGGGAATTAACTGACTTCAGCGGCGAACATCGGGGCGATTGAAATCATCTTCGCTGTTCTACATCTTCGTGGTTGTTGAATCTGAATTCATCTTCGTGAGTGAAAACATCTTCGTGATTTTTGAATTTCGTAATCAGAGATGTTCGTTTGATTTTTCATCTTCGTAATAACAGAATTTGATGTTCGTTTGAAGTTTTGAAAAACATCTTCGTTTAGTTGGTTCTTGTTCGTTTGCAATTTGATGCTCGTCTGACAGGTTATGTTTGGATTCATCTTCGTTTGCTTGCTGACTGTCTATTGCAATTTGGGGTTTCTTAATTGGGCTTGAGATTTAATTTGGGCCTGCATTTGATTTGTATTTCGGGCTTTACTTGGACTGATTTAAACGTGTTATTCGGACTGGACTTCTATTGAACTTGGACTCGTTAGTTATTTGGACTCGGTTATTGGACTTCTTAATTGGATTAAAGTTTTTATCATTGGACTGATTTGGACTCGATTATTTGGATTAATTAATTTGGATTTAATTCACTTGGACCTAATTAATTTGACAAGTATTATTACATTATATTTCGAGGACGTATAAAGAAATGGATTCAAAATCATCTAACACTCCTCCAAAGCTACTTAAATCTTCACAATATTACGAATGGGTCGATAAATTTGAATCTTTTTGTTGCTACACAGACGTACAAATGTGGGTACTATGTGTCGATACAAAATATACACCTCCAATGCAGGCTTCTAGTACAACTGCTGGTGTAAATGTTCCTATTGAAATCTCTTCTTTCACTGCTGAGCATAGAAGAGTATATGATGCTGAAAATCGAGCATGGGCAAGTCTGAAAATGGCTCTGCCTATTGAAACGGTATACTTATGTCAAGTTCACAAAACTGCTTATGAACTTTGGAAAGCTATCGAGACTCAATACGTTGGAAGTGCTGCTAAACAACGAAGCCGAGGAAGTGCACTTAAACGACAATTCAACACGTTCAGAGCAGGTATAAATGAAAGTTTTGAAGACACTGTTAATAGATTTCACAATCTGCTATCTGACCTTGCCAGAGCTCGAATAACCGTTGGAGACGAAAAAGTAGAACGATTTTTGGATGCATTACCCAAGCATTGGGAGGTATGGGTAAACCAGATAAAAGATGAAATCAATTCGACTATATATGATCGTCAACAATTAACTCTGGGGAAGGTGATTGAAAGATTAAGAGCATATAAATCAGCATCAATGGCCTCTATTGAGGAATTTCACAGTGAAGCCAGTAGTACTACAGGTGATTCTAGTACTACAAGTGGAATTAGCTCGAATGAAGACGATATTCAAAAGGTTGAAGATACTGAAAATGAATCAGAGGTTTGCAGCTATACGTTGGACCTATCCAACGAAAACTTCGTTGAAAAGATGGCCGACCTCAAAACCGAGAAGTCAAAGGTACTTCTTGATCTTCAATCCGTAAAAGAATTATGCAACTCTTTTACAACCTTAAATCTTCAAAACGATAAATTGACTAAGTCAGTATCCGCTTTGGAATCTCAGCAAACTGCTTTCAGACAAACCATCTCAAATTTAACTTATCAAAGGGATGAATTTTCAAAGCAATATCATAAAACTGAAACAGATCGAACGGCCCTTTTATCAAATGTCGGTATTCTGACACAAAAAGTTGACATATTGTATGAATGTATCGAAACTGAAAAGAAAAAATTTGCTGAGAAAGTCCAAGAGTTGAACAACTGTGAAATACGATTAACTGAGCAGGAAAGGAAGATCGAACAATTCCGTACTTCTTCTAGTACCTTAAATTCCATCTTGAGTCGTCAAAGGCCAACTGGAGATCGTAGTGGCTTGGGATATAATGAAACACCCCCACCTTTTAATCACAATTACAGTTCTCTTAAATCTGAATGTGACGTAAAGGCAAACAGTGTTGACTCTTCATGTGAATCTTCCTCTACAAGGGACGATCAGACTGAGTCAAGTACTTCAGCTGAGTCAAGTGTTTCGGAAACGAAAATGAGCACACTAGCTGAAAACTCAAAACCCAAATAGCCCATGGACGACTTAAAGTGTTTTAAATGCCGGGAACATGGTCACGTAGCCTCGGTATGTCCACAGAAGAAGCGAAAGCAAGCCAACAGATCGCCTTCTCCGAAGAAAGAGCAAGCTGGCAGATCGTCTTCACCGAAGACTAAACAAATGGCTCATTCACACTCACCTGTACGGAAACAGGTGCAGCATGCTCGGCACTCAATGGCTCGGTCATATTCACCTGTACGGAAACAGGTACCTCAAAAGTGGATTAGGAAACAGGAACACACGGGTGTTTCTAATGATCGTGCATTTCAACCGCGTCCATTTCGACCGTCTTTCAGAAGTTCTAATCCATACTGCCCGAGTCAGAGAGAACCTTCCTTTTATCAGCAGTCGAGATCCTTTCGTCCACCAAGGAACCACCTGAATTCTAATGTTAACGATACGGTTACTAAAGATGATGGTTTCTTCAAGGAGTTTGTCTATGTGAACGAAAGAGGACAATCAAGACGTGTTATGGCATGGGTTCCCCACCATAACTGATTATTGCTAATTTAGCTGATATATTTGTAACTTTGTAATTTCTTTTTATGAAAAATATAATCGACATGAAAAACTCAACAATTTCATGTCGATCTTAAAAAAAAAAAAAAAAAAAAAAAAAAAAAGAAGGTTTTACTAACGTTTGTTTGCAGGTTGTGCGGGTACGAGACTCTACTCTTGAAAACTGCTGTTTGAGACGTTGTTCATAGTCAGACAGCTCAGGGGGAGTTTTGTTGTCATTTATGGAAGCTCGGAGAATACAAGAAAAGAAGATGAACTTAGTTGAGTCAACTCGTGATGAAGACTCTGATAAAGAACGAAGTTCACAACAATAAAGGGAGCTGCCTAACTCTTCACAAGCATTAACGGAGAAGACTAACTCTTTGAAAGCGTAAACGGAGAAGACTGAATCTTCACAAGCTTAAACGGAGAAGACTGGATTATTGCAACAATTCAGGGGGAGTTATTCAAGATAATGATGAGTTAGAAGAACCGGCAAGGAATACAACGAGTACAAGACTATAAAGACTTTGAGCGTATAACGGAATCTAGAAGCAACAGTCAAGGGGGAGTTTGTTGGTGCAATATATGTGACAGTTGTTCTAGATTAATTAAGTCTTTAGTAATAGCTTATTTGAGTTTGTAATGGCCCAATAACAGTGTATTGTTAAGTGGGCTATTTAGTCTGTTATGGGTGTTAATGGACTTTGCATAGTCCATGAGCCCATTAGTGGCCCAAGCCTATGAAACATGTCTATATAAAGAGGCATTAGGTTTAGGGTAGAAAGTCAATGATTCAGAGAGTTTGAGAGGGAAAACTCTGAGAATACTTTATTGTATAATTGAGTGATTCAATTAATAAAGTATTTAGAATCTGGTATTTCGTGTTTGTTATTATTGATTGCATTCGATTATAAACTTGTTTGATATACTGATTACGAGATTCCGCCTCGTGATTAGTTGGTTTAATCCTGTAGATCGGACCACTGGGACCTACTATTTCCGCCTTGGAGTCTGGTCAGGCTTCCTCTTCTCACCCGACTCCTTCTTGGATGAGGCCGGAGTGGTGAGTAGGTTGCTCGTGAGGCGGTGAGCTAGGATGATGGCGCTCTGGAGGGTCTGGGGTTCCTTAGTGAGAACCATTCCTCTGATTTCAGGAACAAGACCGGAGATGTACAGGTCGATCTTGCTCTCTTCGGGAGTTACTAGCCTTGGGACTAGTCGAGCCAGCTCATGAAATCGGGCAGTGTACCCTTCGATGTCGTTTCCGACCATCTCATGATCCCAGAGCTCGGCTTCGAGCTTTTTGATTTCCCCTTTGGGGCAGTACTCCTCAATCAGGAGGGTTTTGAATTGTTCCCAGGTGAGAGCATTAGCGGTCTCACGTCCCCGATTGCGGACCACATTGTTCCACCAAGTCAGTGCTTTCCCGTGCAATACGCAGGAAGCGTATTGTACTTTCATAGCTTCAGCACATCCACTGATGTGCAGCACCGACTCGATGCTCTCAAACCACGACACCAGGCCTACGGCACCAGTCGTGCCATGGAACTCCTTAGGCTTACAAGCCATGAAGCTTTTGTAGGTGCAGGCTGGTGGGTTTGGGGGTTGCTGTTGGTTCTGGTGGTTGTCCTGTTGCTGCTGCTGTTGCTGTTGTTGTTGCTGCTGTTGCTGCTGCTGCTGTTGCTGCTGCTGCTGTTGCTGCTGTTGCTGTTGCTGTTGTTGCTGGTGGGCGTTGACGTTAGCATTGATTCCCGCAGTGATCTGGGCGATCATATTGGGCATCGCTGCTTGCAACTGTTCGGCCACTTGCTCAGCGATGATTGCGGCATTGGTACGGGGTGCCATGATTCTACAACAGACAACAGATTCAGTTTAGAAACGCACGATTAGAGTATGAAAAGAACATGATTCAATGAATAAGTTAACAACCACGCAAGAGTAAAGTAACAGAACAGATAGTACACGCACGACAAGGTTTCAAAAGATTCACACGTAAGGAAATGGTTCAACACAGTACAAGATTCACAAGACAAGGTAACAATAGATAATAATAAATGGAACTTCATTCATTAATATTAAAAGTTGAGTACAAGGTTCAAATTAAGGAAAAAGTACAGTACGATACATAAGGAAATAAAGAGAATGGCGCGAAGCTGTGTACATCGAAAATTACAACTCGGCCTACAGTACATAATAAAGGAAATGAACTAATGGCGTTTCTCGAAGAACATCTTGGCAGCAATAACCGCCAACAAGGTCCCCATGACCAAGCAAGCTCCTACTAAGCGTTGCACCGTACGGGCCGTGGCCTGAACCACAGAAAGGTGGCGCAATGCTTGTTCCGACAACCTCTGCGCGGCGTCGGAGACCTCGCAAAGGAGCTGCCCTTGATGCTGGGCGTCCTCTGAAAGTCCCCTAACCTCGCGATGGAGGTGCAAGAAGGCGGCAGGAGGGGGTAGCTGTGGGGTAGGCGGCATCCTCTGCCTGGCTGCCTCAGCGTCTCTGGCACGCTGCATCTCTTCTCGTTCGAGCTACCGCTCCCACGAGTAATGGTCTAAAATCGAGGTGCGCGGAGCCTCGGGAGGTGGGTGCCCGAATGGGAAATGGGGTGGCGCAGGCCTGGACGGGCCGTCCTGCCGCGCTGCCATCCTATCGGGTAGCCGTCCCGGAAGGATTACCTGCTTACGTGCCGTCGTAACGACACGTGGTCCACGGCGCTGTGTTGGCGCGGCAACGGGGGCCGGTGGAGGTGGTAAAACCGACCTCGGGCTAGACCCGATGCTACTGGACACCGCCATGGAGGTATCCTCTGTAGGGTCCGTGGTCTGATGACGGATGCTTTCCGAGGCGGTATGGCCCTCGGAAGGCTCGTGAGAGGACGCGGCTCTCGGTTGGGATCGTGACTGAGATCGTGAGGGAGATCGCGAACGTGACGATTGAGACATGACGGATCTGCGACGTAAAAAGTTTCGTAAGTACATGAACACGATAATGCTAAAGGAAAATAAGTAAGGAAATGCAGGTAAGGGTCGATCACGTGAGGTTGGGAATAGTAAGACCGGGAATTTTTCGACTCAAAATCGTTTGTCTTTAGAAATTACGTTTCGTCCTTGCATAAGTCATTTTGAACTAGGCAGGGGTGATCAGGCCATGCGTAGTTAAGAACAATCATGCAATCGCAAAAATAAATTTTCTAAAGTTTTGAACCCATAATGATTTTCCGAAAAGCCTTGGTTATAGTTTGGTTTCAAAAACTTTTTAGAAATTTCTAAAACCGTTTTCACTACAACCTGTGCTCTGATACCAAGTCTGTCACACCCCGCTATAGCGGAAACACGGAATGTGAGAGCTGGAATATCATTACACGGTCATAAGCAAATATAAACGATTCAAGTCATTTCGATTAAAAATAAAATTGTTCGAGTTTCACAACCAAGCAGTTCATAAGTTTAGAATAAAGTACAAGTACAACGTTTCGAAATAAAATTCCCAAAAATAGAAGGTCTTTTCCCATTTAGCGCCTCACGTAACCATATCGACCCTCCTTTGCCATGCATTCCGTACACTTACATTAATTTCCTGAAACATAAGATAAAGTGTCAACTACATAAAGTAGTGAGTGAGTTACAGTTTAGAGTTTCGATAAAGTTTCCAAAATAGTAAGTTGCAAGATAAATGATGACGACATAAGTAAGAGGAACAGAGCGACGTTTGAACATAAGTGAAAGTAGCAAAAGTTTGAACGTACACAAGTAAATTAGATAAGTAAAATAGAACTCGTACAATTAAAGTTGCAGCGGAATCCAAGGACTAAAAAGGTGTATGCGTAGGGAGTGTGTGTTTAACTAAATAGTAACTCGTATCAATCACCTGGCATAATATAAGTAGTAAGTATACACTAAACCGATTGTGTGGTCCTGAACTAGCCCAAAAATGTTTAATTGATTGAACGTTTGAACTAAGCAATATGTACTTGGGACGCTAACCCTGAGCAAGGAGTGACCCCTCCTAAGTATCGATACCCATATGACTAACGGCTAATGCTAATAGTGTATAAGTTTCCAATACCAAAACGGGCAATTGAACAAAGTTTCCAAAGTTTCTTACGGGCTTATATATCCATCAAGGATTGGTCGCTAACAAGTATCCTAAATTTAGTTAACCCGCTAAGGCAATAACACATATACGCATAATAGTTCACAAGTTTCCAAGTTTCCAAAGTTTGAACAAGTTTCCAAGAGTTTCAATAAGTACCAAAAGTATCAAGTTTCCAAAGTTTGAACAAGTTTCCAAAAGTTTCAAGTAGTTCGCAAATAGTGTTATAAGTTACAAAGCATGATCTTATGTTTCCCCCAAATAATGTTTAAATGTACAAAAAGTAAAGCAAATGGGGTTGTAACTCACGGTTTGCGGAGATAAAAGTTATGAACTAGCACAAAGGAAGCGGAACGCGTCGGGAATCACAAACGACCTAGAACACCGGAAAGTTGTACAAGTTTTTATTAGTATAATTTGAGTTATGTTAAGTTCCAATTTAACATTTTAAAACTCAATTGTTATATACTTAGATTCTGTCCCAAAAGTTTAATACGGAAAGTTTATAAGGTTTATGTGTTCGTGTATGTTTTGATAGTCCGATAAGTCCAATTATGTACAAAAGTGTCAAAGTTCCAAGTCAAAGTGTATAAGTCTCGAAGTTATTATGTTACTGAAATTGACATGTATTTTACGGTGAAAATTGGGCAGCGCTTCCGCGTTATAAAAATTATGTCCATTTTCAAAACACTTTCCCGCCTCATAATATAACGTTTTAAACCATAATACACAAGTTTCAACTTCCAAAAGCTTTTTCAAACAATTATAAGTCAAAACAGTAGCTTATTATTATGTACATATTCTGTGATAATTTATTTTAGCTTATAATCATGTTTACGGCCTTTAAAACGGCAAAAAATGACGAACAGCCCTATTCAGGCGGCGGCTGGAGGAAATCAGCCGCCGGCTGGCCTTTAGCCGTCGGCTGGAATCCTTCAGCCGCCGGCCAAAAGGCTTCGGCCAGTTTCAAAGTTGCTTTATATTTCGATTTTTAAGCTTATTGAACGGGTAGATTTAACATGCAAACTGTTATTATTCAAACATATGTATTTTCAAAGTAAAATCTCAGTTTTCTTTTAGATTTACATGTTAAATATATAGATCCTTCATAAAAACTTGTTTTTAAGCAAGAAAACGTTTTGCATGTTTATGAAAACTTATTTCCAGGTTTTAGATTTTACATGCAAGTGAATATATATATAAAAACAGTAAAAAGGAAGTGTTTTACCGAAGGAAAAAGAGATGTGATGGTTTGGATGAGTTTTAGCTCCAAAAACTCCTTGAAAAGCCGATTTAAACCCTTTTCCTTGATACCCTTTTCTTCTAGGACGATTTGTGTATGTTGGATGGTCGATTTATTGATGTTTATGGACTGTTTTTATGGTGAATGTTTCTGTTTTTGTGTTGTGTTCTTGAGAGAAAAGATGAGAGAAATGAGAGAGAGATAGTAGTGTGTGTTGGTTTCAAATGAATTTGAAAATGAAAATGAAACAAGAGATTGTTTACTGGCCTAGGAAACTGTCCCAACCAGTAAGTATGCTCCAATCTCGAGTAAAAATCGTTGCCCAATCGTGAGACATGCAAAAATGAGTCATCATCCAGCTGTGCAGCGGGATTCAGCCGCCGGCTGAATATATTCAGCCGCCGGCTGGATTGCAATGTCCAGCTTTTTGACGTTTTTCAGTTTCCCGTTAATTAGTTAAGGACTAGAATCTTTTTGGTTACCGTTATGAACTTAGTCAAGTTCTTGTATTGTTTATTTGGTGTTAGGATTTATAGTTTGATTCCGACATTGGTTCCGACAATAAAAGACACGACAATTTAAGAACCCGAACAATATGAACACGATAAAAGAGTAACTAGAGATTCGAACCGATTAAGTAACTGAGAATCACCTGAAATTTAGACGGTTGTCACACTTTGGATTTGACGTCTGGTCCAGGTAGTGCAACAGATTTAGCACCATTCCTAACCACTTTCGACATATAGTAGTTGGTTTGGAGCATGTGTTGATATATACGACTTTTCCACATATCGTAATTGGATGATGTGAGTACTGGAACCCTATTTGCTTGAACGCCTTCATTGAGATCAGACATCTTGGATCTGTTTGTGAAAACTTGTTAAAAGTCTTGTAGATCGTAGATCTAGAGAAACCTTGTGCTCTAATACCACTTGTCAGGATCTAGTGAACTAGGTTTGTATAAAGCAAACGTTTAGATCTAGATCTATCAAAGAAGTTGCACCGGCTCAACACTTTGATATTACAAGAAAGTAATTAACAAGTAATGAATATGAATAAACAGTAAGAACACAAAATATTCACCAACAACCTCAATCTATTAGAATTATGGTTTCGTAATAGACGTATATTTACAACGATATAAGGATCTATATTTATATGCCTTGAGGCTAACTAACCCTAGCTATTATCGGGTTACAATATCTAATCGAATCTACTTCATACTTATCACAAATCTGTTACAAATATAACTGCTAATAAATAGTAACAAAAATTATCAGCTCAGCAGTAGTAACCAACAGTAGAAACTCCCATGCAAGCCATGTAGCACCAGTAGTAATAGTGACTAGTAATTACTTGACTGATGACCAGTAATAACCAACTTCACCAGTAGTAAATCAATAAAACCCAACAATTTGTGAAGTTCGCCTTTGGGCCACTTGAACTGTGCCAACGCATTCTTTGGAAACAACCAAGTATATAGTTAGTGTCTCTCTGGCTATTGGAGTCGTGAGTGTTGGGAGATTGGCCATGAATTTCTTCATCTCCTGTGTTGGGTAGAGAAATTGACTGGATGAAGCTATGGAGTCTGAAAGTGTGTTTGAATAAAGATGATTTTAGTTCGTGGAGGGTCCGAACTGAAATCATGAATAATCCGAAGTGAAGTTTTCAGTTCGGAGAATATGTTAGTTCAGATACTCCGAACTGACTGAATTTCTTCCGAACTGAAAACAAACTGAAGAATAACTTAAGTCAACTCAAGTCAACGTTGAAGATATCAACTCGGAGGCTGAATACTTTGATTCCGAATTGAAGTGAACTCCCCGAGTTGAAATTAAGATGATGACATGTTGTAATATTTAATTCGTAGTGTTTTAGATTTTGTCTATAAATAGTGTGATAGGTTGTTAGAGTTTGTTGTCTTTAAACCTGGAACTCAGTTTAAGTTCCGTTGAGCTTGTCAATGTCTGATGTAACAAGCTCGATCCAAAACTTGTTCACACTATTAATGAAATCTTAAACAGTTACACATATTGTTCTTATCAGCTTCATTTTCAATTTCAATTTCAATTTCATGATTTCTGATTTTGATTCAACTCAGGTCATGAGATTCCGCATCATGACCTGTTTCATTTCGATTTACTGAGTGTAGTGAGCTTTCACCACATGTCATCCTGAAATGCCATTTCTGCTTCTTCGGACCATGAGAAGTCCTTTTTCTGAATGCATCCCTTTAGGGTGTTGAAAAAAGGAAGAGATCTATTTCCAGCCTTGGACATGAAACGGTTAAGTGCTGCCAATTTTTCATTTAGGCTTTGGAATTACTTTTTAGTGGTGGGAGATGGCAGGTCAATGATTGCTTCTACCTTTTTTGGATTCGCTTTGATTCCTCTGGGTGTGAGAACATGTCCCAAGAATTTTCCTTATTCCATCCCTAAGCTGCATTTGGATGCATTAAGTTTCATGTTGATGTTACGCAGTGTTTGGAATGTTTCCATTATATCAGCCAACATGATGTCTTTTGAGTTACTTTTTATGACTATGTCATCCACATAGGCTTTTACGTTCCTTCCCACTTTGCTTTTGAAAGCTTTATCTATTAAACGCTGATAGGTTGCCTCAGCATTTTTCAATCCAAATGACATTTTTTGAAAACAAAATATACCTTGGTCTGTATGAAAAGTTGTTTTATCTTCATCACTTTTTTTCATAGAAATTTGGTGATAACCTTTGTATGCATCTAGAAAGCATTTCAGTCTAAAGCCATCTAAGGATTCCACTTTCCAATCGATTTCTGGTAAAGGGTAATTGTCTTTTGGACAAGCTTTGTTGATGTCTTTAAAATCAACGCATAATCTCGAAGATCCGTCTCCTTTCTTTACCATGACTAGATTAGCGATCCAAGTCTGGTATTTTACCTCTTTGACAACCATGCTTCAGCCATTTTGTTTATTTGGTCGCATGCAGATTTACTTATATTCGGGGCCATACCCCGCTTTTTCGGTCGGATTGGTACAATATTGGGATTCGTGTTTAGGGCGTGTTCAGCTAGAGCTCTTGGGACACCAGTCATGTCTGGTGTATGTCATGCAAAGACATCTAGGTTTGTTTCTAGTAAAGTAATAAGTTTACTTTATGTCTGTGATGGGAGTTGTGAATCCATGGTCACTGATTGTTCTTTGAAGTTTTTGTTAATAATGACTTTTTGTTATGGGCCATTAATTAGTTCCATTGTTGGATCACCTTTGAGATCCTCCACCAGTTTTGGTTTTTCCACTTGTTTGCATTCTTTAGGCCATGATGTTCTAGCCTTGACTGTGGCTATGCCATATGGGGTAGGGAACTTTATCATGACATAAATGGTTGATGGAATTGCTCCAAACTTTTGTAATGCAGACCTGCCCAATAGGACATTGTAGGCCGATAGTGCATCGATTATTGCAAAATTTATCATTTCTAACATGTAGTGCGGATATTCTCCTAATATCATATGCATGGCTATCTCTCCGACTGACCAATGGGTCTTGCCTGAAAATCCTACAGGATGGAATTGTGCTTGTCGTTTTGAACGTAATACTTCTTGAGGGAGCTTCCTTGAGTTTTTGTCTTAACCCTTGTTTCTTGAAAACATAATTACCAAAACATTGTGTGTGTGAAAGTATTTACCAAAACCACATTTATATATACCTTAAAGCATAATTTTTTTTTCTTTCAAAACTACACCATTTATTTTATAACCATGCCACTCTGATTTTTTTAAGGTACACATTTACTTTACTATATTTTAATAAAATAAACTTTCTAATCATTTAAACTAAACTTGCGCGCATATATATATATATATATATATATATATATATATATATATATATATATATATATATATATATATATATATATATATATATATATATATATGTCACATTCATATTTTTCTAAACACAAATTACTTTATTCATTTTTTTTCTAAGGTCATTTTAATAACCCATCCGAAACAATTTTTAAGCATAACTAAAGAAACATTTTATCTGATAGAACAATGTAAAGTATAATTAATAAATCAAATAAAACATATACTTTTATCATGTTAAACCTGTCATTGCAAAAATATAACTAAATATAAAGTGTTTTTTAAATATTAAATAAATATGATGTTGTGTTTTCTTTTTTATATAAAAATAATTTTGTTACATATCTTAATTTTTAAATATTAAGATAAATAAGCAATATATTTTCAAATAAAATTTGGGTTGTTAAAAATCAAATGGCATGGTCAAAATAAAATGGTGTGTTTAAAATTAAAATGAGTATGGTTTTGACAAAGACTTTTAAAATTACAATCTTTTGGTAATTATGTTTTCAAAAAACAAGGGTTAAGTAAAAAACTCAGCTTCCTGAAACAATGTTCATAAATGACTTCCATTGAGCTTCCTGTATCAAATATATGTCTTGTTGACTTCATTGTAAGCCAACCGGATTTGTACTACTACAAAATTGATAGATGGGGTCTCAATTGGTGGGAAGCAAATTGGTTTCATCGCCCAATCTTGTAGGACTGATGCTTTATTTTATGAGATGTGGCTTCCTCGTTCACCATGTATGTGGAATTAATTGGGGTGGTGATGGTTGTTTTTTATTTACCTGAACTTATTTAGATGGGAAAGTGTCTTCCATGGAGAAGACAAACTAGTGATCAGATTAAGAAGTGAAATGAAAACGATGAAAGTGAAATGAGATGTCGTTGACTAAAACGGTCCCACGGATGGCGCTAATGTTTGATCAAAAGATCGTCAAACACGGAAATATGGTGTTTGGGTTGATTCAACCTTGGATATCCTGTAAATAGTGCAAAACTACCAAGTTCTTCACGAACCTAAGGTGGTAAAGGTTGAAGGTGATGTCGTGTGGTGTTCTTGCTATGAGCAATATGAACTAGATGAATATTATTGTGTGTAAGAGTTGTAGGTGATGATGTTGATAATGTTGTGTGTGCCGTAGATGGAGTTGAAGGTACTTATATCAAACGTCCTTTAGGAGCCTAAACGTATGTATATTAATGATCATTATGTCATAATTTATGACATAGATAATGATCCAACGTTCACCCCATTAGACCATGTATAACGACTTTGTATTTAAATGTATAACGTTCCTTAGGTGTTGTATGTCCGCAAGGTTACACGCCATCATGTCATGCAAGTATCCATTAGACTATCAACTCGTGTCTGGCCATCTTGTCAAGGGAACATCCAGCCAGGGACACGAAGTACTAGTCGGGCCATATCCAGCCGGCGGTTAATTTAATCCAGTCGGTTAATTTAAATGACCCCGGAAGTTATAATCTACAACTATGGAAATCCAACAATTGATAGAAAAACCACCACTAATCAGAACCCAATAAAGGCATAACCACTTGAAGAAATTTCCCCGGTTGTAAGTACATATGGAGACGGGTGTAAAACCGACCATGCCCTTGATAATTTAGAAGAAGCGGCACCTGAAACATCAAATCAAATAATTATTGCCGATCACATCCAACCGACGGCTGACTATACCCATCCGGCGGTTGGCATTTGCTTGTCGGGACACATTTGCCAGTCGAGCCACATTTACCATCCTGGTCGCACCCAATATGCGGTTGGATTATGCCAGCCGGCGGTTGGGCCTTTTACCAATCGAGCATGTTTCGGACAACACATAACCTTGTGATGTCATCAGGTATGTTAATCGGATAACACTAAGTCATCAGATACGTAACCGGACCATACATTGTGATGTTATGGTGTTTGTGTCAAGGTATTTGGTGTTACTAAACTCATTCCCTACTAACATTATCAAATATACTAAGTGTTATTCGAAATTCTAATTGTTAATCGTTTAATTACGCAATAAACATTTACATACTTTAACTTATTGAACGTGATATTAATCTTTGAATACTTAACTTGCTAACTTGATTATACAGTAGAAACTCGATAAATTAATACTCGATTAATTAATAAACTCGATAAATTAATATATTTTCATGGTCCCGATTCGAAGAATCATTGCATTTTTATACTCGATTAATTAATAATTCTTTTAATTAATAAATTTAAGTAGTCCCGATAACATTAATTTATAGAGTTTCTACTGTATGTTCATTCGTTAATTAATAATTTGATTATCACGTTATTTGAATTTTACTAAGACCTACCATCCCACTTATTGTTAAATTATTTTATTTTATATAATAAGATATTTCACTTGCTTATATTTTCAAAAATATATAATAAAATACTTTTTCTTCTTAAATATGTGAATATAATAATATAAAATAAATAAAAAATACAATATCAAGACAAATATATATATATATATATATATATATATATATATATATATATATATATATATCTATATATATATATATATATATATATATATATATATATATATATATATATATATATATATATATATATATACATAGAACCCGCGCGATGCAGCGGTTTTAAAAAATTATTGTTCGATTAAATTTTATTAGAAAACATTGATGAGAGTT
This sequence comes from Senecio squalidus, assembly GCA_910822075.1. Taxonomy (NCBI): domain Eukaryota; kingdom Viridiplantae; phylum Streptophyta; class Magnoliopsida; order Asterales; family Asteraceae; genus Senecio; species Senecio squalidus. The sequence goes on from CAJVGC010000589.1 coordinate 18,398,630, forward strand.
TCTCATTCATCGGTTAATATATTTGTTCGATGTAATAGTTCTTCGTTCGGTCATTCGGACCTTAGAAATAATTATGTAGCAAGTTTTATGGTTTGACCATTCGGTTTAAATGGAAATTGTTTCTCAATTTCTTTTTCCTCTTAATTTTGATAAACTCTTAATATAAAAGTATAGATAAATTTTTAAAAGTTGTCAATACGGGTAAAAAAAATGTAATTTCAATTTCATAAAATAAAGGGATTAAGACTTTTGGAGAAACTCTTTATATAATAGTATAGATTAGCTATATAAAATATTATGTCTGGTTAAACCTTTTAAACTCATATAAACACCGTATCAATATTTAGACATGACTTTGAATGTTAGAATGTTGTAATGGAAGATAATAAATGTAATTGACATTTTATATATATATATACTTACTATTTGTAAAAGTTGAAGGATTGTAAATATATAAATTGTTATAAATATATAAGTTAACATCTTTCATAACATTCCAAATATATTAATTATTTTGAATTCTCAAAAGTTGCCATTAAGGGTAACAAAGTAATTTCAATTACTTAAAATTAATAGATTAAAAATTTTGGAAAAACTCTTTATATAATAGTATAGATGTAATTTCAATTCCTTAAAATTAAGGGATTAAGACTTGTGGAGAAACTCTTTATATAATAGTATAGATTAGCTATATAAAAAAATTATGTCTCGTTAAACCTTTTAAACTCATATAAACACCGTATCAATAGTTAGACATGACTTTCAATGTTTGAATGTTGTAATGGAAGATAATAAACGTAATTGACATTTTTTATATATAAATACTTACTATTTGTAAAAGTTGAAGGATTGTAAATATATAAATTGTTATAAATATATAAGTTAACATCTTTCATAACATTCCAAACATATTAATTATTTTGAATTCTTAAAAGTTGTCGTTAAGGGTAACAAAGTAATTTCAATTACTTAAAATTAAGAGATTAAGACTTTTGGAGAAACTCTTTATATATTAGTATAGATTAAACTCAAATAAAACCGTATCGGTATTAGACATGACTTTGAATGTTTGAATATTTTAATAGAAGATAATAAACGTAATTGACATTTTTTATATATAAACACTTACTATTTGTAAAAGTAGAAGGATTGTAAATATATATAAATTGTTATAAATATATAAGTTAACATCTTTCATAACATTCCAAATATATTAATTATTTTAAATTTTTTAAAAGTTGTCATTAAGGGTAACAAAGTAATTTCAATTACTTAAAATTAAGATATTCAGACTTTTGTAGAAACTATTTATATAATAGTATAGATATTTATATATATATATATATATATATATATATATATATATATATATATATATATATATATATATATATATATATATATATATATATATATATATATACACTAGTATAGAATCCGCGCGATGCAGCGGTGGTAAAAAATTATTGTTCGATTAAATTTTATTAGAAAACATTGATGAGAGTTTCTCATTCATCGGTTAATATATTTGTTCGATGTAATAGTTCTTGGTTCGGTCATTCGGACATTAGAAATAATTATGTAGCAAGTTTTATGGTTTGACCATTCGGTTTAAATGGAAATTGTTTCTCAATTTCTTTTTCCTCTTAATTTTGATAAACTCTTAATATAAAAGTATAGATAAATTTTTAAAAGTTGTCAATACGGGTAAAAAAAATCTAATTTCAATTTCTTAAAATAAAGGGATTAAGTCTTTTGGAGAAACTCTTTATATAATAGTATAGATTAGCTATATAAAATATTATGTCTCGTTAAACCTTTTAAACTCATATAAACACCGTATCATTATTTAGACATGACTTTGAATGTTTGAATGGAAAATAATAAACGTAATTGACATTTTTTATATATATATACTTACTATTTTTAAAAGTTGAAGGATTGTAAATATATAAATTGTTATAAATATATAAGTTAACATCTTTCATAACATTCCAAATATATTAATTATTTTGAATTCTCAAAAGTTGTCATTAAGGGTAACAAAGTAATTTCAATTACTTAAAATTAATAGATTAAGAATTTTGGAGAAACTCTTTATATAATAGTATAGATGTAATTTCAATTCCTTAAAATTAAGGGATTAAGACTTGCGGAGAAACTCTTTATATAATAGTATAGATTAGCTATATAAAAAAATTATGTCTGGTTAAACCTTTTAAACTCATATAAACACCGTATCAATAGTTAGACATGACTTTGAATGTTTGAATGTTGTAATGGAAGATAATAAACGTAATTGACATTTTTTATATATAAATACTTACTATTTGTAAAAGTTGAAGGATTGTAAATATATAAATTGTTATAAATATATAATTTAACATCTTTCATAACATTCCAAACATATTAATTATTTTGAATTCTTAAAAGTTGTCATTAAGGGTAACAAAGTAATTTCAATTACTTAAAATTAAGAGATTAAGACTTTTGGAGAAACTCTTTATATATTAGTATAGATTAAACTCAAATAAAACCGTATCGGTATTAGACATGACTTTGAATGTTTGAATATTTTAATAGAAGATAATAAACGTAATTGACATTTTTTATATATAAACACTTACTATTTGTAAAAGTAGAAGGATTGTAAATATATATAAATTGTTATAAATATATAAGTTAACATCTTTCATAACATTCCAAATATATTAATTATTTTGAATTTTTTAAAAGTTGTTATTAAGGGTAACAAAATAATTTCAATTACTTAAAATTAAGATAAGACTTTTGGAGAAACTCTTTATATAATAGTATAGATTGTTATAAATATATAAGTTAACATCTTTCATAACATTCCAAATATATTAATTGTTTTGAATTCTTAAAAGTTGACATTAAGGGTAATAAAGTAATTTCAATTACTTAAAATTAAGTTATTTAGACTTTTGGAGAAACTCTTTATATATATATATATATATATATATATATATATATATATATATATATATATATATATATATATATATATATATATATAGGAAGAGGTTCTTATAAATCAAAACTTAAAGTAAAAATAAGTAAAAAAATATGAAAAAATAATTTATTATATGTGTAATTTTGTATTATGTTTATTTATTCAATCATAACAAACTTTAAAAAAGCAAGTTTTGATATGCATCAAAATATATGTCGTTTAGGGATTGTGCATCAAATTCTTTGTTTTTGTGCAATAAATATTCAAATTTGATTCAAAACGGTAAAACTACCCATTTTACGATGTACAACAAAACTTCGTTTTTTAAAGTTTGAGATATGGTTAAAATGAACGATAATTTAAAATATCTAACGTTATAAATTATTTTTTAATTATTTTTTACTTATTTTATCTTAAGGTTTGTTTTAAAAGAACCTCTCTCTCTCTCTCTCTATATATATATATATATATATATATATATATATATATATATATATATATATATATATATATATATATATATATATATATATATATATAACAATCAATATTATTTATAAAATTAATAATAATTATTGGAAGTGAATCTGTTAATTTTGTGGATGCCATCATTCAACCCCTAAAACATATACATTGAGATCCTTTCATTTTCAACTTAACATGATACATCAGGTTCTTTCACAAACTAAATATTTAAATTATATATGTTGCAAATAAAGAGAGTCCTACAAATCATTTAAAATATGTTTGTGAGATAAGATAATTCTCATGTTTGAGTTGAAAATAAAAGGATATCAATCCAAAACATATCCCTAAGTAAATAATATTTTATTACATGTATTTTTCGATATTTAAAATAGGGTTTTCATAACAATGGTGTCTTATACTATTATGAACCCCAAAACTTTTTTTCTTTGTAAAATATCTATTTTCTTTCAATAGTATTAACTATCCTTGTATTTTGGATTTTACAACATATGAAAATTGATTTATTGACGAAATTTAAGAGTTTAGTTAATCACCCTCTGTGTTTTCGAATTAACAACCAATAAAACTTGTAAAAGTTTGTCTTCTAACGACACTAAATTCAGATAAATATGGAATCGACTTACATTCCATTCGTTTTCCGTCATGTGATGAAGCGATTGAAACCAAAGCTCACCTTTTCATAAATTGGTATGAGCTTTTAAAAAGCTTCTAAGAACTTCAAGCTTTTTAATTCAAAAATAAAACCCTAAAAAAAAAAAAGAGTTGTTTATAAAGAGCTCAAGCTTTTAATTTATAATAAAAGCCCTAAATTAAAAACTTTTTCAAAGAGCTTGAAGCTTTTAAAAATAAAAGTTTCGAAATAAAAACTCCACATTCTAGCCTCTAGTTATAACATATAGCTACAACTGCTAGTCTCGTATACGTCAAACATACCCAAGCTGATTTAACTATTATAATTTGTTATATTATGATTTATTGTCCTCCATTATCTGTTTCGTTTTTAATCCTCTTTTTTCCTTTTTAACCAAATTGGTGGTTTATTTTTAAAATGTGTTATATAATGCTCCATCTTTACAATAATTATGAGTAAACCTTTATAAATATTACTTTTTGCGTTTTAAAAACACTGTGTACTTTTCATTTATCCTAAAAGTATTGTTGTTTTCTAAATATGAATAGGTATAGTAATTTTATATTTTGTTCTCAAATATTTTTTAAACTCTAAAATTAACCGATATTTTTAATAAAAATAGATAAGAATAATATAACGAAAAAATACCTAATTAATTACATATATCTTTTTCTGAAACGGTATAAGTAATAGATAATTATATCTCTTTCCATTTAAAAATTAATAGAAAGTAGCATGAATGTATAGAATAATAGAAACCCTTCATTATTATTATCATGATCAAACATATATATATAGTAATACAATGGAAACCCTAATCAGATCAGAAACCCTAATGGACCCAAACCCACATATCGGGTTTGGGCTTATTATCTAATACTCTCCGGCAGTTCGAGCGGCGAAATCGCGAAAGCTCGAACTGGACAAAAAACTATTATTACTAAAATAAACATAAAATAAAACATAGATAATTGCTAATAAGACTCATTGCTTGCGGTGACGCATGGCGACGAGTCGAAGCTGCGTTCGTTGCTTTTTCCGGTTTGCTTTTCTTCGGAATTTAATTACGAATTCACAGCCGCTAATGGCGTCAGCCAACTCCAAGCGGTTTGAAAATTATAAGCAAAACAATTTTTTTTTTTTGATCTAAACCCGACACCTTGTATAGGAGCGGGACGGTGCGTTTGGTCGTCTTCTGCTGCGATTCCGGTATGCTTTTCTTCGGAATTTAATTACGAAGCCAACGGCACTGACCTCGTCAGTTAACTCCAAATGGTTTGGGAGTTATGGCCAAAACAGTGATCGACTGAACTTCAAATCCGATTTTTTTTTTTTTTTTTTTTTTTTTTTTTTTGTTAAGGTTTGGAACCTAATCAGCGGCTCATCCCTACGCCGATTAGGGTTTGAAGAAAAATAGAGACGGGATCAGACACGCTCTGATACCATGAAGAATGATAGAGACCCCTTCATTATTATTATCATGATCAAACATATATATAGTAATACAATGGAAACCCTAATCAGATCAGAAACCCTAATGACCCAAACCCACATATCGGGTTTGGGCTTATTATCTAATAGAATGATGTCTTTATCTCATTCCATTTCCTCCATGCCCAAAGCCAAACTCGTCTCAACTTATGAAAAACTCATTTCGATAGAAACCAAATTACATCATATGCGGAACCTTTCACGAATCTTTAATTAGTTATCGGTTAAAGAATGACACACGAGGCTTTCGAAAACCCGAGTTCATAATGATTGATAAATTATACATCAAAAAACAAACAAAAAAAATGTTACATCAACCGAGTATATAATTTTATGGAGGGACAAAGCATATGGGTGAATTCTGATGTTTGGAAATGGACTAGGTAATACCTCCAAATTCATTAAATCTGACAAGTCTCTTCATGTCAAACTTGTATTTTAGCTTTCAATCAAACACCCCCCGTTGACATTTTCTTTTATATAGTACGATATTTATTGTTTCAAGTACATCCTGGAAAGATTTATGGACAAGATAACTAAGCAAATATATCGTGTTTTTAAGTGAAAGGCTCTCATTTCAATCCTCTCCTCTATGATATTATTATTCTTACTAGTATTTGTTATTTACTTCACGTTATTCTAATCTGTTATTAATGAGAGACTAGTACGATTTAGTGCTTATAATGATTTAAAAGATTAAGTTAGCATGCAACCAAATATCCGAGATCATAAAACAAAATGCTCACATACATGAGATTAGATTGGAAAAAGAAATGGACAAGATAGAATTAAGAATGAAATAAGTTTTAGTTAAACTAACCATTTTTTGTCTATTTTTCTAAAGTTATATCGATTACTAACACTCTATTTGTTCGAAACAAAATGCTCTCTAATTTTCTTTTCATAAATGTCCTAAAATCATTTATATCGATTACTAAGCATATCTTCATTAATACCTCCATCTTTATCTGTATATTTAGAAGAAATGAAATATATTTTAAGAATCTTTCTTCTCTAAAAATTTATTATACAACCATTTATTCTAAAATCCTTACTCTATAAATTTTTTATACTAAATTAATTTATTTTTATATAAAATAATGTTCATTTGAGTTTTAATTTAACTTTTATAATCATATTTAACTACGCATTTTATAAAAATATTTTTTTGAAAAATTTCACTTTGATTAAAATTTTGACGAAAATTTTTTTAATTTCTTTTTTATTATTTTTTTAACTTTATATAAAGTATGTATCCATATAGTCAATATATGTATAATGAAAATTTTTAATTAAATAGATTAGAGAGTTAGAATGGTAAATTAAGTTTTTAGATGATAAATAGTGTTTCTCTATATATATATAAAGAAATTTCAGTTTTCTTTAAAAATTTCTGTATTTATAGATGAGCTGTTAAAGCACAGTTTTTCCTCTTGTATCTCTATATTTAGAGATATAGAGGCTTATAGAGTACGATTGAAGATGACCTAACACTCTATTTGTTTCAAAAAAAATACTCTCAAATTTTCTGTTCATAAATGTCCTAAAATATATATATATATATATATATATATATATATATATATATATATATATATATATATATATATATATATATATAATAAAATAACTTTTTATTTTTCTTCTTAATTCTTTAACACATGGATATAATGGATAATATAAATTATACTTATTTTATTTTGATGGTTGTTTGCTTACATCTATTTTTTTGAGGACGAAAACTAGCAAGATGCTTAAGATTAGATGACACTAGACTATAATTTCACTCAAGATGACCCTGGAAGTTATAATCTAGAACTATGGAAATCCAACAATCGATAGAGAAACCACCACCAATAATAAGAACCCAACAAATCCATAACCACTTGAATAAATTGCCACGGTCGTAAGCATCACTACACCAAAAAACGGCTTTCGGGACAAAACTTTTTCGGGACTACGAAAATCTGTCCCGAAAAGTCCACTAGACGACAAAAATTGAGTTTTTTTTCCCAAAAGTTTGACCAAAACTTATAGGGACAACACCATTATTTATCGGGACAACATGTTGTTCCGAAAACTTCACTACATGACAAAACTGGAGTCTCATGTTTTTTTTTAGTTTGACTACTATTTCTAGGGACTACACGTCGTCCCTAAAAAATCTTGAAGAAAAAGAGTTTGAGGGAAAAATTCCCGCTTAAACTTTACGGGACAACACGTCTGTCCCGATATATGTAGATGTTGGACAAAACTTCTAGCGACTACGCAGCCGTCCCGAAAAGAAGTATTACGGGACAAACATTAAAAAAATCTAATTTGACAAAGCTTTAGGGACTACATATGTTGTCCCGGAAACTTCACTATATGACAAAACAGAAAAGTCATGTTTTGTTTGATTTTGGCTACTATTTATCGGGACTACAAGTAGTCCCGAAAAAAAATTGACGAAAAAAAGTTGGCGGGAAAAATTGGCGCTCAATCTTTACGGGACGACAACGTTGTCCCGATAAATGTGTTTGGTCAAAAAAATTGACGGGACTACGTGTTTGTCCCGATAAATAACTCTTAAGGGACAACCATTAAACAATTGTAATTCGACAAAGCTTTAGGGACTACATTCGTTGTCCCAAAAAATGTCACCAAAGTGAAAAAAAAGGAGGGAAAAGGTGGCGCCTAAACTGAACTTTTAGGGGACTACAGATGTCGTCCCGAAAAGTCTTATGACAAAAAAATGACTTGTCTGAATACTTTAGGGGACGACATGTAGTCCCTAAAAACCCTAAAGTGTAGTCCCGAAATTATTAAAATGTTATTTAAAATATATTTAAATTAAAAATATATAATATATAAATATCAATTAATTGATTTTATTTAAAATATTATTACTTGATATAAAAAAATTTATATATATTATATTATTAAAAGTAATTATTAAAATGGTATTTAAAATATATTTAAATTAAAAATATATAATATATAAAAGTAATTATTAAAATGTTATTTAAAATATATTTAAATTAAAAATATATAATATATAAATATCAATTAATTGATTTTATTTAAAATATTATTACTTGATATCAAAAAATTTATATATATTATATTATTAAAAGTAATTATACTAAAATGTTATTTAAAATATATTTAAATTACGAATATATAATATAAATATCAATTAATTGATTTTATTTAAGATATTATTTGTATATATTATATCATATAATAGTATTCAATATATAATAATTGTAAATTAATTTTATTGTTAGTCGTAGGAACCTAACTAAACCCTTAACTCGTAACTACTTACGATAAACGTGAAAAATACTTAAAACAAACCTATATCTGAAAGGTATCGAAAATGTTTACGTGTCGTATTTCAATTAACAAATACCTTAAACCCTAAACCCCTACAGTTAGACCTTAAACAACGATAAACCATAAACCCTAAACATGAAATCTGAAGCTTTTAACAACGATAACCCTCATAAACCCTTAAACCCTAAACTATAATCCTAAACCCTAACCCCAAAGACAAACATGACATCTGAAGTTATTCATCTGCGTGCATTTTATTGATCAATTAACAATGAATTGATTGGTCACCTTTATTGACTATACGAGCTAGTACGTGTCACGTGTGTAGCTAGCTATCGACCCTTTTCATACATATTGATCGACTCGTTTATAGATGTGCATTAAATAAACATTTTGTTATTCAAATGTAAATAATCATTAATTTGTAATTGATTAAATAAAAGTTATAAGTTTATTATGAAGTTTAATATTTAAGAACGAAAAGACCAATTAATTTCTAAACTTAGACGATTTATGCACCTTTTTAACTTTTTAACCGTATTACTTATGCAACGTTTATTATGAAGTTTATTATAGAGTGTAATATTTTATAAATAATAATTACTTGAAGTAATTCACCGTCTCTTTCTGTTAACTTTTGCAAATATTCAATTGACTTATCCTTATTGATAACCCAACCAAGCACTCACATTGCTAATCATATGTGCAAGCCCGAGGTCAACATCCTTTGCCCTGGAGAAATACAAACTCAGAATATCAGACCAATTATGAGATTGGGCCGAATCTCTCAACTCAACAATCTTTCTCAAGGAAAATTTGATGGAGTAATCGTGCATTTTAGTAGTCTAGGGTGGAAATACTAGTTTTAGACAATTTTTTAGGTTATTGTAATTTTCTTTTGTATTATCTATCATCAATATTAAAAAAAACACTTCATATGCTTTATATATATAGTATAGATATAAATATAGATAATAATTTGTTCCATCATTTGTTAAATGTATAAAATGTTTGAATATTAACTTCAAGCAACATAATTAATGTTATTATATACATACAACTTTTTTATATCATTAGTTTTGTATATTTTTTCGTGTTATCACGGGCAATTAATTAAAAATTATTATTATTAATTATGGATTATCTCTAGATAATTAATTAAAAATTATTATTATTAATAATATTTAGACACTTTGATTAAGATATTTAATTTTGATTAAGATAATCTCAAATTTTTATTTAAATCATTGTATTATTGTAATTTTTTTTTTTTTGTTATCTAGCAATCCATTACTTCCCCTTACAAATAATATCATCCATTGATTAAAACTTGATCTAAGGGTCTAAAACATTCCATTCTCCCCTTCTAAACATTCACCATCTCCAATACTTAGATTTCATTTCTCCATTTCTTCACAAATCACAAATCACAAATCATTATCTCCATTTCTTCTCAATCAAAACCACCACCACCACCACATCTCTTTAGCTGCCACCACCAAATAATGCCGCCTGCTGCCGCCGCCCGTTGCCCCCTCAAGCCACCACCACCTGCTGCCACCACACGCCACCACCACCTGCTGCCTCCACACCCGCTGCCCCCTCCAGCCACCACCTGCTGCCACCGTGACCCACCCGCTTCCCCCTCCACCCACCACCGCCACTTGCTGCTGCCACCATGGCTTTTAGTTTAATTTAATTTAGTTTTGATTTAGAAATTTGTAATATATGATAAATTGTTATTTGTATTAGGTTTTATTGATGATTGAAGATTTATGGTTTGTATTAAATTTTGATTGATGATTGAAGATTTATTGTTATTTATATTAAGTTTTATATATTTTGATTGATTTTTATATTTGTATTTGTATTTATATAATTATAATTATGTATTGGTCTATTGAAATAAAAAATAAATGTTTTTAATTATATAGATAATTAAATATATTAATTAAAATGAAATTATATTTATTTAATATATTTTATTATGATTTATCAAATATATTATTTAAATAAAATAATTAATAATTAAATAAATAAAATATAGTAACATAATTCTTTAAATAAATAATTAAATAAATGGGGTTGAAAAAGTCAAAATTGTTGGGACTACATGTAGTCCCGAAAACCCTGTCCTTAGAACTTTTGAAAAAATCTTTTGGTACAGATTGTAGTCCCGAAAGATATTTCAATCGACCTTTTTGAACAGTTTCAAGGGACATAGAGTAGTCCCGAAAGATATTGTCCCACACAAAAAACGTCGACGTGGCCGGTCAACGCGTCATCCCTCAAAATCAAAAATGTCGTCCCGCCAACCTATAGGGGCGGAGCAGTGGGGACTACGCTAGCAGGGACTACATGTCGTCCCGATAGGTTTTTCGGGACTACAAACGGGGTTTTTCGGGACTACATTCGTAGTCCCTAAAGCCGTTTTTTGGTGTAGTGCATACATGGAAACGAGTGTAAAACCGAACATGCCCATGATAGTTTAGATGAAACGACAACCGAAACATGAAATTAAATAATTCTTGCCACACAATCACACTGAGTGGTAGCTTGCGAGATGCATGGACAATTGACGCCTTAACGAAGAAAATACCTATGATTGTAAGACCTCAACATGTTGAAAGATATTGACCCTTGCTACGAACTTAGAAATAATGACCATTGTTATAAACATTGCTTGAAACCATTGTGTGCCCCGACATGAATCAATACCAAAACGTGTGATGTAAAACCGTATAAGAAGGATATTGTTGTTGAAATAAATCATACAACCGTTGATAATCCCTCCAACTAAGCAAGAAAAACTTAACATCCCTTAACCAATCCGGAAAACTTCATCGTTTGTAAGGACTTGTAGTTGAAGAGTTGAAGACAAAAACACATAGGAAGACGGAAATTCATACCTCTATCATAGTTGAGATGAGACTTGTTGGAGTGGCAAGGGTACCAAAGACCAAAAGAAGATCCTTTGTTTATAGGAGACTCGACCTTATTTGTAGAACCGGTTAAATTAACGTAAAACATAATGTCTGAAATTTTACACTATTAAAAACACGACGTTCAATAAGTCGAGGGGTAAATTTCCTTGTATAGTTGTAGGTCCGTCTTGCTCGATCAGGAAAGGATCTGGTATTTAAAACCACGATTTGAATATGCCAATATATACAATTGAGACGAGTAGCACATAAACTTAAATCGGAGCCATGGACCTTCGCCATTTAGCTGGTGGTTGAAGGCGGTGATAAGAATTATGGACTTTAGATTTAGGGTTAGTGAATGGTGGGAGGGTTTTACGACCATCCAGTTACACTTTAATGTCATATTATATATAAATCCTTGGAAATAAATTCTTACAATAGTACGTATATCCTATGCTTTTAACATGCATGTAAAGTACTCATACATAAAATAGACAAAATATTGCTACTAAAGAATCTAAAACATAAGAATCTGATGCCTTAGAAAAATGTCTTCCCTGATGATCGAATTCTATCAACATAGCCTGTATACCGTCCGATGCGCCTACTGTTAATTCTGAAATTTTAAAGTTTCTTCAGGTACTGGTATTTGCTTGCACAAAACTAATAATTTGTTGTACCGAATTTGCTATGTCTTCGGCAGAAAATCTTGCTTCGCTAGAAACCTACAATTAATAGATCGATTATCAAACATGTTACAAGACTGAAAAACGTACACAAATGAAACATGTTACAAGACTGATAAATACAAACGAATTGACGTGAAAATAATGATACCTTGACATTGAAAGAATAGAGCACAGTTTGTTCAATGGTTGTAATGTTGGTATGAAGGATATTAAACTGTAAATCTTCAAGTGAAGCAATGATTTTAATAAGCTGGCCAGGTCTTCTTCTACATAAAATCTTGATCATGGCATCAAATCCTAATAATCTCACTTCAATATCGGCCAAACATGACTTGCTCTCCGCTGTCTCCTCCTTCAACCCACCATCGTATTCCACTAGCTTCATCTGATCATCAGGTGGAGGGTAATACACCGAAGCCGGTGGACCTTGTTGAGCTTGCTGCATGACTGGAAGAGCCGGTGAATCCCCGACCACCCTTGGAGTGTCACCATATAGTCTTCGCCTTTTTTGTGACTCAAGACATTGTAGGAGTTGCTCTAACTCCCTCACAAACTCGATTGCTCCACCGATTATTGATGCTTGATCACCCTAGAGCTCATAAAGTTATTAAAACCGATTATATAGGTACTAGATTTTAAAAACTGAAATTAAGCTGAGTGTAAAACAAATTGTACTACCCTTTGAACATAAGAGCCTGGCATGAGAGATCTAAGAACTCGTAAATGTTCATTCATTTGCTTTCTTCGGTTTCTTTCGACTGCAATATGAGTCATTCTTTGGCTCTCAACTTCTTCACTGGTCTTTATGGTTCTTGGTCTTTTTCTCTTGTTCTTCCCATCTGCGCCGAGGGTTTTATGACCATCTTCACCGGTGAATTGAAGTCTAACAGACGTACCTTCAGAAACCCTAGCTTCTGCTCCTTCAGTCACGTCACGATGTTCATGTTCTTCATCTCCAAAAGGAGCCAATAGAGATTGATGAGCTTCTTGAACTCTCTCATTCAACACCGGGAACTTCAAGAAGTAAATCGGATCTATCCCGGTTTCTTGAACCTCTTCATGTTCATGACATGTTTTGTTTTGATTCAAAGCCAACTTTGGTCCAAGATCTGCAAACTGCATCACATCTGCAAAGCTCAACTTATCCAACGAATTCGATCTACAAAAACCACCAGAGGGTAGATGTTGTATTGGATTATTAAGCAAGTAATCCACCATCTGATTTCCATTTTCATAATTATTTTTCGCTACGAACTGCTGCTGCTGATGTTGATGATGTTCATGTAGATGTTCATGATCACTATTAAAGTCGGGACCGAGAAAACCCGCCTGCAAGAGGTGGAAATCGCTATAAAACAACATGGTATTGAAAAAAGATGGATATATATTTAAGATTCATATGCTCATACCGAGTAGTTGTTATCATCTTTCTCCATGGGTGTATGTATATATATATATATCAACAAAAAAAGACTTTTGACCAAAGAAATGGAAACCCTAAAAGACAAAAGCAGCTAGTGTAATTTGCAGAAATGGGTCCAGAATTCAGTAATCAGTTTGCAAATCGTAGACAAAGAGGAGTGGGGTTACACCATGAACATATGGACAAATAAGGGAGGCAGAGCTAGCTATATATATGGTTTGCAATATCCATGATCAACAAAGGTTGAGGCAAATTTTATCTCTATGTAACGTGCCCTACTTGGTCTGTTAGGGATGCTTATGACTTTCTATATATACATATCAAACAGGCAACTAATTATATATTTGAAAAAATGGTAAAAACCACTCAAAAAATAAGTATCTCGCTGTAAAAAAAAATAATTTGCTTAATATAGTTATTAGGCTATATTTAATAAAATGTTTAATTATGTTGGGCTTTAAAAAAATGTATTTAGGATAACAGCTTAATGTGTATAATCGTTAATGCAGGTCTGAAAATATTAACAAGCTTCAAAGATTATGTTTAGTAAATTTAAAAAGAAATATAACGTTTATGATTGAATTTTTTTTTTTACCAAAAACCGTTTTTACTTTTGATCTTTTATGATTTTTTATGATTTTATTTATGTTTGAAATTTTATTAGAAATGTTTATGCATATTTACTTAAATTATAAAAATATATATTGAGAGAGAGGAGCCTGAGGGTGGATTAATAAGCACCTCACAAGAACACCTCTCAAGATTTACACCACCTTTTTAATTAATGTGAATCACAAGCACGCAACGCTCTTTAACACCATCAACTTCTCTTTTCATGACACGCTTAATTCATTAATAGGCTCACCTTTTCAACATTTGAATTTTGAAATTTTTCGTTTAACAAAGTTGAGTAGTATATCTACACATTCTCAATATACATATATCAAAAGATATTAGTCGATCCTTCTTTATTTTCTGTAGTATAAAGTGACTATAAAGTGCAATTATTAAAAAAGGCTTGGGGTTTATGACACGACTCACTACATGAATATAATACGGAAATAAGTAGGTTTAGATTACACTAAAAAAGGTCTGGATCATAAACGGGTTAATATGACTAATATGTATAGTAAATCGATTTGGTTTAAAATATCTGTCCAAGCCCGTTTATAACTCGTTAATCCTTTTAGAGCATCTCAATGTTGTAACTATTTGCACCTTCTATAATAGTTTTAGTGTAAAAAGTACAAAAATTGTTCTCTAATGAATACACTAAACAATCTCACTATTTGGGTTTAAGTCAAAAGTATGCAAGAAACTTTTCAATTTGTATCACTATAATTATGGTTTTTTTTTCAATGTTACTATAAATAATGAAGTTCGTATTTACCTGTTGATGTACAACATCGTTAAACTGTTACCTATACCATGACTACGCAACGTGCCAAGTCATATTTTTTGACACGGTGGCATGCTAGGTCACGTATTATGACACAAATGGCGTGCTTAGTCAATATCTTCCTTTTCTTTTGTATATAAAATATTTAGCCCTCTTTTTGAATTAGGGTTAATTCATTTCGTCTAGTAAATCAACCATATGTGTGTGAATTGGGGTTCATTTTTGTAAATAAATCCGAAATTAGTGTTTAAATTGGTGTTTGAAATAATCAATTGTGTGTCAATTTACAATGTCGTCTTCATCCAATTCGAATTTCCAAGGAGAAATCCAAACACACTGCAAATGTTCGAAACTACTGAAATTGTGTACATCATGGACTTTAACCAGCCCTGGAAGGCGTTTTTTTGTTTGCCCGGAGTCACTGGTAAGTTTGTAGCTTTTAATGTTATTGAAATGTGACGAGGTTAGTAAGGATTACCGCTACTACAACTGATGAGGTTAGTAAGGAACCAAACCCAAGTTGTCCGCGGCTGTCAAGCTGTCCGCGGCTGTCACGCTATCCGCGGCTGTCAAGGTTGTCCGCGGCTGTCAAGCTATGTCAGCGCCTGTCAAAGTCAAGCTATGACAGCGCCTGTCAAAGTCAAGCTATGTCAGCCCCTGTCAAAGTCGAGCTACGACAGCGCCTGTCAAATCAAGCTATCTCAGCGCCTGTCAAGTCAGCACCGCCTATCAAGCTGTCACCGCCTGTCCAAGGTGTCAGCGTCTGTGAGTGCTTTATTATCGTCATAATAGTAAGGCGTTACATACACTGATGATTAATGATTAAGACCGTTCAAGTATTCATGATCATCATTAATGGACAACGTTCCATATAACTTAACACTGGTCATATAAATACAGGGTCCAAATCATTATCGATCTGACTTTTTTATCTTATCTCATCTCAACACACACAGACTAAACCTTAAACGCAGAGTTCATACACTCTTGCCTTCATCCTCAACCTTGATCACCCTAGGTTCGTCAAGAACTTGTTGGGTTTGCACTGTGATCATCACAGGAGATCTAAGGTTGACATCACCTAAACCCTAACCTTCGTGTTTGACAATCGTTGCTCAAACAAAATGCTACTTTATTACCATTATTGAAATAGTTGTTTGTTGTTTTACAGTCAAATGGGAAAAAATGCAAAGCATTTTACTGGTTCAATCGTGAATTGGAAAATGTGAGATACAGTGATATATTATACAATCTTTACACAACGGTAAACCAAGAAGAGAAGCAACAAATTACCACATAAGGTGAAATGGAAATAAACTTGCATACTTTGGAAAACGAATCTGAATTCTATAAGTTAAATATGAAAAATGAGATTTTGGGGTTGCAATTACAGTTGAAGAAGACACAATCAATGTAAGCTTTTAACGGAAAGTTGTTGTAGGTTGTCTTATGTTTGTATGTCTCATGGTTTACGTCAAAAGTATGGAAGAAACTTTTCAATTTGTATCACTATAATCATTGGTCTTTTTTTAATATTACTATAAATAATGAAGTTTGTATTTACCTGTCGATGTACGACATCGTTAACATGTTACCTACAACCTTACTAGTTGGCTTGCCAAGTCATATTTGTTGACAGGGTGGGGTAAAATGCTTTGTGTAAATATCATACATCGACAAAAAAAAATATGACTTGGCACGCCACCTAGACATGTTGTAGGTAACAGGTTAACGATGTCGTACATCGACAAGTAAGTACGAACTTCATTGTTTATAGTAATATTATAAAAAAGACTAATGATTATACTAATACAAATTAAAAAGTTTTTTTACATAAATTTGACCTAAATCCATAAAAAATTACACAAATTTTGGTGAAATACAATTCTTCACACTAAAACTTTTAATTATATTTTTATTTTCACCATTTAACTAATTCACTCTTCATTTTATATCCTTGTTTCATTTTAGTGAGCATCTCCAATGAAAATTTGATGAATGACTTTTTGTTCGTCAAATTAGTTATCAATAGATTTTATGTATTTTGACAAAAAACTTTTTCCCTTAATGACTTAAGGATTCTCAAGTCTTTAAAACTGTATTTTCGAGATTTTTTTTTGAATAAATGAATAGAAAGGATAAAAAGCAGGAAGAAAATAGAAAAAAAAAACATGTTCCTAGGGTGTGTTTAGATGAAGAAAACTATGAGTGTTTTCCAGAAAAATTTCAAGGAAAACATAGAAAACAGAAAACGTGTTCAAATATGATTTTTTCTAAATCATTTTCCATGAAAACAGAAAACTCAGTTTTCTAATTTATAACTACACTTGGAAACTCACTTTTATAGTTTTCCAAGTATTTTCCATTTCTAAAATGGAAAACTCCTTATGTTTTCCATTTGACAACTAAACAAGTTTTCAAACTTTTTGAAGGTTTTCTAAAAAAAAAAACTTTTTTCATTTCCTTGAAAGCTAAAAATGGAAAATTAGAAAACGTTTTCTATAACTAAACGCAACCTTAAGTTTTTAAGTTAAGAGAAAACAAAATAAGTGGAAAGAAATTTTGTTCCACTTTTCTCTCATTAGTCATAAATTTCCTTCCAGAATTAAGAAGATTTGGAAAGAATATATGTATTTTGTTCATTTTTGAAAAAATTAATCCCCTAAATTATATATATATATATATATATATATATATATATATATATATATATATATATATATATATATAATTGTTTTTTTTTAATTAATTCATATATTATGTAATGCTCGTTTGATCTTGTTGAGTTTTATTTATTTATACTGAATTGTTTTAGTTGTGTTTATAAAGTGCATCATATTGTATCTTTCAAAATATATTGAACTTTGATTTGAGCTTAGTTTTATTTCTTTTCTTTTCAAATACTTCAACTCCGGAACACGTCTTTGAAAAAATAATCTTCTTTCTTCTCTCTTTTTTCTGTTAAATTATTTTTTTCACTTCTCTTCTTCTCTCACTGAAGTCAGGAACATAGTGTAAAGAGTGACTTGATGATATATTTCTCACACCACTAATTATTTACTAGTAGCGTACCGCGCTGCGCGACGGGTGTTATATAGGACGTTGTAACTACATGTAGTGTTATTTAGTAGTGGTATTCATGCTAAATATTATTAAACGTATGTGAAAGTTTATATGCAAAGTTGATGTGTTTTGATTACAATAAAATAGTACAATATCAAAATATACAACCATTGCTAACACTAATATATATATATATATATATATATATATATATATATATATATATATATATATATATATATATATATATATATATATATATATATATATATTATAAACTATAACCTCTTCATCTATTTTCGTTTTTTGTTCTTTTCCATTTTTTCTACTTTATTTGAAAACTCAAAATCCTTCTCTTCAACTCCTAGTCCAAAAAGAGTATCCATATCCAAAGAATCTGGTTGGTATCATATAACAATAAAAGTGTAATATATATAATATTATAAACTACAACCTCTTCATCACACTTGGAAATGCCATTTCGTCCCATTTCCATTTCGTCCCATTTCCATTTCTTTAAATTTTCTTCTCTTTCCGCTTTCTAGAGACATTAGGAATCTGATTAACAAACAAAGAATTTTGATATTAATATAAGTATGGAAGTGTCGGTCACTTTAAGAAATCAATGCATAAAAATGGATAGCATAAAAAATATCATTTCACCTCAATAGTTGAAAGTGTCTCATGAAAAACCTCAATGTATGCACTTGTGTAAGGAAGATCGTTCACAAGATCACATAGAGACTCTATATAATGTTCTTTTAATATGATTTGGGTGCACTGTATTGTTTTCCGATATGATCACTATCTATTTATATACACAATGGCGGTTACATTTTGACTAAGTAATAGATGATTTAGATTATATTTTGACAAACTAATATAGAGTTTCGGTTTCATTTTGACTAACTAATAAATAAATTTCGGTTACATTCTGACTATTGTTTAAATAGTTGTAGACTATTTTCAAATGAATAGATGATGTAGATTAAATATGTTGTGAGTTTTTATTTGATATGAATAGGTAGGATTGCATCTTCTTAAAGAAAAAAAAAACCCTTAAACTTTAAAATAGGATAATAATTTATATAGGAGTAGAGATAATATAAAAATACATGAAAAGCTTTTATAAAAATTTGTATGTATTGGAGTTATAATTTAGCTAAAAAACCTTTTTTTAATATAAAAAGGTGATTGAAAGATAAATACATTAGGGATGCTCTAAATTAATATAATTTATTTATTTTTTCATTGCATACTAAAATTATACAAATACAAGACAATAAAATAGATTATAAACCTCATTTTCATCCACGTATACGATACAACAATACGATGAACGAACTTTGTCTTGCAACTTTTGGTGTTGTGTTTAATTCAATTTTAAACTGTTTAATATTATATTTTCCTTTTTCCGTAAACACATTATTTTCTTTATATAAATCTCCTATTTTTTATGTTCCAAAATATATTCGAATTTTTTTAATTAAGTAGAAAAAATTATTTTTTATCTTCTTCTTCTTCATCTTTTTCTTCTTCTTCTAATAGCCTTGAATAAGATTTGCTCTAGTTTAAACTCAATACTTTCTAGTAACATTTAAGTTTAATATATTCTTGTTGTATATTAATTTCAATTAATTTAAAACACTTAGTTTCAAGATTTAGTGTATACATATAAGCTAACACTAGTTTAGTATAAGCATATTTTTAAAAGATCACTTAATTAATCTATTTTGTAATATAAATTTTGATTTATGTTTGAAACTATTACTAAAATAGTTAAATATTATATATTCATTTCGTACTTCTAAAACAATTAAGTCTTATATTTTCCTCTATGTTTCCGTTAATATTTACTTATATCACTACAACAAATATGGTGATTGTTCACGGTTTTTTCTTCGCGGTTTATGAATGTGCGAATTTTTTTTTACAAAGTTCACATTCATAACCGTTTAAAAACTATTTACATTTATAAGTGTGAAAAAAAAAAAACCTATATATAATTTGACATTTTTAGGTGCTGAATATAATGTTCACACCTATAGATGTGAGTTAACAAATATAAATTATTATCACTCTTTGATGCGTGAAGAAATATGAAAAATTCCCACACTTTTAAACGTGAAGAATGGTGTTACAGGTTCTCCGGTGTCATTCATGGCTTCCGACCACTTCTACTGAAAAGTTCTTAGTGAAGCAACCTGATCAGTTGCAAACTCCAATCAAACCTTTTGAGAAATGGGAGAATGGGTCAGATTCTTCGTCACTTTCTTCAAACAGGTAATTCATACTAAGACGTGTATCAGTAGTTTGTTTCGTTTCCTGATTTTGTATTTCATATTAGTCAATTGTTAACAGTAGCTCGAAATCTTGTGTCAATGTGCCAGTTTGAAAACTACAGAAAGAACTTATACCAGCTCTTCTGAAGGCTCTGCGGTTGGACATGCTGTTAAAGATGCTCAATCTCTGAGTTCATCTGACTCACACACGCACTACAGCAAAATGATTGATTTTTCACGCTTTTTAGGGCATATATACGCACTTAAAAGCGCGTAGATTTAAAAAGTTCACACTTGGTATATGCGCGAGGAATATTGGCGTAACAAAATTCTTCACACTTTTATGTGTGATTATTTTGATATAATTTTTCATGCTTTTAAGTGTGATGATTTTAAGATTTTTTATCACACTTCCAAGTGTGAGGATTTGTGATTTATTATCGCACTTTTAAGTGTGAAGAATTTGACATTTTTAAGTGTGAGGATTTTGGATAATTTTTCACACTTCCAAGTGTGAGGATTTGTGATTTATTATCACATTTTTAAGTGTGAAGAATTTGGAATAAATTTATCACATTTTTAAGTGTGAGAATTTTTAAATTATTCACACTTTTATATGTGAACATATTGGTACAAATGTCTACGCTTTTATGTGTGAACATATTCACATAATACATAATTATTCATGCTTTTAGATGTGAACAATATATATATATATATATATATATATATATATATATATATATATATATATATATATATATATATATATATACTCCGTATTTATTTATATTTAGTAGGTCGATCAGATCCTCATATTATGTAATGTAATACATAGTGAATAACCAGATCAAAATTCATAAACCACAAAAATAAATAAAAAATAAATGCAGAATACATAATTTCATTATAAGAGGAAAAAAAAAAAGAATTGTACATTACATGTATATATTACATACAGACTTAAAGCCATAACATATACTAATCAAACAAGTGTAACGAAAATCGAACCCGTGTAATCTTCCTATTGAACACTATCACTGTTATATACTAAGAATTCATAATATTATTTACTTATGTTCTAATCGAGTCTGGGAGACATCATATACAGGTTTACCTCTAAAGAACGGAACTTTTGTTCATTACCTTGTATAGCTAACTTAATGTTGAGAAAAACTAACATATTTGTATGACTTCATAATTATGTATGAACATAGCCCCGTTATACACCCTTGAGCTTTTCCCTATAAAAAAAAATTAATATATAAAACTCCATTTCCTGTATGACTTCATAATTATGTGAACACGAAATAAATTTGGATTACCTGTTCAGTAGGACCAACTTGTTTGGATACAATGCTCCGTAACTGAAAAGTATTAGCTTATTAGACGATAACTGAAACATAACAAAAGATATAACAGCAGATATAACTACACAAGGAACTCACACTTGGTCCTGCAAAAACAGCTAGAATCTGAAACGTAGCTGCAAAATAGATAACCTGTTTGCCACAAAATTCATTAGAAAACCGATAGATGCACCCAAAATTGTATTAGAAAAGAGAATTTGTTATCAAAAGTTGAGTACAAAATACGTACCCATGATGACCAAGCTATGATGTATAGAAAAATCTGCATTTTAAACAAACGATTATAAAAACGAGTAATCACATCTAATTTTTTTTAAATACATCAAATTGGAAAATTACTTACATGTACTACGTTAAAGGAAAGCCCAATTGCAAGAATTTTTTCTTCAGTGATTACTCTAGCCAACAGTGGCATAAGAACCATCTGCAAGAGTCGAAAAAAGCTAGCCTTTTAATATTTACCTTAAAAACGTTGCCTAGAAATAACTATATATACAAGACGTACTTGAGATATGATTCCTGCAATACCGTTGATGATCATCAAGTCAGCAAATTGATCTTTATTGAAATGGAATTCGGCCTTCAAATAGTACTACAGGTAACAAAAATGAATGGTTAACAAACCAGTTAGTCTTCATGGAATCAATAAAAGTGGTATCGCGGTTAATTGTTATAGTATGAAATATTATGTACCATCAATGCAGAATAAAGGCCTAGTTCACCAAGACTGCTAAAAAACGCAACGATTGCTGCTTGAGAAAATGTCCAGCTGAAAGCAACATTCACAACAAAAATTCTCAGTTATTCCATTCCTGTCTCGAACTCTCGATGACTCTAACGAATTTATAAAGATTTACCTGCTCCTCAGTTTGTCCTTCTCTAGCAGAAAAATGAAGCGCTCCTCGTTTATTCGCATCCTTAATACTCGCTACCGTTTCCGCTAGTCCTTTACCATCATCCAACTGTCCACCAACATCTATTAGAATCATTCCACAACAATACAATCAATTTAAACACTAAAATAACAATTAACTTAGTTTCATAAAATGGATACGGTTATCGGAGACTTACTCTTTAGAAAATCGAGGTTTCCGGTAACTGCTGCGTTTAGAAAATGTTGTACTTTGACCCTAACTGAAAATTGAAAGAGAAATTAGGATTAGGTGGATTTGTGGAGAGTTAGGGAATGGAAATGATGAATTGGAGAATGTTTGGGATACCTGCTAGTGCTTCGGAAGCATCTGTATAAGTTGAGTGAGCGTTTTGCCACTGTATAAGTTGTTAAGAATCCTCCTGCAAATATAACTTTGTATTATGCAAATAATGTAAAAAAATGTGAAAAACAACAATCGCTAGCCAAGAATAAAGCATAGAAGTAAGCATTAAAACCAATACTTCAATCAATAATATACTAAACGAGATAAAATACTAACTAGTAACAAATATTAGCCACCTATGATGTAGAATCTCAACAATATGATGTATAATCTCAATAACAGGTCACTAATATAGCTTATAGTTAACAGATTTGTTATAAATTGCTCTAAATTTCATTATTAGCTTACTACTTCATCATTTTTCTTACTTTTTCCCCTAAAAATTCAGAGAATAACAACATTATACTAAACATCCAATAAGTTTCAGCAATCATATAGATTTAGTCAACAAATCGAATTGCAACAAAGAAAATATTGAATCCAAAACCGCTTTCAAGTAAATTTACAATAATCAATGCATAATGTTCAAGTCAGAAGGCAATACTGCTATATATTAGTTCATAATAAGAATTACCTCATCTGCCTGAGATATTAGTCGGTAATTGCACATTAATCGGAGAAGAAGCCGGAGATTGAGCTAAAACGACAATCTGCAGATGAATCATGAGCGGCGATTACAGAGGTGAATTCTTCGGCGGAGAAATCGAGGACTGACCTAGAACGGACGAATTCGTCGGTGAAAAGTCAAAAATTAGACTCCGGCAGATGAATCGTGAGCGGCGTCGATATAGGCTTACTCATCGGAGGATTAGCCGGCGAAATCGGCGGTGAATTGGCCGGAAATTGAGCAGATGAATGCGATTCTGCGTTCAGATCTAGGGTTTCAGTTTTGAGAGAGAGAGAATATTTCTGTAGTGTGTTTAGAGGAAAAAGTGAGACACGGGAACGACGATTTAGATCAGTTTTACTTTTGTTTTCAATTCATTATAATATTTAAATTAAATTCTTTTATTAATTTCACTATTCTTAAAATTGTGAGTTTTTTTCTTTCAAAGTTTGAATTATGAATTTTGTTCTATTTTATTCATGCTTAAGAACGTAAACACATTCATATCTTTACTCTTTACTTGCATGAGTTTGTACATTTTCACTCTTAAAAGTGTAATGAAATTATATATTCCTTACGTTCAAAATCATGACAACTCTTTTATGTTAAGTCACATTTTAAACTGTAATAATAGGTGTAACTTCTACACACTTAAATATGTAACAAACTCTTGTATTTTCTTATTCACAATTATAAGTGTGAACAAATTTCTTCACAATCAAAAGTGTTTTTATTTTTATAACCTTTTTTATTGTTCATATTTATAAATGTGTATAATTTGATGACGCTTATTTGTGTGAACAACATACAAATATTTTTCGCATTCACATGAACCGCGAAAAAATAAGCGTGAAGAATCAACATTTTTGTTGTAGTGACGCCTATAGTTCCCACCACACAGTTGAAAACCAAATCCGTTCACTTTGAAAACCAGAGTGATGTATTTTCATTATCATCAAGAAGCTCATCATAACCTAGAATTACGAAGGAACCCTTGAAGCCGTTTGAACACACCGCTTCCAAGCCATCACCTTACCCAACTCCTTTAAAATTGACTGATGATATGCAAACACCTTGCACTGTTTTCCCTTCATATGTAAATAACGATGAAAGCGGGAAGAATTCAAGGGTTAGATTTCAGTATGTGTATTCGGGGATCAACCCTAACTGCTCAATGTTTGATTCACCAATAGAAGAAGAAGAATGCCTGGAGCAAGCTGACAAAGAAAGCCCTCAGTCACAAGTAAAATTTCAACCAAGTACTAGTGAAAAAGAGTCAAATGTGTGTCCTACTTTATCATCATGGTTACCCCGAAGTCAAACAACGAAGACTCCAATGACCAAATTTTAGTTCCTATTTCTCAGGGTCTCCTTGACTTTAGTGAAACTCCTGGGGATAAGCCCAAACTGGTTGATGCTAACTGGAATGATGAAGAAGCTTATTTCACACCCCAGTTGTGGGATTTTAATGGTATTCCTAACACAACTACTAAATACAAAGAGGTGAATTTTTATATTCTCGAATCTAATCTTTACTCTGTTCATTTTCTTGAATAATGATCGAGATTTTTAACTCTTTCTTTTTTACTGGATAGGATCAGAAGGTCAATTGGCATGCTACTCCATTTGAGCAGAGATTAGAAAAGGCATTATTGGAGGATAAGGTCATCCCTAAGAGGTTAGTCCAACTTTCTTCGTCTTCGTTTGAGTCGTTTTCTCATAATCCATAATATCACATTTAATCACAATAAGCCGATGTTCGTCAACTGCCTTTTCTCAACTTGTCGAGTATCTTTCTGATAAATTGCTTCAAAATAAGTAATTTAATAATTCTTATATTTTACATACTCTAAATATAATTATTTTCACTTTTTAGAACCTTGCATACTTTTCTGATACTTGTAGTTGTATGGATATCGATAATTAAAAAAAATTCTTGGCATTTTGGTTAGCAGGAAGCAACTTGAAGATACACCGCCAATCGAGCTTTGATGGGAAAGAGAAGCTTGAGAATGCTGGAGTTGAGATCCAACCTTGAAGGCAAAAAAACTTATATTTGTTTGTGTTTATAGGTTTCTAGGACTGACCAAAGAGATGGCATACGCAAATTATTTTGAACGAGCTTTATCCAATGGTGTGCTTAGCATTTAAAGGGGGAAAGAACCTGATATTATGATATATATATATATATATATATATATATATATATATATATATATATATATATATATATATATATCCAAAATCCTTCACACTTAAAAGTGTGATAAATTATTCAAAATCCTCACACTTAAAAATGTGATAAATTTATCCCAAATTCTTCACACTTAAAAGTGTGATAATAAATTACAAATCCTCATACTTGGAAGTGTGATAAATTATCCAAAATCCTCACACTTAAAAATGTGATAAATTTATCCCAAATTCTTCACACTTAAAAGTGTGATAATAAATCACAAATCCTCACACTTGGAAGTGTGATAAATTATTTTAAAATCATCACACTTAAAAGCATGAAAAATTATATCAAAATAATCACACATAAAAGTGTGAAGAATTTTGTTACGCCAATATTCATCGCGCATATAACAAGTGTGAACTTTTTAAATCTTCGCGCTTTTAAGTGCGTATATATGCCCTAAAAAGCGTGAAAAATCAATCATTTTGTTGTAGTGTATCCTCAAAGTAGTTAATGGTTGTTCTATACTTACCACGTCCATCTAAATTATTGAGATTTTTGACATATAATATTTACTCCATGTAGCTTTTGATTTGATATGGATTGTAAATGGATCGACATAAAAATACTTATTTAATGAATAGATTAGGTTTAGGTTTAATTTTTACGGTTGAATAAATGTGTTAGGTTTTGATTGAGATATATGAACCCACCAACATGTCAATCATATATATATGTTACCCTCCAACACGAACATGGCATCACCCCAGTTAGGATCCACGATCTCAAGTTGAAATCAATATGATACGTTATCTTGTAAAATCTATAAGAGGGTAAAGTAAGCGGAACATTAAGTTTTACTTGAGGTCAACTTCCTTTTTTATTTGTGATTGGTCAACATGGCATTATGTTAAAACTGATGTTGTAGTAGTCGTTAGACGCATGTGGGGTGATGGAGTAGGGATTATGGATTAATCAGGATTAATAGTAGATTAACAAGATTGAATTTTCTATATATAATGGGTTATTTAACTTATTTGAGAATTTTTATTTAAATATTTTATGAAATTGACTAATTAAATGGGCTATAGTATATCTCGACAATATCTTTTGCTTCCATCCTTTTCACACTTTGTCCGATTAAACGTTATTTTTGTAACACTTGGATCAAAAACACACTAATTTTTTTTTTTTTTTTTTTTTTTTTTTTTTATAAAAGAAAACATTCAACAATATTTACATAACTTAACCAAAATAGAAATTATCGTTTTACTTCTACTAAAATAACATTTAAGATGTTTAGAGCGGAAGCTCGTTACAAAAGGTTTAACTTCATTTTTAGGTCCCCCTCCATTCTTCCTATGCTTGCCTTGCAAATCCGAGATCTTTTTTACCTACAAACATAACAATCCATAATATACATTAGCATAAAGCTAGTGAGTATACTTAATAACATAGTGATACATCTCCAAGACTATTCAAAGTCTTACTACATACCCTCGCGGTATAGAATTATAGATAACTCTACTCTTTCTCGACTAATAAAAGTCAATTCTAGTTCTCATCGGCATACAAATGTCTTCTCTATGCTTCTCTAACATAATAATATGATATGATATCATTCCCATGCTTAAACTACTTTAAAACACACTAAAAACTGATCTAGGTACTAGTTGCTCCGCAACTCAACATTTCTGGAAATCACCCTTGACTACTGAAGTTGAGTTGCGCCGCAAGAGGATGTCTTGCGCCGCAACTCTCCCTGCAGCAGGGGTGGTTTCCGTTTTGATCATTTCCTGCACTTACATGTTAGTATATGCCACTTTTGACCTTATTTCCGCTAACAACTCTATTTATAACTTGAAATAACTTACTTATGAATCTTCAATACATTAATACAAAACTTTAAACACATAACCATATGAAAATGAGTCTCGTATACTCACCTTGATGTCGAATTACTTTCACTATCTTTACGTTGCCTTCCCCTTGCCTTTATCTTTCAAATCTGAGTTACAAGGTCAAAATACTAAAACTTCAATACTCATAATCACATAACTAACAACTTTATCATACATTTTCTTCTAACAACTTAACATTACTTGGTTAAATCGTTTTCTACCCATTATGTCACTTTTAAAGTCTTTGACCCGTTAACTTTTACATATACATGGAAGTATTTCAAATTACTATCCATTTTGTACACACACATCAACAATACATACAAATGATCATTTCTTTCTCTTTAACCAAATTTCTACCCATTTGCCACTCCTTGGGTCATTTGACCCGTTTGGCAACACCAAATAGAGAAATCATTACACCATATTCTATCTCCTTTATAGAACTAAAACATTCAATTCTAACATTAAATTAACATACACAAATGCTCAAATTAATAATTCTCAAGATTATCCCCAAATTATAAAAACCTAACTTTACCAATTAAGCATTTCTACTCTTCAATTAAACATCCAAATTAATATTATAACACATAATATAAACTCAAATTCATCAAATAATAACAAGGATATACATAAATTTACCTTCTTCAATCCAATACCAAATTAGCTAGATTATTCTATCTTCTATTCTTGATTCTCTTTTAATCTTCACTAACCAACACAATTTGATTTGAGAATTTCCAATTACTCTTTGCTTACTCTCAAGAACACACACACATACACTCAAAACACCTAAAATTTTATTTGGAAAAATTCTGCATTTGACACCTCAAAGTCTTACTCATCATATTTCGAAATTTACACTTTTAGTCCCTCAATTTCTCAATTCTTTCTAATTTACAACAATTACTAGAATTATTAACTAATTAAGTCCTTTCTAACTAAAATCAACTATTTTTCTTACAATTCTAGTCCCTTACTTATATAACTTCTCAAATAATATAAATATAAAACATTTATTTTATAGACAAATAAATACTTACGAAACATTTTAATTTTCCGAGAACCGGGATGTTACAAATCTTCCATCCTTCTAAAGATTTCGTCCCCGAAATCTATTCTTCAAATAACTTGGGATAAAATTTCTTCATTTCATTCTCCGACTCCCAAGTAAATTCCGACCCCTTTCTATGCTTCCATTGAACCTTAACCATACTAATTTGTTTATTTCTAAGTTGTTTTATTTTCCGATCAAGAATGGCTACCGGTTCTTCTACATAATTCAACTTCTCATCGATTTCTATATCATCTAGTGGAACAAATGTTGTTTCATCCGCAAGACACTTTCTTAATTTTGACACGTGAAAGGTAGGATGAATCTTACTTAGAATTTCGGGTAATTCTAACCGGTAAGCAACTTTTCCAATCCTCTCTAAAATTTTAAATGGCCCGATAAATCTCGGACTTAATTTTCCTCTCTTTCTAAATCGGATTACTCCTTTCCATGGGGAAACTTTCAACATCACAAAATCACCAACTTCAAATTCTATCGGTCTTCTCCTTTTATCGGCATAACTCTTTTGTCGATCTTGAGCCATCTTAAGTCTTTCTCTAATTTGATCTATCTTCTCCGTTGTAATTTGTACGATTTCCTTTTCTCCCAATTCTCGTTGTCCAATCTCACCCCAACATATTGGCGTTCTACATTTTCTTCCATACAACATTGTATAAGGTGCACAATTTATACTCGTTTGATAGCTATTGTTGTAAGAAAATTCTACTAACGGTAAATGGTCATCCCAATTTCCCCCAAAATCTATTACACATGCACGGAGTAAATCAACCAATGTTTGAATTGTTCTTTCACTTTGCCCATCGGTTTGAGGATGATAAGCCGTGCTAATATTGAGTTTCACCCCTAATTCTTCTTTAAAGCCCCTCCAAAAGTGAGAAGTAAAACGTGTATCTCTATCCGAAACTATCGAAGTTGGAACTCCATGTCTTACCACAATTTCTTTCAAAAATATCTCCGCCATTTTCTCCGATGAAATAGCCTCTTTAATTGGTAAGAAATGAGCACTCTTAGTTAATCTATCCACAATCACCCAAATAGCATCATTCTTTCTTCTAGACTTTGGTAATTTTGTCACCAAATCCATGGTAATATTCTCCCATTTCCACACCGGTATTTCTAATGGTTGCATCTTTCCATAAGGCTTTTGGTGTTCCGCTTTAACTTGTAAACATGTTAAACATTTTTCTACATATTTTACTATATCTCTTTTCATACCCGGCCACCAATAATCTTCTTTAAGATCTCTATACATTTTCGTACTACCGGGATGAATAGAATATTTTGACTTATGAGCTCCGTCTAGTAAAACTTTCTTACAATCCGACGTATTAGGAATCCAAATTCTTCCAAATCTAGTCTTTAAACCTCGGCTATCTTCCATTAAGTTTTGCACTTGACCCACAATTCTTTCTCTTTTCCAATTCTCCTCCTTAATTGATTCTAATTGAGCTTCTTTAACCGAATCAAAGAAATTAGCATTAATAATCAAAGCTAAAGAGTAAAGTTATATTTCCGGTTGTGAACTCTTTCTACTTAATGCATCCGCAACAACATTTGCTTTTCCGGGGTGGTATCGTATATCACAATCGTAATCTTTTACCAAGTCCAGCCATCTACGTTGTCTCATACTAAGATCATTTTGAGTAAAGAAGTATTGCAAACTTTTATGATCCGTATAAATTGTACATCTTTCTCCATAGAGGTAATGCCTCCATATCTTTAATGCAAACACAACCGCCGCTAACTCCAAATCTCGTACCGGGTATTTCTTTTCATTTTCTTTCAATTGCCTCGAAGCATAAGCAATAACCCTTCCATGTTGCATCAAAACACATCCTAAACCGGTATATGAAGCATCACTATAAACTACCAAATCTTTCGTTCCATCCGGCAAAACTAACACCGGTGCTTCACTTAATTTCTTCTTTAAAATCTGGAACGCTTCTTCTTGTTTTTCTTTCCATTCAAACTTCTTATTCTTTCTAGTTAACTCGGTTAAGCTTGAAGCTATTTTAGAAAAATCTTGAATAAATCTTCGATAATACCCCGCAAGACCAAGAAAACTACGGATTTCCTTCACATTTTTCGGAGAATTCCAATTAACAATTGCTTCAATTTTCGCCGGATCTACTTTTATACCTTCTGCATTTACTACGTGACCCAAAAATTGAACTTCTTCTAACCAAAATTCACATTTAGAAAATTTTGCATATAATCTTTCTCGTCTAAGAATCTCTAACAATTGTCGCAGATGATCCGCATGTTCTTCTTTATTCTTCGAATATATTAAAATATCATCAATAAAGACTATAACCGATTTATCTAACATCGTTCTACAAACTCTATTCATCAAATCCATAAAAGCTGCGGGGGCATTTGTTAAACCAAAAGGCATAACCAAAAATTCATAATGACCATACCTCGTGCGAAAAGCTGTTTTTGGTACATCTTCTTCCTTTACTTTCAACTGATGGTATCCCGATCTTAAATCTATCTTTGAAAAGAATTTCGCCCCTTGCAACTGATCAAACACATCATCTATCCTCGGTAACGGGTATTTATTCTTGACTGTTAACTTATTAAGCTCTCGATAGTCTATACACATACGCATACTACCATCTTTCTTTTTCACAAATAAAATCGGTGCACCCCACGGAGAAGAACTGGGACGGATAAAACCCTTGTCTAGCAACTCTTGTAACTGACTCATTAATTCTTTCATTTCGGCCGGAGCTAATCTATATGGAGCTTTTGCTACAGGTGCAGCACCGGGAATCAATTCTATTCTAAATTCTACTTCTCTTTCTGGCGGCAAACCCGGAAGATCTTCGGGAAATACATCTACATATTCATTTACTACTTCTACTTCTTTTAATTCCTTCTTATCTTTCTCTTTATCTACCACATACGCAAGGTATGCTTGACAACCTCGGGACATATATCTTCTTGCTTTCATTAAAGAACAAACTGAAATTTCACCACTCTTTTTCTCCCCATAAATAACAACTTCTTTTCCTTCTAAATCGGTAACTTTAATAATTTTAATCTTACATAAGATAATAGCATTATTCTTTTCTAACCAATCCATACCTACTATAACATCAAATTCTCCCATGACCATTGGAATCAAGTCTATCGTAAATTTTGTTGATCCTATCTCTAGTTGATTTTCGTAATAAACATCTGATACAAGAACAATTCGATTATCCGCCACTTCTACTTCTAAGGGATGTTCTAGCTTACTAAGGGGCTTAGAAAGCTTCTTACAAAATTTACTTGACACAAAAGATCTATTTGCTCCCGAATCAAACAACACATAAGCAGGTTGAGAGTTTACAATGAAAATACCTGAAACGACATCAGTCGATTCTTTTGCTTCTACGGTTGTGATTTGAAAGGCACGACCACGGCCTTTATTATCTTCAGCTTTCGGTCAAGAAGCAAAGGAGCTTTCGGTCCTACCAACAACTTCTGATTTTGCGGCAACTTTGGGCATTCACTTTTAATATGCCCCGGGTCCTTACAATAGTAGCAAATCCTTATTGGATTAGGACATTCACTACTAATATGACCCGGCTTCCCACATGTATAGCAACCCATTTGATCGAATTTGCATTCTCCCGAATGATTCTTACCACACTTTCTACAACCATAATCTCTTCTTGATGACTCTTTCTTTTCAAATCTTCTTCCCAAACTTCTACTCTTTTGTTCAAATCTTTGCTTTTTATATGGTTCTTGCACATACTCCACCTTGCGTTTCTTCTTCTCTTCTTCAGTTCTATTCAAAAGATCTAACTCCCTCCTTCTTGCCGCTTCAACCATATCCTCAAAAGTCTTAGGATTATTAGTGGAAACGTGTTCTCTGATGTCGGGACTCAAACAACACAAATAACGATCCATCTTCATCCGTTCACTTACAACATATTCTGGACAAAACCCCGCTCTATCAAGAAATTCATTAGTAATCTCATTCACGGTTCTACTTCCTTGTTGTAATGATAAAAATTCCCGAGTAATTTTGTTCACTGCCGAAGGTGGACAGTAGTACTCCATAAATCTCTTCTTAAAGTCTCCCCAAGTCATCTTCATAATCCCTTCAGCCGGGAATAACCTCACTATAGATTCCCACCAACCTTTAGCTTGATTTCGAAGTAGATTTGATGCATAAATCACCTTATCTCTATCCGCACACTTACAAGTTAGGAATGCACCTTCTACCTCCATAACCCACCGCATACTAACAATGGGATCAATCTCTCCAAGAAAGAGTGGTGGATTGCAGCTTGCGAAGTCTTTATACGTACACCCCTTCTTATAACTTTCTGTGGGTTCTTCTTGATGATCAAAATGATCACCCTCACTTCCTGAATCTTCTTTCTCTTTTTGCTTCAATTCTTTCTCCGCGAGCACGCGGTCTATCTTCTCATCAATAATCTCTACCACATCATCTCTAACCCGTTTAATAATAAACGGTATTGCTTTCTCAAAGGCTTGGCTAATCTCCTTAGCCACAATCGTTTGCATATCTACTTCCTTGTGACCATCATCATGATGGCTACCTTCTTCTTCCATTTCTACAAACTGAAATTAAATTCAGTTAATAATGACATATAAAACTATAATCTATGCACAATTATAGTTTATACGTCATACATATATACTTTCTAACTTTATTTGTCCCTTGTCCTTAACATGCTTCAATCATATTGGATACACATAATATGTCCAAAATTAGCGTTGGCCAGACGTTAATTTCAAACATATTAACTCTTGTACATCCAATACCATCAACGCATAATTAAGACTAAGGCAAATAACTCTTTCTCAACAATTAATCTTTCTTACTCTTATCTCTTCCGCAAGGCAAGCTTCTTCCCCCCTTACAAAGCCTCAGCTTGGGTTTAAGTATCAACCGAGATACCCAACTCACACAAGCCAAGGCTCTGATACCAACTTGTAACACTTGGATCAAAAACACACTAATTTTTTTTTTTTTTTTTTTCTTATAAAAGAAAACATTCAACAATATTTACATAACTTAACCAAAATAGAAATTATCGTTTTACTTCTACTAAAATAACATTTAAGATGTTTAGAGCGGAAGCTCGTTACAAAAGGTTTAACTTCATTTTTAGGTCCCCCTCCATTCTTCCTATGCTTGCCTTGCAAATCCGAGATCCTTTTTACCTACAAACATAACAATCCATAATATACATTAGCATAAAGCTAGTGAGTATACTTAATAACATAGTGATACATCTCCAAGACTATTCAAAGTCTTACTACATACCCTCGCGGTATAGAATTATAGATAACTCTACTCTTTCTCGACTAATAAAAGTCAATTCTAGTTCTCATCGGCATACAAATGTCTTCTCTATGCTTCTCTAACATAATAATATGATATGATATCATTCCCATGCTTAAACTACTTTAAAACACACTAAAAACTGATCTAGGTACTAGTTGCTCCGCAACTGAAACAGTTGCTCCGCAACTCAACATTTCTGGAAATCACCCTTGACTACTGAAGTTGAGTTGCGCCGCAAGAGGATGTCTTGCGCCGCAACTCTCCCTGCAGCAGGGGTGGTTTCCGTTTTGATCATTTCCTGCACTTACATGTTAGTATATGCCACTTTTGACCTTATTTCCGCTAACAACTCTATTTATAACTTGAAATAACTTACTTATGAATCTTCAATACATTAATACAAAACTTTAAACACATAACCATATGAAAATGAGTCTCGTATACTCACCTTGATGTCGAATTACTTTCACTATCTTTACGTTGCCTTCCCCTTGCCTTTATCTTTCAAATCTGAGTTACAAGGTCAAAATACTAAAACTTCAATACTCATAATCACATAACTAACAACTTTATCATACATTTTCTTCTAACAACTTAACATTACTTGGTTAAATCGTTTTCTACCCATTATGTCACTTTTAAGGTCTTTGACCCGTTAACTTTTACATATACATGGAAGTATTTCAAATTACTATCCATTTTGTACACACACATCAACAATACATACAAATGATCATTTCTTTCTCTTTAACCAAATTTCTACCCATTTGCCACTCCTTGGGTCATTTGACCCGTTTGGCAACACCAAATAGAGAAATCATTACACCATATTCTATCTCCTTCATAGAACTAAAACATACAATTCTAACATTAAATTAACATACACAAATGCTCAAATTAATAATTCTCAAGATTATCCCCAAATTATAAAAACCTAACTTTACCAATTAAGCATTTCTACTCTTCAATTAAACATCCAAATTAATATTATAACACATAATATAAACTCAAATTCATCAAATAATAACAAGGATATACATAAATTTACCTTCTTCAATCCAATACCAAATTAGCTAGATTATTCTATCTTCTATTCTTGATTCTCTTTTAATCTTCACTAACCAACACAATTTGATTTGAGAATTTCCAATTACTCTTTGCTTACTCTCAAGAACACACACACATACACTCAAAACACCTAAAATTTTATTTGGAAAAATTCTGCATTTGACACCTCAAAGTCTTACTCATCATATTTCGAAATTTACACTTTTAGTCCCTCAATTTCTCAATTCTTTCTAATTTACAACAATTACTAGAATTATTAACTAATTAAGTCCTTTCTAACTAAAATCAACTATTTTTCTTACAATTCTAGTCCCTTACTTATATAACTTCTCAAATAATATAAATATAAAACATTTATTTTATAGACAAATAAATACTTACGAAACATTTTAATTTTCCGAGAACCGGGATGTTACAATTTTAAACTGATTATGACTAAATTTCGCCGATTATGACCGATTATTGACTGTGGGTTTCATTGATGGATTACTGAATATTTCATTGATAAAGTAGAGATTAAGAACTAATCGCCAATTAATCGGTGGATTAATGGCATTTTAACAACCTTGGTTAAAACTAGTTTTAGAGATTTTTATTCCTAAGTTATTCGATAACACATCCTCGTGGTTATTTCCAATGAAAAAAAGCCCTAATTATGGAATCTCCAATCACCGTAGAACATTACGATTCTAATTCAATATAACTATTCTAATTTAATATCAAGAATATGTTTGGGAAAACTAGCTAGATATTATCTTAAAAAGGTAAATAATTATTTATATAGATTTAGGAGAAAAAAGATAAATAATTATTTTATATTTATTTATAAGGGTGCAAATGAGCCGAACTACTCGTGAGCTACTTGAGTTCGGCTTCTTAAAATCTCGATTTTGAGTTCGAACTCGGTCTTTGCTCAGCTCAATCCATATTTATTTAATTTTTCTGTGCCAAATATGTTTTTGATATTAATAACTGCCGTGTCTATAATCAGGCGCTGTTTGGTATGCTGCAATGAACCATGGAAAGGAATAGTTTATTCCCACTGACTGAAAAAAAAAACTGTTTAGATTGATCTATGTAAAGAAATAAAGTATTCCTCCTATAATTTCATTCAAGGCATAAGCGCTATTTTTATTCTATAGCCCCCTTAGTTTTTAGTCCATTACATTGCATAATAAACAAAAGTTCCAAATTTGCCCTCCACCTTATAGAGAACCATAAAGAATGTTAATTCATCGAGAAAATTTGTACTTACTGGTTAACTCAATCCTTTACTGATTCACATGAAAGATCAATTCTTTTCATTGTATGCATGCACTGACAAATCATATTTTTGAATATGTCATCATTGTTTAAAAGGAAAGAGACCGAGAGTTGATGAAACATGCGTGAGATCAACAACGGGTTTTTGTTTTTTGGATTTTTCAGTCTCTTTCAAATTCGTCTTGCATTATGGGCTATTTTTTTCATAACAGTCTTCAATCTCTATTAAATTCGTTTAGCATTATCAGGGTATTTTTGTCATTTTCAAAAGAACTTTCTCCATTTTGTCCGTTCTTTATCAAGCAACCAACATAATAAGAAAATAAAATGACTCGTTTAATTACCATTATTATTCCATTACAATATTCATTCAATTCATTTCTTATACCATTTTGTCTAACCAAACATACCCTCATTGTATGTGAATATCACATATCTTTAATATATAATAAAAGAGAGGTCTTAAATGGCACATGGCGAAGTAAGTCACTCGGATGAGTTAGATACTTTGGTTTCAACCGTTAGATGAGATTGATGATGTCATCAAATAGTTTTTTCATTTTACACCCTCTTACAATACATATTTGCATTCTCTCTTCAATTTCATCACCATTACAATAAAAAATATTTGTCTCTTATTAGAGTATGATTTACATGTATTTTATTATTCTAAAATCTCTTAATACAAAATATTAAAATATGTGTATAAACGTAAATATATGTATGTTATTATAGCTATAAACAACATGTGTATAAACATATATGTATATTTGTTATATACGTGTAATATCGTATTATCATTATATATTAAAAGAAAATGTTCACAAATATAAAATTTACGATTCAAAAGTTGTCTATATTTAACCACGCTATCGCGTAACAATAATCTAGTATAACATATATAACATATTTCTAATAAAAATATTATAGATTTTAATGATCAACTGAACTTGAAGATAAATTTTATGTAGAATATTAACAAAATGAAAGATTGTTTTCAACAAGATGTATTAATTATGTGGTATTATCTATTTCTCGATTTCGTGTGTCCATCTTTTGTAATCTCTGGCGCATTCGTTCCGTCTTCATCATTGATTGATTCCAAAGAAGTAGTGATGATATCAGCGGCGAGACACATCGGCTTCGGGGCGACTGAGCTAAACCCCAACGGCCCAACCAACGAGTCGATACTTCAAACTTTGCCCCCTTTATATATAACCAACCGTCATCATTCTTCTTCTTCATTTTCCCCAAACCCTAACCCTATTCTACTGTGTGCACGAAGAATCAACAATGTCTGCGATTATGCTGACCTCAGCTGGATGCGTAATAGCGATGCTACAAGAGACACATTCATCGCTTAAACTTCACGCTCTCTCCAATCTCAACAATCTCGTTGATCGATTCTGGCCGGAGATCTCTAACAGCGTTTCAATCATGTAATTATTACTCTCAATCTCTTCATTTTTTCGAGTTACGAAAACTAAAATCCTGCGAGTAATTTCACTTTATTACAACTGATTTTAAAGTTATTTTGATCGATTAATCGTTCAATGCACTTATTCACTCTACTGATGCAATTTTCGAAGAATTTTGTATTATGATATATCTTTTCTAATAGTAGAGGTGGCCTGCCTGTTTGAAATACTAAGCACTGTGATCGTAGACAGTCATGGAACTTCATTTCTGACGACTTTCGATTATACTTGCTGTTTGATAGACTCAGAACAAATAATTATCCAGGATCCTTTCGAAATCTATAAGGATGTTATGTTTGTAACCTGAGGTTTAATTAGCGCAAATACTCTGGTGAAATTAGCTTGATAGTACGTATGAGTAATAATGTTTATGACATGGTTTTGCATGCAATAACAAATTTATATATCATTAGTGCGGATAGCTGCTATACACTTTGTAGAGTTGAATAGCGAAATCCAAATTATCGTAATCACTGTTAGGAGGCACATTACGAATTCAAGAGTCAACATATTCAATATAACTGCAATTTATATGAAAATGATAAAATGAAACATATGGTGAAAAGTTCATCTATATATTGTTAAGAGTTCTTATATTTTTTGTCACATTGGAAATAGATATGTTTAAGACTTTTATCTCACGTGGCGCTATCCAAAAAGAAATGCAAAATAGACTTGGTAGTTGGTACACTATGAAATTGGTTTACTATTAAACAAATATCAGAATAAGGAAAAACAGAGGAATCTTGAGCACTAAAGTATAATGTAATGCCTACTAGTGGGCAAAAAGGTAATTTTGGATTAGGAACTTAAATTGGAATCGTTGCATGTGTTCTGCAACTTTGTAAAGGAAATTGTTGCATTCCTGGGACATAGGTATCTGTTAGGATATATAGGAAATCATTGGGTACTTCGAGTCGAGAAATAAAGAGTAAATGGTTGAAAAGGTATGCATTCATTGACACATATATCCCATTTAGAAGAACAGGGCTCTAGGAGTCCCATATCATATTGGCTTCGTCTGTTTCTTTAAAGTTTAAAATATCAACAAAGGTGAGATGGTTACTATGGCTGACTTCCGTACATATCAAAGAGATCTTACATGGACGAATTTGTCGGATAAAGTTTTCTTGAACAAG
Source organism: Senecio squalidus (assembly GCA_910822075.1). Classification (NCBI taxonomy): domain Eukaryota; kingdom Viridiplantae; phylum Streptophyta; class Magnoliopsida; order Asterales; family Asteraceae; genus Senecio; species Senecio squalidus. The sequence continues at coordinate 18,437,930 of CAJVGC010000589.1, forward strand.
TTTCCTTTATAATGAATTTATTGAAACACATATTAAAGAGATCTATGTAGATAATGAGTACTTTATTTTTTGCATTATAAAGCTTTCTTGAACAAAGTTCCTTTCTAATGAATATATTGACACATTTATTATTCTGTTCTCAGAGAGCATTTATATGAAGATGAAAGGTTTGATCACCGACAGTTAGCGGCTTTGCTTGTTTCAAAGGTCTGTTTCTTTTTCTGCTTCGTCAATGTTGCTAATTTGTAAACATCTGCAAGTTATATATGTATGTCTATTAATGCTTTTACAAGCTTTAGCATTCTTTATATAATAGGTCTGTCAATATTGGCAATCATCTTAGTTTTTAATAATCTGAGAAAACGTATATTTCTAGATTAGGTAACGAGTCTGTTTGCTTATGGTTACATTTCGACAGATATCATAATGTTTGTTGCTATTAGTGATTCAGATTACAAAGTTTCTCCCATGTCGTGCAGATTTATTATTACTTGGGAGAGCTTAAAGACTCATTATCATATGCCCTTAAAGCTGGCAATTTATTTGATGTTTCTGAAGAATCAGACTATATCCAGACACTTGTTGGTAATGGATCACTTTCAAGTTTAAATCATAGTCAATGGTTTGACCTTTAGAGTTGATTACCTACCATATGAACTCATAGTGGATACATGTCGTATATGTGGAAGTATTTGAATAATCTTATGGAGCGTCCCCTCACAAACTATGTCCTTCGATGATTTTTCTTTATTCAGCTAATGCCATTGACGAATATGCGACTCTAAAGAAAGCAGCAGCAGGAACAGATGAAGCTGCATACATACCTAGAAACGTGGACCCTAAGTTGGAAGCAATAGTTGAGAGAATGCTTGACAAGTAAACTAACTTTGACCTCTCCATTTATCTGAACAATTTTTATTGAAATCTTATTACACAAATGACTTTTTAACGATCACAAGTGTCCCTTTATTCGTATAAACATTGTACTCCTTGAATATGCTTCATTTGCTATGTACATTATGGGATATTAACTCGGTGCAATTTATTTGTTGTCTTCTGTTTTTTTTATTACTTTTAGGTGTATCGGGGATGGGAAACATAAGCAAGCTATTGGGTTGGCCATCGAATGTCAAAGGTTGGATAAGCTTGAGAAAGCAATCATAAAAAGTGATAATGTTCATGCAACTCTGTCATATTGCATGAACATATCTCATGAGTTCATCAGTTGTAGAAAATTCAGATCCGAGGTAAACACTTTTGAGTTTTATGTATGAATACTTGCAGCAAAAAGTAACCAACTTTCCTCAAGTTTCTATTGTGCATAATATCTCATTTATCTCTCCTTAAAAGAAACAATCTCTTAAATTATAAATCTATTATGGGAACTAAAAACTTGATGCAGGTGATCTCTCCTAGTAAATATTTAAAAGTTGGTTATCCTAAATTGAAAAATTAGAAGTTTCTTCAAGAAAAGACTAACTGAAAATTTCCTATCTTTATGATAGAGATAGAATACTATATTACCCGGAATAGAAATTCAAGAAAAGTTGGTTACCTTTTTAATGCAATTAGCTTTTTCTTTTTTTTTTTCTTTCCTTAATTTCATAACTCCAGACAATGCTGTCCGACTAAATCACATACGTTATGCTTTTCTTATGAACCTCCCTTGAAGAAGATAAATACATGTTATCTCTATTTCATATATATACCCAATGTGTTTTCACTCAATCTTATCATAGATCTATAAATATTAAATTTTTTCAGGTTCTTGGTCTCTATGTTAAAGTCTATCAGAATATGGAATCTCCAGATTACGTGAATATTTGTCAGTGCCTTATGTTTCTGGATGAGTCCAATGGCATTTCAGACATATTAGAGAAACTAATACGATCCGAGAATATAGAAGATGTAATGCTCGCATATCAAATAGCCTTTGATCTCATTGAGAACGACCGCCAATCAATTCTATCAAGTGTGGGAGACAGGCTCTCGAGTCCCAAGATGCAATCATCTCAAAGTGGGCATCCGTCCATTTCGGAAGACCCTCAAAAAACCAATGAGCCTCTAGCACCTAAGACCAGTGTCCTTGAAACCGAAGTGATATATGCTGATAGGTTGACAAAAATCAAAAGTATTTTGTCTGGGGAAATTTCAATACAGCTGAACCAGAAGTTTTTGTCCTTTCATAACGAGTAAGGAATCTTTTCCATTGTCTTTTTGATGTTTTGTTTTTAATCATGGAAGAATCTTGATAGTGTTGTGTATGTAAAGCAGGTTGGATCTACATATTATTAATACAATAAAAGGATCAGTAGCGAGGAAAAACTTGGTTTGCCACAGTGCAACGTTATACGCTAATGCAATTATGCATGCTGGAACTAATGTGCATGCATTTCTAACCGAGGATATGGTAAATGTCATATTGACTGTACTTGGTGATGGGTCGATTTGGATTTGTTTTCTTTCTTATGGGTCCAAGCCGGTTTTTCTTTTTTTTGAAAATAGCTTATGAGGAAAACATGTTAAACGGGTCGAAAATCGCGATAGTTTATTAATGCATATAACCTCCTAATTCAGTTGTATAAAAAGAGTTTCACAGTTATTTGTCATCATATATTTGATGTTTAAATAATTGGACATAAAGTGGCTCGGTTAACCAAACTCAACCCCAGCCTGTATTGACCAGTTATTCAACTTGTCTGATACGCATATACTGCTTAGTTTGCAGTTCTGAAGTTTGTTGCTTACATATGATGTCAGGACTGGGTTAGGCTGAGGTTTGAGGGTGGGCTCATTGAGTGGGCTAGGTTCAGTGCAACTGCTGGGTCAGGTGTTATTCATAAAGGTCACTTCGGAAAAGGACGAGAACTAAGGGTTGCTTATGGTACTCACGTTGGAGCTGGTGCTGATATTGATTTTGATGCTGATGATGGTCCATATCATGATGGTGGAGCCCTATATGCTTTGGGTCTGATTAATGGAAACCATAGCAAGCTTAATAAAGAATTATTACTCTCTCACATATATACTAATCAAAGGGTACTTTTTTACGAAATTCAAAATTTCCATACTTGGTTTCCTCATGTGTGTCTTTAGGTGGCATGCAAGATAGGATTTTTGGTAATGGGTCAAAACACTTTCCAGTACTGTTCGAAACGGGCTAGTCTGAGTTATCTATTATAGCAAATATAATATTATTATAATAATAATTTAATCTTTGAAGAAAAACTGTCCATAAGGTTATATGAGTAGAAAACTTCGTTTTTGGAGATTTCCGACCAGTTCCCCTTTTAACTAATAAATTTTTTGGAACCCTTTTGAGATAAAAACACTACCCAAGTGTACCCACTTATAAGTAAATGACTAAATGGGTCGAAATGCCTCCTCTTTACTAGTATATTAACTCTAAACCATTTTGGGCGCAGGTTATTCAGCATGGTGCTTGTTTAGGTCTAGGGCTGGCAGCTCTAGGAACTGGTGATGAAAAGGTATATGATGATCTACACAATGTGCTTAAAACCGACAGTGCTGTTTCTGGTGACGCTGCTGGTATTGGTATTGGATTATTAATGGCTGGAACTACGAATGATAAAGCAAAGAAACTGTTAGAGCATGCTCATGAGACAAAACATGAAAAAATCAAAAGGTGAGTTACATTTAATATATCATTACATTATTATGGTTTTTTTATCATTGTTAATTTGTTGTTGTTTTTGTTGTTGTTGGGTAGGGGATTGGCATTGGGTATTGCCCTAACAGTTTATAAAAGAGAAGAAGAAGCGGACAAGCTAATTGAAGAGATGAGCACGGATCAAGATCCTGTTATACGTTATGGTGGCATGTACACATTAGCATTGGCTTACAGTGGGACAGCAAATAACAGGGCTATCCGTAAACTGCTACACTTTGCTATTTCAGATGGAAGCGACGATGTCAGAAGGACTGCTGTTTTAGCCCTTGGATTTGTCCTCTACTCTCAACCCAAACAGGTTGGTCTTATTTAGAAACTCTCTCTTGTTGATTGTCTTCTGTTCATCCTTGTTTAAACCGTTTTTTGTTCTATCATATTTGTTTTCGTGATATCTATTAACCTGTAATTTGGCAAGTTCAACTGTTCCTCATTGACTTTTCAACTTACCGCAGACCCCACGCATTTTGACCGTCCTGTCAGAGTCATACAATCCTCATGTTCGTTACGGGGCTGCTATGGCTGTCGGCATTTCGTGTGCTGGCAGTTGCCTATCCGAGGCTATATCTCTGTTAGAACCGCTGACATATGACCCGGTTGATTTTGTTTGTCAAGGTGCTGTTATTGCAATGGCCATGGTCACGATCCAAGCCACTGACGCTACTGATTCCCGTTTAAGGAACTTCGGGTAATCTCATTACACTCTTCCTAGAGCTGCACAAATGGGTTTGTTTGACTATGCATGCACATAGGATTGTACACAAGTTTATAACCAAGTTTAATGTCTTAAAATACTGTTATCAGTTCTCTTAGCTGAATATTTTCTTCTTGTGCTGTTAAAATTTTAATAGGCGGTTATTGGAGAAAATAATTTTGCATGAATGTGATGGTAGAATTAGCAAAATGGGTGCGATTTTGGCAGAAGGAATTCTGAATGCTGGTGGTAGGAATGTTACCATAAAGTTGCTTTCCAAGACAAAACATGACAAAATGAGCGCAATTGTTGGGCTTGCTGTTTTCACCCAGTTTTGGTATTGGCATCCTCTGATATACTTTATTAGCCTTGCTTTTTCCCCCACAGCTTTCATTGGATTGAACTACGATTTAAAAGTACCATTCTTTGAATTCTTATCATATGCCAAACCGTCATTCGAGTATCCTAGTCCAACATCTGTACCCACTGCTGACACATCAGCTGTAACACTTCCCCCCACTGCTGCGTCGTCCACTTCAACAAGAGCCATGGCCAGAGCTACTAGTAAGAAAGAAGCAGAAAAAGCTAATGCTAGTGCTGACTCAGCTGCCACCTCAACTTCTCGTGACAAAGATGGACAGGTACAGCATTTAAACAACTCTCTCTGTTAAATACAAATTGATTCGAGTTATTATACTTATGATTTTAGTTATATGCAACATTGACAGGTGGATTCAGTGAAAGAAAAGGATGTTGAAGTTGAGCCTTTTTATGAAATTTTGGTCAACCCTACACGAGTAGTTCCCGCTCAAGAGAAATATATCAAATTTTTTCAGGATACCAGATATGTTCCAGTGACGGAAGCTGCTTCTGGTTGTGTTCTTTTAAAAGACCGCTGCCCGAATGAACCAGAACACATGGTTCAAGCCTTCAAACTACCACTCGAATTGACAACATTCACTGCTGGCGCCAGAACCAGGGCCCTCGGCAGCCATGGCGATGAATGATGAGCCTCAACCACCTCAACCATTTAAATACACAGCATGGTAGCATATCATCTGGTACATACATGTACATGTTGGTAAACGTCAATTCAAGGAACATCAAAACTGCTCTGTTATCGTTGTATACTGATCTACTTCTTCTTGATTAAAATCAAATCAAGATTTCACAAATTTGTACCGAATACTTGTTAGTTTGAAAAGTAATTGTTGGTTTGATTTCCATGAAAAACAAATTGCTTAATATTTTTTGGGTAACAACCTAACACGTATTATTTATTTGTATTTTATCAATAATTTATGACATGTTTGGTATTATTCCGAAGTTTGACAAAACTAGTTAAAATACAACTATTTGGTACATGTGTTAATACGTAAACCATAACCCTTAATTAACACTCTAAGGTTGCTTAAAAGAATATTAATAAACTTTTTGCGAAAATGATGGTGAAATTACGGTCAAAACGATTAACAGATAGTGTGGATGATGAACATTGTAAAATATCATTGGTAAGGAAAAATCTTAAATAATTTTGAAAGTGGGAGATTAAATATTGGAAGTTTACAAGGTTTTAATTTGGGTTCTTGAAAAATGATGGTTGAGAATAAAAAAGGAATCCGGAGCATTTTTGGTTAAAATCGTAAAATATTCCCAAAAAAAGATGGGTTTGAAAGGGGACGAATTTTAAAATATGGGATGCTATACGATGTAAGTGTGTTTGAGGGGATATAACCTGTGTAAAGCAAAAACACCCTTTACCTACAACGATTTGAATATCAGTAGATCGATCAAGCCTTAAGGATTGTTATAAAAAGTGGTAAATGGCTGAGGGGGAATCTTGTATGGACACTATTATAAGAGCACGGGGTATGAGATTGTCATCGGTGGCTCGTTGTCACACCCACAACGAGCGCCCCCCTCGTTACCCCACCGAGGTGGCTCGTTGTGGGTTTCGTTGTGGTGGATCGTTGTCTCGACAAATGTTCATTTGCTATTTTTTTTTTCCAACGGTCAAATAATTTAAAAAAAAAAAAAAAAAACCCCAACGGCTTAAAAATGCCGTTAGAAATTTTTTATTTTATTTTATTTTATTTTTATTTACCCACAATTTCACCTATAAATACATTCCCATTTTAACCAAAAAATCACACCATTTCTTAATCTCATTCTATCATTATATCTATAATCTCAATCTGATACATTTCTCAACCGTAAAAATGTCTTCGACGCCTGAGGAGGTGTGCAAAAAGGTGGCATGATCCACGACCGAGGAGGTACTTTTGGCGAAGATGTGGTGTCACATTTATGAAAATTCCGACAGTTGGAGGGGCGGAAATCCCTTTGAATCGACTTGGGATTTGGTTAAAGGCAGTTGTTTCAGTTGAACCATCAGAAACTAAACGTAAGACAAGTTGTTTTTTTTTCCTGCCATCATCGGATCATGATCTCTATCTATATTAGGTTGAACTTGTTCTTGCAGCTAGTGTTTGTTTGCTTTGACAATTACTATCAGACAACTGTTTACTTTTTAGTTTTAATAATTTGTATTATTTTTAGTATTTTTTTAGTTTTAATAGTTTGTATTGTTTTTTTTTATAATAAAATCTTATATTTATCTTATTTAAATGTTAAAAAAAGAAAAATAAAAAAACTGGGGATCCCACATCTTTCACAATCACCCACAATAATCATTATCACACCACCAAAAAGTCACAATCATGATTTTCAATGCCACGTCAGCAAAAAGAAAATCACAGAATCACGAATATCATACCGTGTGCTCTAAAACACTCGTTTACATAGATAAAATATTTAATTCAAACATATAACATTAAATAGTTGGTTCTGTAAATCAAATCACAAAAAGATGTAATATAAAGAACACATAGGGAATAAATCTTGAAGAATATACAATTTCTATCAATTCTAATTGAGATCTAAGAAAGAAAGGCATGTAATAACCAAGAAAAATAGACTTAGGCTTTGAAATAAAATAACATTGGTTAGTAAGAAATAACCTTTTTTCCGACAACACTCATGACATTTGAAATCTGGTGTATCCATATAAAGTAGCACTCATTAAGTAAACTTTTAAATAAGAGATATTAGTATGATTTAATGTGACCCTATATATCATGCCAAAAAATTTCATTGACACCTTAAAAGTTTCGTCTAACAAAGCACAAAAATTAAATCAAGACCCTAAAAAAAGATGACCTAATGACTTGCTTAAGAACCAAGTGGAGCTAAAATGAAGTTAACATGACAATGGCATGAATGTCGCTTAAAGGCTAAACATGTGTACCTTTGAAAATATCCTCGTTATTTGTTTTGTAAAGAGGATAACTATACTCTAAAAATCATTTTTACTCTATATTTAGAGTATTGAGTAATAATTTTCATCTCTAAACATACTCTAAAACCTTATTATATATGAGTATTGAGAATTTTCCTCCAAATATAGAGTATCACTATTCATGATACTCTAAAATTGTAACTATACTCTATATTTAAAGTATGTAATCGGTGAACAATTGTTTTTATAGTTTCAATATTCTTAAAAGATACATTCTCATCCTCTATATATAAAGCACAGGATTGGAGATGGCCTAAACTGGATAATGGGTATACCTATTAAGAGCATCACACGACACATCTACATTATTTCAATAATTGTTATATCTTTTTAATCCTTGAAAAGGATACAAATCATAGCATATTTTCATAGGAAGGCTTGAAATATTCAAATATTTTATTACCTTAACAATATGATATCTTCGTATATGTCTACAATCATAGTTTCCATTTTCTATTAAAAGAGTGGGAACGGATAGCGGCAATAGTAGCAAGATAAAACCATGATCCATCAAGGAGAAGATCCACAAAACGCTATGATCCAAAGCTGCAAATGTTTAACCATGTAGTACCAGTGCATTACTTTCAAACATCATAACATATAAAGCTCATCAGCTTCACGGTGATTAATCAAAGAAGACCGTCAATTTTTGTTGATACTCATTTCATGAAACACTTGGTGGGCAAATAAAAACTAACGCTATGTTCTCGAGTTCTTTTTTTAATAGGAAAGAAAGTAAAGGAAATGAAATATAAAAAGTAGGGTGTTTTTGAGTTTTTTTTTTAATGAAAGGAAATGAAAGCTAAGGAAATGAAAGGGAAGTTTAATGGTTATTCTTTATAAAATAAATTAGTCCATATATGACCAGATTATGAAAGAAATGAGTTTCCTCTACCCACCTTTTCTGCAAAATGACTAATATAACCCTCTAAACCTAGTAATTACCTATGTTTTTCTCCTAAAACTCAAATATGCAGCAATGAACCTATATTTATATGAAGAACATCCATATTTTCACACCATCTAAACAATATTAATTCATGCGCATTAAACAATTTTAAACAAAATTATACATATAATATTATTTATCTAATTCGACATGGACTATGAATTTTATTAGCTTACACAGAAATATATATTTTGCATAAAAGGGTATAATTGTAAAATTGCTTTTGTTATACTTTTCAATTCAAATTTGAAAAATAGATAACTACTTATTTTCCTTTCTTTTCCTATTAACTCGTAAACACAAATAGAATAATATATTTTCTTTTCATTTTTCTTAAATTACTTTCTTTTATCATTATTTCCTTTCATTTCTTTTAAATTAGAACTCAAGAACACAGTATAAAACTTGACAAAGTTCAAGGTTCAAGTTCTATATCTAATACTCTTTCCTACAACCCAAAATTTACAAAAGATATAAAATTTACCAAACAAAAATAAAATATACTCTGATATATTTCAATAATGAAATCTAGAACGAAATCCAATAGTTGTAATCAAATTGAATGAGAAACAAATAACTAAAAACTCGTACTTGTGAAATAGGCGATTGAAGCAATAAATGGACAAGCAACCACTTATATAGTGTTCTCAAGTTTTATTTTTAGGGTAAATAAATTTAAAGGAAATAAATAAATAAATTGTCGTGTTCTCAAGTTTTTTTTTTAGGAAGGAAAACAAAGAAAAGGAAATGATTAGAAGGTAAAGTTTATACATTTTATTCAATAAAACAATCCGACCATATTTGGGGTGATCGTAAAGTAAAATAAATACTTTCCTTTTCTTTACATTACTTTCTTTTCCTTTAATTTTAGACTCGAGAACAGAAGGCGATGTGTTCATAAGTTTTAATTTGAGGGGAAAGGAAAAAAAAGTAATGTAAAAAATTAAAATACATGTTCTTAAGTTTTTTTTAAAGGGGTAAAGGATTGGAAAGGAAGTGATTGGAAAGAAAAGTGGTAGACTTTTTCAGTAAGATATTTACTTGCCAAATATGTGGTGTATCTATAGTAAAGTATATCCTAACAAACTTTAATTACATATTTACCCCCATCAATCCTATAATACCTGATTATTATCTCTCATGTAAATCTCTCTAGATACTGGTTCACTCCACATTCTCTTCTCAAGACCTGATCATCATCCCTCCTTTCTCCAAAACAGGTGATTATCTATGAAATTATTCTTTATTATTTACAAATTATTATCACATATATGCTAAATAGGCTGCATTTTTTAATCACATTCTCTATTAGGTTTCATGAATATTTTTTAATCACTTCTTTTATGTAATTGTTCTCTATTCTTCTTATTTATTGAATCTTATATTTATGAATCCCTAATCAAAATAAAAAACATCGTCAATACTTTTGATTGCAATTATTTTTAATTGGCCTTAACAAAAAAAAATCTGTTAATTGGTTAATACACAGACTGTAATAATGCTTCGAGAAATACCAATTGTAGCAATTAAACGTTCACTGCTCTTATTATCATAATAATAGAATGTATGGAGTTTACAAAGGTAATAAACAACTGATACTTGTGTGGTGATTTTGATATCTGTTGCTGATTTCGGTAACGAAGTATGTAATTGTTCTTTCCACTTTTAAACATTTTTTCTGGTGTATTGGTGTATCTACATCGAGTCTCATTTCATGGTGCTTTTATAAAATTAGGTTTAATTATCTTAATTTATATAAAAAAACTTGATTACGGTGAATCAACTGTGAATTGGCCCATTATAAATGTTTAAAACAAGGTCTCGAACGTAATAAAAATGTGTAAAAATGGAATGTTATAGGATGTAAGGATATTTGATGAGGAGATATAACAAGGGTGTTTGAAATGGGGGTCGGGTGGACGGGACGTGAGATTGGGTTTGGGGTCGGAATAGGGAAATGAGGGGTAGGGCGACAAATGGCTAATGGCTACCCTGAAAATCGACAACTTACCCGCATAAACTTTGTATGACACTCTAATTAACCATTACAACCAATAGACTCACATTTTTCTTTTTACCCCACCTGAAAATTACAACTTACTCAAAATACAAATACAAAGATCAAAAGAAGTAACAAGCACTAGTGGCTTCAAATTTGGCACATACGAACCCTACAAATTGTTACTCACTTGAAGGCGACAAGTGCGATCATTCATCCATAAATCCCAATTTAAAACTCTGCTCATTCAAATGGTTTAGATAGTATGTCTCGGACAATGCTTTTGATACTAGCATTATTTAATTGAAGATCGATCAACGATATCGTTTCTTATAAACACAGATAGTTTTTAAAGCAAACAAATATCATTTTGGCAAGCTGTGGTGTGGAGCACGACATATATAATTTGGAGGATGCGCAATAATGTTATTTTCCAGAAAAGTAAGACCAATGCCTCTAACCTTTGCAACAAGGTACAACTTCTATCGTTTTTTTGAATTCTGACACAAAGATTTCAACATATTTGGTGTTTGGGTACAACGTCTATTGACTTATGAGAATGTATACAAAGTTAGAGATTTTATTTTTATAGAGTTTGTAATTAATATTCTTTTGGTTCTTTAATAAATTTTGCATTACAAAGAAAAAATTAATGTAGCATTAATCCTTTTGAGACTTTGTTACATTGCGATGCAATTAGCATCCGATCTTATATATTAACTAACTAACTAATGAGGGACTTCTACAACGACATGTGCTTTAATGACGTACTGGACGCAAAGTTGTTAAGATCGGGATCTTACTATGGATCGTTTTTTTCTTTGCAAGATCGGGATCGAAAGATCACATCGGGATCGGAATCAGGATCATAATATCATAACACTAGGTTGTAGTCACATTCATATTCATATAATATACAATTCATATCAAATACCAATAGTATGTCATAATTGTTAATATCTAAATTAATTAAACGAGTTTAATAATAATAATAGAGACTTAGATTACTTAATTGAGTTAGTATTAATTTTGTTACATATATTGGTTGATAGAAGTAAAAAAAAATATGAAATTTCTTTTATTTACGTATCTTAGCTAGTTATACGATTTTTTTTTTTAGTTTATTTGAACACAGTTAGTTAATTTATATTTTTTTGGTTCCACAATTGAAGTAAAGTAAGATCGAATAGAATCGAGATTCTACGATTTTATGATCAAGATCGGGATCCTATTAAGATCATATACTCTCTCAGAGATCCTACAAAGAGTCGGATCTTTTTCACTAAACGAGATCGTAAAATCGTAAAATTTTAAGATCTACATCGGGATCTTAACAACCGTTTCTTCACTCCATTAAGAAAATCACTTATTTTTTTATATCTCTTTATGATTTAAATAAAATATCATTAGTTTGTTATAATTTTTAACTATATTAATCTGAGCAATTATTTAGTAATTATTGTATTGCTTTCATCGATGTTTTTTTGATACAAAAATAAAATTTGTTTTAAATCATTGATTGTAAGACTACGCGGTGTGGCTCGTGATAGGGGCGTTATAACGCCACATCATCGTCAATAACGCCCACCATCCGCTCCGATGGGGCGTTATAGGGCGTTATCGCCGGGCGTTTTGGGCTTGGCGTGTTTCTGCTCACGGCGTTTTGGGCGCCCCTTGTTGATGCAACGGTCATTTGACCGTTGGGAAGTGTTTAAAATAAAAAGTTCTATATAAACACACAACTACACACACAAATATATATACAAATACAAAAAAACACACACAAAGTTTTATAAAATGTCAAGTTCGGATGAAGATGCACTTGTAGCCGAAGCGATTATGGCTGTTGCTAACTATGCAGCTCAACAAATCCAAAGACCAATCACCTCAAGAAGAACCGCAATAGAACGTAACCGTGAAGCAGCTCAAACACTACTAATGGAATCTTACTTTTCTCCGGGTTGCACCTACACCGACGAACAATTTACCCGTCGTTTTCGAATGAGGAGGGAGCTATTTCTCAAGATATGCCACGATTTTGAAAACCATTTTGATTATTTTAGGCAAAAATTTGATGCTAGAGGAAGGGCTGGGTTTACACCGATTCAGAAATGCACCTCCGCCATACGACAACTTGCTTTTGGCACTTGTAGTGACATATGGGACGAGTATTTAAAAATGTCCGAAAGAGTTTCACGTGAATCCCTTGCCAACTTTTGCGAAGGTAAATTTTTAACCTTTACTTTTTTAATTAGTTTACTTTAAAACTTATTTTTACTTAAAATGTAATAATATCTGAAATAGGTGTGGTTTCTTTATACGGCAAGAGATATTTACGCCGTCATAGTTGGAGTGACATACAGCAGATTACTTCGGTTCATGATGAAAAACACAATTTTCCCGGTATGCTAGCCAGTTTGGATTGTATGCATTGGGAGTGGGAAAATTGTCCTGTGGCTTGGGCTGGTCAATACCATAGGGGTGATCACAATCACCCTTCCATTATGTTAGAGGCTACGGCCTCTACTGATTTGTGGATATGACATGCATTTTTTGGGTTTGCTGGAGTGAATAATGACATCAATGTCTTGGATCAGTCACCGCTTTTCAACAACATTGAGAATGGGACGGCTCCCGATCAGTCGTTTATTGTTAACGACACAACCTACAAATACGGGTATTACCTCGCTGATGGTATTTATCCAAAATGGCCGGTGTTAATAAAGTCTTTCAGGGAAAGAGACGAATTAAACGAGAAGCGTAACCATTTTAAAAAAGCCCAGGAATCTTCAAGAAAGGACATCGAACGGGCATTTGGAGTGTTGAAAAAAAGGTGGCATATAATTAAAAACCCCGCAAGAGCTTGGAGTTTAGAAAAAATTAAAAACGCGATGTACGCTGCTATAATTCTTCATAACATGATTTTGGAAGACAAAGGTCTCGCGTATTGTCAAGCTTATGATGAGAATGCCACAGAACCAGAAGTCCAGATTACCTTTGAAGAGAAACAACAGAACATACTTGACATGCGTGACGAAGATACCCATCACAGTCTGGTAGCCGATTTGATCGAACATGTCTGGTATTACCGCCCCCGAGGAAACAACGTTGAAGATTGAAGTGTTTTTTTTTTTAAATTGTATTTTTTTAACGTCTTTTAGTTTAATCGTAATATGTTTTTTAATAAATTGTATTGTGTGTTTTTTTTTTTTAATAAAAATACAACTTTTTAAATTTCATTTATATAAAAAAAAATAATAAAAAGTAATGATTACAAAATAACCTCTATCACTCCACATCATCACTAACCACTCCACCCATTTTCTATCACTCCACATCATCACACTCTCTTTCCTAAAATCACACTTTCTTTCCTACAAATCACCTCTATCACTCCACATCATCATCACCCACACACAACCACTCCGCATAGTCTAAGGCATTTTCAATTTTGAATATCATCTCGTTTGAAGCCAAAGATTACGAGAATAAAAAATCTAGGTTTAGATGAAAACAAAACGTTTTATTTTAGTATGTAAATAAGAAAAAATTCAATAGTTCAATACTATTTTATCGTTTGTCGTATCTCTTCCAAACAATGCAAAATTCAGATTACGATTGATTTTAAGGACTAATTACTTCCCGAGGTTGGACCATGTTCACTTCTCACGGAAGATATGAGGTTGCTTAGCTTAGATGTAGGAAACATTTTGCAAAAATCACTTCAAATTTAGACAATTAGACCCGAGTGTCAATACTATTTACTTTTATTTTTTTTCAATGACTTTTTGATCCGGTAAAATGTCCATAACATGAATCGAACTTACTGCCTCTCATATTTGATAATGATTTTATTAAATTTAAAATTGTCGTCAGACACTTTTCTCCAAGACACAATTTAAAGAACAAATATAATATTATTATAATAATAATTTAATCTTTGAAGAAAAACTGTCCATAAGGTTATGAGTAAAGAACTTCGTTTTTGGAGATTTCCGACCAGTTACCCATTTAATTAATAAATTTTTTGGAACCCTTTTGAGATAACACTACCCAAGTGTACCCACTTATAAGTAAATGACTAAATGGGTCGAAATGCCTCCTCTTTACTAGTATATTAACTCTAAACCATTTTGGGCGCAGGTTATTCAGCATGGTGCTTGTTTAGGTCTAGGGCTGGCGGCTCTAGGAACTGGTGATGAAAAGGTATATGATGATCTACACAATGTGCTTAAAAACGAATGTGCTAAACATGTGTACCTTTGAAAATATCCTCTTTATTTGTTTTGTAAAGAGGATAACTATACTCTTAAAATCAGTTTTACTCTATATTTAGAGTATGGAGTAATAATCTTCATCTCCAAACATACTCTAAAACCTTACTTTATATTTACAGTATTGAGAAATTTCCTCTAAATATAGAGTATCACTATTCATGATACTTTAAAATTGTAACTATACTCTATATTTAAAGTATGTGATCGGAGAACAATTGTTTTTAGAGTATCAATATTCTTAAATGATACATTCTCATCCTCTATATATAAAAACATAAGGTTGAAGATGGCCTAAACTGGATAATGAGTATACCTATTAAGAGCATCACACGACACATCTACATTATTTCACTAATTGTTATATCATTTTAATCCTTGAAAAGGATACAAATCATAGCATATTTTCATAGGAAGGCTTGAAATAATCAAATATTTTTATTACCTTAAGATCGAATATGATATCTTCGTATATGTCTACAATCATAGTTTCCATTTTCTATTAAAAGAGTGGGAATGGATATAGCGGCAATAGTAGCAAGATAAAACCATGATCCATCAAGGAGAAGATCCACAAAACGCTATGATCCAAAGCGGCAAATGTTTAACCATGTAGTACTAGTGCATTACTTTCAAACATCATAACATTAAAAGGTCATTAGCTTCACATAAAAAAATATAATTATTCATGAGCAGGTGATTAATCAAAGAAGTCCGTCAATTTTTGTTGATACTCATTTCATGAAACACTTGGTGGGTAAACAAAAACTAAAACTTGACAAAGTTCAAGGTTCAAATTCTATATCTAATACTCTTTCCTACAACCCAAAATTAACAAAAGATATAAAATTTACCAAACAAATATAAAATATACTCAGATATATTTTAATAATGAAATTTAGAACGAAATCCAATAGTTGTATTCAAATTGAATGAGAAACAAATAACTAAAAACACATACTTGTGAAATAGGCAAGTGAAGCAATAAATCGACAAGCAACCACTTATTGTAGAAATTGGATTTGTCAGCAGGAACTCGACTGAGCTTTAATATTTAGCCTCGAGCTCGACTTGGTTGCTAAAACTCGAGCTCGAAACTTGACTCGAGCTCGATTGTTATACATTTCAAGCTCGAGGTTGGTAAATATTCGTTATATAAACTCGACTCGACTCGCTTTATATACATAATACCTTATATAATATGTATTTAAAAGGGTAAAAGTGTAATTTAACATAAGCTCGATAAGGCTCGCGAGCCTCACGAGCCGAGTAATTTTTGAGCTCGAACTCGACTCGAAAAATTACTCGAGTAACTCGAGCTCGAGCTCGACTCGTTTAAATCAAGCCGATTTCGAATAATTTGCGAGTCGATCTCGAGTATCTCGCGAGTTGTCTCTTCTCGTTTACACCTCTAGCTATATCTAGAGGGAGTTTTTAATTTTGAAAATAAAAGCTTGTAGTCCTCTTAAATCTCCTAAAAGCCCCTTACCAAACATACACTTCATAATCATAACTGAATAATACGCAATTAAAAGAAATCCAAAATTTTAGAAAATGACAAATAGGATGTCTTCTAAAGAGTGTATCCACCTCAGCAATCTCAAACCCTCTTTTAGTTATATTTATAGATTTAAAATTATATGCGTGTGAATGTTGTCTTATTAAAAACTTTGTTAGAAAAACTCAGTGGGAGAAAACCATAGCTAAGAAAAAAAGAGTCCAACATGTTGATTCCTCTAATAATCACATAAGCTCATTGAGTCGACACATGCCAATACCATGAACCAACTTCTTAAATGTCGATGTAGGAAGTGACTTCGAAAATAAATCTGCTAGATTATCTCTTGAACGAACTTGTTGAACAATAATATCACCATTCTTTGTAGGTCATAAGTAAAGAAAAACTTTGCAAGATATGTTTGGTTCTATCACGTTTGATGTACCCTTCTTTTAACTGAGCATGCATGCTGCATTATCTACATTCAAACCGTTGGTTCGTCCTTTTCTGAACAAATACCACAAGATCTCCTAATATGTTGTATCACATTTCTTAACCAAACACATTCTCGACTCGCTTCATGGATTGTCAATATTGTTTGATTAACATTTAACATAACGCCACAAGTTTGTCGTGCTGCCACTTGTGAATATGTAACCAATTTGAGATTGACTGGTATGAGGATCAAACATATCCTGCATCTACAAAACCATCTAGACTTAGTTTTGGATGAGTTACTAAAATATTAACTCATAGCTTTTGTACCTTAAAGCTAACGAAATCTTTGTTTTACCTCATTCCAATGCCTCCTTGTAGGACATGAGCTATATTTAGACCACAAATTTAAAGAAATTGATATATCAGGTTATTGTAAAAGATTGATTATTTTGTCAGTTATTAAAAATAAATATGTTACAACCAAACAAATCATACAGATGATATTAAAACTAACCCAACATACTTGGGTTCCTTTTTGATCCTATACGACCATTTTTCAAGTAACCCAAATTAAAAGCCTGTCAACTTTTAATATCTCCACTTTCGAAATTATGTAAGATTTTTCCTATTTTACCCATTATTTTAATTTTCATCATCCACGCTATCTTTTACCTTAAAAGTTATAAAAATGGAATGTTATAGGATGTAAGGATATTTGATGAGGAGATATTACAAGGGTGTTTGAGATGGGGGGTTGGGTGGATGGGACGTGAAATTGGGTCTGGGGTCGGAATAGGGAAGTGAGGGCTAGGGCGACAAAGGGCTAATGGCTACCCTGAAAATCGACAAGTTACCCGCATAAACTTTGTATGGCACTCTAACCATTACAACCAATAGACTCACATTTTTCTTTTTACCCCACCTGATTATTACAACTTACTCAAAACAGAAATACAAAGATCAAAAGAAGTAACAAGCACTAGTGGCTTCAAATTTGGCACATACGAACCCTACAAATTGTTACTCACTTGAAGGCGACAAGTGCAATCATTCATCCATAAATCCCAATTTAAAACTCTATTTTTGATCTTCTTGTTACTCATTCAAATGGTTTAGATAGTATGTCTCGAACAATGCTATTGATACTAGCATTATTTAATTGTAGATCGATCAACACTATCATTTCTTATAAACACGATAGTTTTTAAAGCAAACAAATATCATTTTGGCAAGCGGTGGTGTGGAGCACGACATATATGATTTGAAAGATGCGCAATAATGTTATTTTCCAGAAAAGGAAGACCAATGCCTCTAACCTTTGCAACAAGGTACAACTTCTATCGTTTTTTTGAATTCGACACAAAGATTTCAACATATTTGGTGTTTGGGTACAACCTCTATTGAATTATGAGAATGTATACAAAGTTAGAGATTTTATTTTTATAGAGTTTGTAATTGATATTCTTGTGGTTCTTTAATAAATTTTGCATTACAAAGAAAAAAATCAATGTAGCATTAATCCTTTTGAGACTGTTACATTGCGATGCAATTAGCATCCGATCTTATATATTAACTAACTAACTAATGAGGGACTTCTACAACGACATGTGCTTTAATGACGTACTGGACGCAAAGTTATTAAGATCGGGATCTTATTATGGATCGTTTTTGTTTTTGCAAGATCGGATCGAAAGATCGTATCAGGATCGGAATCAGGATCGTAATATCATAACACTAGGTTTTAGTCACATTCATATTCATATAATATACAATTCATATCAAATACCAATAGTATGTCATAATTGTTAATATATAAATTAATTAAACGAGTTTAATAATAATAATAGAGATTTAGATTACTTAATTGAGTTAGTATTAATTTTGTTACATATATTGGTTGATTGAAGTAAAAAAAAATATGAAATTTCCTTTATTTACGTATCTTAGCTAGTTATACCATTTTTTTGTTTTTTTTTTAGTTTATTGGAACACGGTTAGTTAATTTATATTTTTTTGGTTCCACAATTAATGTAAAGTAAGATCGAATAGAATCGAGATTCTACGATTTTATGATCAAGATCGAGATCCTACTAAGATCGTATACTCTCAAAAATCCTACAAAGAGTCGGATCTTTTTCAATAAACGAGATCGTAAAATCGTAAGATTTTAAAATCTACATCGGGATCTTAACAACCGTTTCTTCACTCCATTAAGAAAATCACTTATTTTTTTATATCTCTTTATGATTTAAATAAAATATCATTAGTTCGTTATAATTTTTAACTATATTAATCTGAGCAATTATTTAGTAATTATTGTATTGCTTTCATCGATGTTTTTTGATATAAAAATAAAATTTGTTTAAATCATAGATTGTAAGGCATTTTCAAAATATTGAATATCATCTCGTTTGAAGCCAAAGACTACGAGAATAAAAGTCTAGGTTTAGATGAAAACAAATCGTTTTATTTTAGTATGTAAATAAGAAAAATTTCAATAGTTCAATATTGTTTTATCATTTGTCGTCACTCTTCCAAACAATGCAAAATTCATATCACGATTGATTTAAGGAATAATAACTTCTCGAGGTTGGACCATGTTCGCTTCTCACGGGAGATATGAAGTTACTTAGCTTAGATGCAGGAAACATTTTGCAAAATTCACTTCAAATTTTGACAATTAGACCCGAGTGTCAATACTATCTTTCTTTAATTTCTTTTATGTAATAACTTTTTGATCCGGTAAAATGTCCCTAACATGAATCGAACTTACTACTTCTCAAATTTAATGATGATTTTATTAAATTTAAAATTGTCGCTAGACACCTTTCTCCAAGACACAATTTAAAGAACAAATCACCATATGACCAATAATGTTATGGTAAAAGTCAAAAAAACCATACGAACTTTCTCATTTGTAGCGTTATAATAAACCAACTTCCGATAATACTTGTACTTTCAAAATCCGTCACTATGTGATAAAAAAAATTCAAAATTTTATTGACTTTACTGGTTACCGTTGAATTCTTTTTAACCGGTAATTTTTAATTTTTTTAGTCTTATCGATTTCCAGGGTAAAAGTCAAAAAAAACTATACGAACTTTCTCATTTGTAGTGTATAAACCAACTTCCGATAATACTTATATAATACATGAACTATCAAAATTCGTGGCAATATAATAAATTTGTAACCGATTACCTGTAATGTTTCCAACAATGCATCCACGTCAGATTATTGCTGACATGTCATACACGTAGATGACGTGTATGACATATCAGCAATAATGTGACGTTGATGCCTTGTTGGAAGCATTGCAGGTAACCGGTTACAAATTTATCATATTGTCACGGATTTTGAAGGTTCATGTATTATACAAGTAATATCAGAAGTTGGTTTGTTAAAACGCTACAAATGAGAAAGTTCGTATGATTTTGATCAAATTTTTGAAATTTCTTTTGTTATGTCAAGACCATATATAGTAAGTTTGAGTAAAAAATTATTGGTAAAACAAAAGGGGACTAGTTTTATGTGAAGTTTATGATTGCAATACTCAACTCAAAGCATGATTGATTGTTGAGAGTAGGGCCAAACATGGTCCAAAATGGGAGCAGCAAACCACATGTTACATTATATATCTATATATTTACATTACATGTTGCAATTGCCAGTCTTGATGATGATGATAGGTTGCTTTCTATTTCTGATTTAGGCTTCTTCATAACTATCACTACTTCTTTTCACAGTCTTGGAATAACTTTCTTGTTCCTGTACAAAAACTTAATGTAAAGTCGGGTCTACTAGTCCCCTCGTACACAATTGACCATTATACCCTTTTCCGTAAATGAAACGGAAAGCGGGAGGCAATACAAACTGGTTATACATTCCATTACTGTTTAAAAAAAGATTAAGATTAGTCAAACAACCACTCAAATAAATTATTATATGTATTAGATTAGATGACACTTCCAACTTTAATGATGAAACTTTAATCATTCTCAGGTTCCCACTATACTATAGCATACAAAAAGCTTAAGTTAGCTCAACTGTCAAACTTTCACAAACTAGTTTCTAGCTTTTAATTCTTTTACTTGAAATATCACTCTTGTTACTCCGTGTTTTTACTGTCAATTTGATATGCAAAAAGCCCAAAACACATTTTTAAGTATTTCGATATAAAAATGTTTTACCTTATATTAAACAAAAGTAAACAACATACCATGCAATCCCTAACACCTTTTAAGTGTAACCAAACGGGGAACGTTAAAGACTCCTTTATACTCCATGATAACTTGTTTAAAGAAAAACAAAAAGAGTAAAAATACTTTTATCATTAAATAGATAAAGGAAAATAAAAAAGGTGCAGACTGACACAATTGTTAACAACACAAGATTCTTCCCAACTCTATACAACCAAAACAGGCCCACAACATCATCTTTTACCAACCATTTCCCAAAAATAAGACTCCAAAAAGTATCCACATTTTAACATCAAAATCGGTTATAAATTAACCATTATTATGATATAATTAACAAATATATTAATCAACTTAAGATTAAAGAAAATAAAATGGGAGAGGTAATGTATAGATAGACGGACCTTAATGGAGGCCCAGGGGGGTTGCAGCCCTCCCACAGTTCGGGAAAATCGTGCGTTTTCACTACCTCAATCCGAGGAATTATCAGTTTGTTATATGTTGCAAGGACCGCTGCAGCGTTTCGGCCCCCTGCTTAAAAATTTCATGTTCCGTCATTTAATGTATAATTTATAAAAGTGTATACATGAGATGCATTTTATCTCTTCATTTGAGGTAATATTTATACTACTAATATACACTATTTATTTATCAAGATTAGTAATATTACAAGACAAGTATGTATGATAATAGTTTCATGGATTGGACATGAAGTTTGACAATGTGTTCATCCATTTGAATCAATAATTCATAACACTCCCCTTTGGATGACACATTTTAAATCAGAGTTCAACTGTAAACTACTGTCTCGTTAAAAACCTTGCCAAAAAAAACCAATGGAAAAAACTTTAACTAAGGGAAAAAGAGTGTAGTGTATAGTTGACTCTCCCTCATTTATACATCCATAAACTGTTACGTACTATGCAAGTGTCTAATTCCAATATCATAATCATGCTTTCTGAAAGTTGCAGTAGGAAATGCCTTCGTGAAAAAATCTGCTGAATTGTTGCTAGATTGAACATATTTCATTTCAATCTGATCATCCTTTATAACGTCTCGTGTCTATGAGAAAAATCTTGGTGGTATATGTTTAGTTCTGTCTCTCTTGATATACCCCTCATTCATCTATACGACACAAGCTGCATTATCTTCGTAGATCAGAGTAGCAGTTTTGTCCGTCTATAGTCCACAAGAGGTCACAATAAGTTGTGTCATCGATCTTAACCATCCACACTCTCTACTAGCTTCATGTAGTGCAATAAATTCAGC
The DNA here is from genome assembly GCA_910822075.1 of Senecio squalidus. Lineage (NCBI taxonomy): Eukaryota > Viridiplantae > Streptophyta > Magnoliopsida > Asterales > Asteraceae > Senecio > Senecio squalidus. The sequence goes on from CAJVGC010000589.1 coordinate 18,460,291, forward strand.
ATGATTTGAAGATGTTGCAAGTAGAGTTTGTTTCTGAGAACGCCATGAAATTGAAATACCTCCATTCATGAATACATATCCAGTTTGAGACCTAGCTTTATGAGGATGAGATAAATAACTAGCATCTGCATAACCAATCAACCCTTGTTTGGAATTGTTAGAATAAAATAAACCCAAATCAATAGTCCCTCGAAGGTATCGAAAAACATGTTTGATTCCGTTCCAATGTCGTTTGGTGGGACATGAACTGAATCTTGCTAACAAATTAACTGCAAAAGAAATATCAGGTCTAGTACAATTAGTAAGATACATAAGAGCTCTAATTGCACTTAGATATGGTACTTCAAGACCAAGAACATCTTCTTTTTCTTCGCAAGAACGAAATGGATCATTGTCAATGTTGAGTGATCTAACAACCATTGGAGTGCTTAAAGGATTTGCCTTTGTCCATGTTGAAACATTTTAAAACCTTCTCGGTATAATTTGATTGATGTACAAGTATTCCATTATGTATGTGCTCAATTTGTAAACCAAGACAATATTTGGTTTTTCCAAGGTCTTTCATTTCACATTCCTTCTTTAAAAGTACTACTACTTCATTAATTTCAGTGGTTTTTCCAATAATGTTTAAATCATCAACGTAGACAGCTATGATCACATATCCAGATGTTGTTTTCTTAATAAAGACGCATGGACAAATAAGATTATTTGTATAGCCTTTACTTATCAAAAAATCACTCAAACGATTGTACTACATCCTTCCAGATTGCTTTAAACCATATAAAGGTCTTTGTAATTTTATTGAGTACATTTTTTGGGTTTTGTACTTAATGTTTCGGGAATTTTAAATCCTTCTGGGATCTTCAAATAGATATCACTATCCAGTGATCTATACAAGTAAGTAGTAACAACATCCATGAGACGCATTTTTAAATTCTTAGAAACTGCTAGACTAATTAGATATCTAAAAGTGATAGCATCCATAACAGGAGAATATGTTTCACCGTAATCAATCCCCGGTCTTTGAGAAAAACCTTGAGCCACAAGTTTGGCCTTGTATCTTATAATTTCATATTTCTTATTAAGTTTACGTATAAAAATCCATCTGTACCCTACAGGTTTCATGGATTTGGGAGTGATAACAATAGGTCCAAAAACCTTCCGTTTATTGAGAGAATTTAATTCAGCTTGCATGGCGTCTTTCCATTTAACCCAATCATGTCTGTTTTGACAATCAATAACACATTGAGGTTCAGGATCATCACTTTCATTCATAACCTCACATGCAACATTATATGAAAATATTTCATCAATATTTTCCATTTCGTTTCGGTTCCATAATGCATGTGTATTTTCATAATTGATTGCAATCTCTTTATTATTATCATTCAATTCCTCTACTGGAGAAATGATGATATTTTGTGTTTCTTCAAGAACACTTTTCTCGTGATCATTTTCATTCTCTGCACCTTTTCTTTTACGGGGATTTTTATCTTTGGAACCAATAGGTCTTCCACGCTTCAAGCGTGTTTTAGAATCTTGAGTGACTTTATTGTCAGATTTTCCATCTGGGATCTCAATTCGAGCTGGAGCGTTAACAGCTCGTATATATGATTTGGTCACTCTTTTTGTATCAAAAAATGCATCGGGTAATTGATTTGCAATTTGTTGCAAGTGCATAATCTTTTGAACTTCCGTTTCACATTGTTTGGGGCGAGGATCAAGATGCAACAAATAAGGTTCACACCATGAAACATCTTTTTCTTTGATTTTATTTTCTCCCCCTAATGTTGGAAAAGTTGCTTCATTAAATTGGGAATCAGCTAGACGTGCTGTAAAAACGTCACCTGTTAGTGGTTCAAGATATCTTATGATAGAAGATATTTCATATCCAACATATATTCCTAACAGGTCCCATTTTCGTACGGTGTGGTGGTGCAATGGGAACATATACAGCACAACCAAAAACTCTAAGGTGAGAAATGTTTGGCAAAAGCAAGTTGCATGGGAGAATACATATGATTAGCACTTGGTCTTAAACGAATCAGTGATGCAGCATATAAAATTGCATGACCCCATATTGATATAGGTAGCTTTGTTCTCATTATTAATGTTCTAGCTATTAGTTGAAGACGTTTAATCAGTGATTCTGCTAAACCATTTTGCGTGTGAACATGAGAAACTGGATGTTCAACAACAATCCCTACAGACATACAATACTTATCAAATGCTTGGGATGTAAATTCAACGGCATTATGAAGTCTTACCCTTTTAACAGTGTAATCACTAAAATGTGCTTTTAACTTGATAATTTGAGCCAGAAATTTTGCAAATGCCACATTACGAGTTGAAAGTAAGCAAACATGAGACCATCTACTTGATGCATCTATTAAAACCATAAAATATCTAAATGGTCCACATGGTGGGTGAATTGGTCGACATATGTCACCGTGAATTCTTTCAAGAAACACAGGTGATTCATTTTCAACTCTAAGTGGTGAAGGTCTCACAATTAATTTTCCAAGAGAACATGATTTGCATGGAATTATTGAACATGATTGAGGTATCTTATGATCCTTCAATGGATTTCCATGAGTACTTTCAACTATCCTTCGCATCATTGTTGATCCTGGATGGCCTAATCTGTCATGCTATAAAGTAATTATTCCATGATTACTATATTTTTCTTTCACTACCATATTTGATTCCACCACATGCATGTGTATAATGTAAACCCATATGAAGTCTTGGTAGTGTTTCTGGAGCTTTGTTCTTTTCAACAATATGAAAATATTTCTCATGAGCTATAATCACTGTTTGAGTATCTTATTCAGTAAGGTGTATTTCACTAAAACTCAATAAATTTCTCGACGACTTTGGAGAAAATAAAGCATTATTTATCAAAAGCTGTGTACCATTAGGTAGCATAAAATTAGCCTTTCCCATTCTTTCTATCAGGTCTACGGGTGCTGATATAATACGAATGGTTGCTTTTGTAGGTTTCAGTTCAGAGAAATATTTCTTAGTTTTCAGTATAGTGTGTGTGACACCACTATCTGGTATGTAAAGATCTCCGACCTTTGTTTGATGTTGTATTCCAGTGGAACTCATATCAAACTTCAACTATTAAAAAATAAGAAATGAGTCAATTAGATAATTACAAAAGGTATATTTATTGCATAAATATTACATGGAAGACAAAAACAAGTTAAGAAATTAAAAAACATAGTTATAAAAGAGAAACATAGTTATGGAAACATAAACATAGTTATTAAACATAAACTTAGTAAATAGAGGTCACCAAGATCCATATCAATCCAAAAGGTTAAGATTATTGCAATAATCTGTAGCATTAAGCTCAGTTTCTGTAAACTCAAGATCATCAATAAGGTTTACTTCCTTATCTTTTCCTTTCAAGGATTCTCTGTAGAGTTCACAGAAGTGGTGAGGGGTTCGACAGTTTTTAGACCAATGTTCTTTTACACCACATCTAAAACAAATATCTTCATGATTCCGAGAAGGACCTGCTCCATCACCATGATTTGTCGTTGAAACTTTTTGTTTTGGGGAGCAAGGTAATAATTTGAACGACCACGCCCACGACCACGACCATAAGATTGCCCTCTACCAAAGTTTTGGTGTCGACCAGAATTATGGTTGTGACCAATGTTTTGAAACCCGGTTCGACCCGGCCGGTTGAACCGGTTGGACCGCTTTCGGCCAAAAAAACGGGTCAAAACAACCCGGGTTTTAAGGAAACTGAGAACCGGTCGAACCGGCGGGTTTTTAGACACCCGGGTCAACCCGGTTCGCTAATACCCGCCGGGTTTTGTTTTTTATACTATTTTTGAAAGTTAAAAGGTTATAATCTCGTAAGATTTATGCCATTTGAAGTTTAAAACTTATAATCTCGTAAGATTTATGCTTGGCTATAGTCTTTTGAAGCATTAAATCTTGTAATCTCAGTAGGAGTTATGTCTTATCAAGTATAGAGTATGAAACTTGTAATCTTTTGAAGTAAAAAGTTGTAATCTCTTATTTCTTGATTAGATAAACATGTTTCTTTGATGTTTTTATGCAGCAAAGGTTAGTGTTTTGAACTTTTGACAGGGGATATTGGAAATTTTGGACATTTGCAGAGACCGGGTTGACCCACCGGTTCAACCGGTTGGCCCGGTGACCCAGTGACCCGGTGGCTAGGCCGGGTCGATCATTGACCCGGTTTTCAAAACATTGGTTGTGACCATAAGGATGGTTTTGGCCAAAATGTCCACGACCACGTCCCCGTACACTCATATTATTTTTGGAACCTGTTGGGTTATAACTTAGTCAATATAGTTTAACCATAAACAATGAATCCTAACAAACAAACAAAAGTAACTTAAACAATTAGTTTGATGATTATGAAGTTAATACGGAAGAACACAAAGACAAGTTAATGCGGCTGTTCAACATGTTACTACGGTAGATAGAGTTACTACGGTTACTACGGACAAAGTCAGGATCAAGTCACAGTCAAAGTCAAGATACGGAATAAGTCAAAGGCACGGAAGACACGGAAGACTTATCATATCTTGTATATATAATCTAAGAGTTATAATTAGATTATATTTCCTTTTGTAATTAGATAAAGTTTCCTTATTCAATGTTTAGATAAGGATAGACGTAGAATTCTAGTTTATCTAGAACGAGCCTCAAGGTCTATAAATAGATAGATCCTTGAAGAATAGAAAACACGTTGTATTGATATTATTCTGGTTAATACAATTGAGGCTTGCAATTTGACAATACTTTTGTTTAAATTCTTATTCATTCTTTATTGTTCAATAAACTCGTAATATTGAAGTGTTCATCCGCTGCTGAACTTCTTCAATAGATCTTGATCTACAACGTTAGCAAACCTGTTAGTTTATCTAGACTAACACGATCCTGACAAGTGGTATCAGAGCACAGGAGGTGCTTTAGATCCATAGATCAACGAGTTACAAATCCTCACAAGCAAAAATCATTACAACCACGATGACAGAAATTGCATTAGGAAAAGTTCCCATCCTAAAGAGCAACGAATTCGACTTATGGAAGCTACGAATCAAGCAACACATCCTACTGGCCGATTACACAGTATGGGATGTGATCATCAATGGTAACAAACGACCTGCTGCCCAAGGAGCTGATGGAGAACCAGGAGTGAATGCTCGTGCACTTGTAAGTGATCTTGAAAGAAGGGAGAAACAAACTGAAATCAAGGCCCTTAGTATTCTTATGATTGCAATTCCAAACGAATATCAATCGCAATTCGAAGAATATGAAGATGCCAAATCGCTATGGGAAGCACTGGAAAAGAGATTCAGCGGAACCAAGAATACCAAAAAGAACAAGAAGGCTCTTCTCAAACAAGAGTACGAAAATTTTAATGGTTTACCTGGCGAACGAATGACTCAAACTTTTGATCGATACAAGAAACTCACTGGAGAGATGCTCAGCGCAGGAATCAAATATGAGAATGATGATATAAACAGAAAGTTTATCCGAGCACTAGGAAAGGAATGGATTGTGTATACAGTTATCTACAGGCAAGGAGACGCTCTTGAAGCACTAGAACTAGACGATCTCTACAACGATCTCAGAGTCTTTGAATCTGAAGTTGAAGCTGAGAAGATCTCCACTAACAATCCCAGTATTACCAATGTTAATACTGCCCTTGCAACAACCTCTGGAGGATCCAAACATGAAATCAGCGAAGAGATTTCATTCGAATCCTTTATATGTAAGTGTGCTAATCTCACAGTTGAAGAGGTCAAACAGATGCATCAAGATGACTCTGAAGAAATCGATCTTAAGTGGCAATCTGCTATGTTGGCACTACGCGCTAGAAGATTCTTAAATAGAACAGGAAGGAGATTCAATCCAAGAAACAACGAACGAATCACCTTCGACAAGAGCAAAGTGAAGTGTTATGAATGCAGTGAACTAGGTCACTTCGCTAGAGATTGCCCAAACAAGTCCAATACCAATAATCCACGAACCACTCAAGAGACAAATCAAAGTGCACTCATGTCTCAGGACATCTTTGGATTTGATTGGAGCGACTTGGCTGAAGAAACAAGTCAGAATAGAGCACTAATCTCTGAGGAACAAATTCACGTAGAAAATACTGCGGCTACTATTCACCATGCATGCATAGCCGTAGTAACAGATGATGCGGACATCTTCGAAGACCTAGTTGCTACGGATGATGCATTTTCTACTGAGCTGGATTATGTTGACGTTGGCATTCCTGCACTCAACAACAACATACTGGGATATGACTGGACAGATGATGATCAAGGAACACCAAACGAGGATGCACTAATGGCTATTGACTCATCAACTCCAACTTCCGCATCACTAAAGGCCGAGGTAACCAACAAACTTTGTACTCCTGAATGTAAAAATATAATCACTAAGTACAAAGATCATAATCAACTAATGAGTGACTCCATTAGAGACTTAGAAGAACAAAGAAGGTCAGCTCTTAGAGTAATTGATAACTTAGAAAACCAGATTAAGTCCCACAAAGTAAATGAACAAAGCTATCAAGAAAAGATAAATCTACTTGAATGGCAACAAGAGGACTTACTTCTAAAACTCAAAGCTGCTAGGGATAAAGTTAAACTGTTAGAACAAGAACACACTAAAATTGAGTTAGATGTAGGGAAGCTAGAATTTGCCTCTAAATCTGTAACCGACCTTTGCCAAAAACAAATTCATAGTAAGGTTAAGGCTGGCCTAGGATACAAAGAAGTTGCCCCTCCATTTAACCAAAACTATATCCCACCATCTTTAGATGAACCTAGAATCCCAATCTCCCAGACACCTCCAAAGGAATCATTCAATGTTGATCCAATCAACTACGATGAAGTTCTAATAGAGGACTTAGTTGAAGAAAGTAAAGTCCATATTGTGAAGAACAAGGACATTCCACTGGAAAATCATTTACTCACAATAGAAGGAATAACTTTACCTTCTTCACAAAGTTTAGTGTCTCTGCCCCCTAATAACCCCACTAAGATTGCAAAAACACCTTCAGAAAGCAAAACTAAGCAAACCCCTAAGGAAAACAACAAACACCCAGGGAAACGAGGAAATCAAAGAAACATGAACCAAGTCAAAATCCAAAAGGGTCAGGTTGTACAACAAACTAGAAAGGGATGTTTTATTTGTGGTAAACTAAATCACTATGCAAAGATTTGTTATCACAATCCACAAAACCAAGTACAAGTGACTCAAAAACCACATCATGGGGTGGGCTACAAGGGAAGGGTTGTCTCTAAAACCAACTTTGTCAAACAATCATCTTCAGAAAATCACATTGGTACAAACAGGAACAAAAACTTCAACAATAGAGTTAGTACTGCTAGACAAAAAGTAGTTTCTACGGCTAAGGTTAATACGGCCAAGAGTAAAAGTGTTAATACTGCTCGTGTTAATACTGTGAACACTAACCGTATGAAACCTAATCGTGTTAATACTGCTCAAGGTAACTTTGTCACTAAGGCTCCTATTAACAATAAGAAACAACGACATGTCAAACCAGTACCTACTCAAATTGCTAAATCAAAAGTTGTTAACACCAATATTATTCATAAAGACAAATCTTTCAAGAAAATGTGGCAACCAAAGGTTCAAGTAACTCAACCACCTATCCCCACTGATTTTTCAAAACTTGTACAAAGGAAGGTGAGTTACTTCGATGATATGGGCAAACCCAAGTCAACTTTGGCTTGGGTTCCCATCAGAAACTAAACTCCTATGTTAATGTGCAGGTTCAGCCAACAAAAGAAGATGAGAACAGTTGGCATGTAGATAGTGGCTGCTCCAGGCACATGACAGGCAACATGTCATGCCTTCAGGACTTTGAAAAGTTCAATGGAGGATATGTTGCTTTTGGAGGAAATCCAAAGGGAGGAAGGATTACTGGAAAGGGAACAATCAGCAATGGTACACTACACTTCAAGGATGTGTACTATGTGCAACAGCTTCAATACAATCTGTTGAGTGTTTCTCAAGTTTGTGATGAAAAACACACACCAATATTCACTGCTACAGAGTGTATTATCATGAAGCCTGGGTACGTAATCGATGAAAGTATGATACTACTCAGAACACCACGGAGGGATAATGTCTACTGCTTAGACATGTCCAAGGTTCAAGTAAATTCGACTGAAGCTTGCTTTCTCTCAAAAGCAACTTTGGATGAATCAACTCTATGGCATAGGAGAATGTGCCACATGAACCTGAAAAACATCAACAAACTAGTCAAATCTAGTTTAGTTAGAGGTCTTCCACACAAACAATTCAAACTTGAGGACAACTGCTTGGCTTGCTTGAAGGGGAAGCAACACAAGTCTTCACACAAGACAAAGGAAGTTAACACTAACACCACTCCTTTACATTTATTACACATGGATCTCTTTGGTCCTACGAATGTAAAGAGCATTGCAAAGAAGTCATACTGCTTGGTCATCACCGATGATTACACAAGATACACATGGGTTTATTTTCTTGGTACCAAAGATGAAACAAGCCAGCTCCTCATCTCTTTTATCACCAAGATTGAACTTCAACTCAACCAGAAGATCAAGAAAATCCGTTGTGATAATGGTACAGAATTCAAGAACAGTGTGATGAATGACTTCTGTGAGAAGAAGGGTATAGAACGCCAATTTAGTGCTGCCAGGACTCCTCAACAAAACGGAGTTGCTGAAAGACGCAATAGGACACTGATTGAAGCAGCCAGAAGCATGCTAGCTGACTCCAACCTTCCTATTTTCTTCTGGGCAGAAGCAGTTAACACTGCCTGCTACGTCCAGAATAGGGTGTTGCTAGTTAAGGCACACAACAAGACACCATATGAGTTACTACACAAAAAGCAACCCTTGATCAGCTTTCTTCGTGCTTTTGGATGCCCATGCACAGTTCTTAACTCAAAAGACTATCTTGGAAAATTCGAAAGCAAAGCTGATGAAGGAACATTTGTTGGATACTCATCTCAAAGCAAAGCATATCGGGTCTACAATCACAAATCAAAGATAATTGAAGAAAGCTCAAATGTCACATTCAATGAATACACACCCAACAAAAGAGGACATGGACCAGATTGGGTATTTGATTTGGACGCCTTAACAAGATCATTAAACTCTAACTTTGAGTTTCATCCAAAACAGGTTGCTACGGACCAGGTTGCTACGGAAGAGGTTACTACGGCAACCAATTCCTCTACTACGGCACCTGTTGCTACGGATCCCATTACAGGTACTGCCCGTTTGGATGTAATGGAATATATAAATCTTCCAATTACATTGGAGGATCCAGTTGATACATCAACAGCCCAAGAGGATGACTCCACCAAGGAAGATGAAGCTGTACCTCCTCCATCTCCAAAGGCTACGGACCATGCAACTCGTCCAAATGGCGTTCCACGATTAGTTGAAGAGGATGAGAATGGAGATGATCAACTTGTACTTGACGAATTTGAGCCTTACCCCACAGATATTCCTAAATCAGTCACCTCTCCTTCATTTACTACTCCTCCAACCACTCCATTCCATACCTCCTATCCAAACACTACCATGCCAGACATGAATGAGACAAACCTAGGTGCTGAATTACGCCTTGAGAAGATTCCATCTTCTCGTGTTGCTAAGAATCATCCTCCTGATCAAATCATTGGATCTCTTGACTTCTCTATGGAAACTAGAAGTCAAATCAAATCCAAAAAGGATTCTCAGAGTGCTCTCATCAACACATGTCTCTTTGCATGCTTCCTCTCTCAAATGGAGCCAAAGAAGATTCAAGAAGCTCTATTAGATCCACACTGGATAGAAGCATGTCAGGCAGAACTACTTCAGTTCAAGATTCAAGGGGTATGGGTCCTAGTGGAGGTCCCATATGGCAAGAAGGTGATTGGTACACGCTGGATATTCAGGAACAAGAAAGATGAACGTGGAATAGTAGTCAAAAACAAGGCAAGACTGGTTGCCCAAGGCTACACTCAAGAAGAAGGAATAGACTATGAAGAAGTATTTGCTCCCGTAGCTAGAATTGAGGCCATCCGCCTATTTCTCGCTTTTGCTTCTTACATGGGTTTCAAGGTCTACCAAATGGATGTCAAAAGTGCCTTTCTATATGGAGCTATTGAAGAAGAGGTGTATGTCAAACAACCTCCTGGATTTGAAGACCCTCAACATCCACACAAGGTATACAAACTGATCAAAGCCCTTTATGGACTTCATCAAGCACCACGTGCATGGTATGACACACTTTCGGACTATCTTCTTCAAAACAATTTTCAACGTGGCACAATTGACAAGACCTTGTTCTACAAGAAATCCCAGTCAGACATTCTTCTTGTGCAAATCTACGTGGATGATATCATCTTTGGATCCACTAAGGATTCCTTGTGCAAAGACTTTGAAGACCTCATGCACACAAAATTTCAAATGAGTTCTATGGGAGAACTCACCTTCTTTTTGGGCCTTCAAGTCAAACAAAAACCGGATGGCATGCTCATAAGTCAAACCAAATATGTCAAAGACATCCTTACAAAGTTTGGCCTATCTGATGCAAAGGTGGCAAGCACCCCAGTGGAAACTCACAAACAAATGACGGCTGATCTTGAGGGGGAGGATGTGGATATACACAACTATAGATCCATGATAGGATCCCTCATGTATCTCACAGCATCAAGACCAGACATCATGTTTGGAGTTTGTGTGTGTGCTAGATACCAAACAAGACCAAAGATGTCTCACCTCATAGCTGTTAAGAGAATCTTTAGATATCTAAAGGGCAAACCTAATCTAGGTCTATGGTATCCTAAAGACTCTCCATTTGACCTAATAGCTTACACTGATAGCGACTATGGAGGTGAGAATCTAGACAGAAAATCTACAACTGGAGGATGCCAATTCATTGGCTCAAGACTGGTGTCATGGCAGTGTAAAAAGCAAACAACGGTATCAACCTCTTCTACTGAAGCTGAGTACATTGCTGCTGCCAGCTGTTGTGCCCAAGTTCTTTGGATTCAAAATCAGATGATGGACTATGGATACTCATTCATGAATACACCAATCTTCATCGACAACCAAAGCACAATAAGCATTATCAACAACCCGGTCAAACACTCCAAGACAAAACACATAGAGATACGCTATCACTTTATAAGGGATTGCAATGAGAAGAAACTGATTCATGTGGAGAAGATACATACTGATTATCAACTCGCTGACCTCCTCACAAAGGCATTTGATGTTGGGAGATTCACGTTCTTAATCACAAGCATTGGAATGCTCAATACGGAAGAATAACTCTCCTTTCTCTTTCTTTCTCATTATGTCTATTATGTTTAAAATATAAGTCCCTTCGAGAAGGCAGCAGTAACCTTATGATGAAAATCAAGTACCTTACTCTCTAGTATTGTACTATGTTACTACTGCAACATTAATAGTAAAGACAAAAAGTATCCAAAGTATGATTAGTACAACCAAATTTTTAAGCTAAGGGAAGGTTTAACTACTACTGCCCTAGGCAAATAAAATTTTGGACGGAATGGTTAATACGGACAAGTAAGAAGTTGCTACGGCCCTCTGGGTTAATACTGCCAGTAACTTAAGTTACTACGGACAGTCCAGTTACTACGGCCCATAAACAACTTACTACGGACAATTAACCTACTTGCTACGGATCTTTAGTTAATACTGCAAATTATTATATTAATAAAGGTTTCTTAATTCATAAGAATGCCCTAATTAATTGTGATTTGACAAGTCAGAACACAGCTTGTAATCCCACTTTACACGTGTCAGTCACAGAAAACATCCTAGTACACGTGATTAAAACCTGATTGGACATATTTTTTGAAATTCAGGCGCGAGGCACAGCTACTAGTGCCACGTGTAAAATTTTAATTGGACCGTCAATTTTAAATAATTACCCGCGTCTAATCAGGGAAACAAGTTGGACTAATTTTTCAGTATAAAAGGGGGTAAAACTTAACGGTTCAAATTTTACCGTTGTAAAAACCCCTAAATTTTTCCAATTGAAAGTTACCGTTGCAATTAAAATCAATCGATTTTCTTTCTCGCCTTGACTAACCACTCACATTCTTGATTATCTCTGTTTCTAATCATTCACAGATTCTTCAATGGCGGATCAATTGCAGTTTTATCAGACACACAACATGGTCGCTTTCCTGGAAAAGAATACCGACAACGCCGATTTCCATGAAATCATTGATTTCTTTAATCAATCTACCATCAAGACGGCGTTAACCATTAATCCGGAGATTAATGCGTCCCACATTCTGGACTTCTGGACATCTGCCACATGGGACGAAGATGAAATTGCCATCAATGCGGTGGTAAGAGGCAAAGCATTCCAAGTAACAGAGTCCACGCTAAGAACCCATCTTAACCTACAAGATGCGGCAGGTATTGAACATCTTCCTGAAGACACCCTTGTAAATGCTTTTCAAAACATGGGATATGAGGGGAACTTAAACACTTCCACATTTTTAAAAGCTAAACTTTCCCCTCAATGGAAATTCATGTTGCATACTTTGCAACAATGTTTGTCCCCCAAAAGAACAGGGTGGCATGAAGGAAGTTCATCATTAGCCAATGCAATGGTGTGTTTGGCTACGGGGGGAACTTATAATTTTTCTGGAATGATTTTTGATGCAATGAGAAGAAATATTGATAGTCAAAACAAATTTCTTATGTATCCAAGATTTCTTCAACATTGCATAAACTGTGTTCATAAAGATCTCCCCAGATCAGAAAAATGTTTTGTCTCACATGCTCATACACGAAAAGTTTTTACTAACATGAGAAAAACAAACAAGGAAGGCCCTTCTCTTGTGACACCATTATTCTCAAAAATGATGGTGGTCACAATCCCCACAGCTGCAGGACAAGAAACTCTTCCTCTGTCCCAACCCACAGCTGTAACCCCCAGTACCACTGCAATCTCTGTTGGCACTAGTGCCATATCTGTAGTTGGTACTGCAGGGGTAAACCCAGAGGTTGCTACGGTAGTTCCTACTGCCACAGTACCTCCAGTTGCTACTGTGAGTTCTACTCCAGTTGCTACTGCTCCAGTCACTACTGCTAAAGTGACTAAACCAAGAGTTTCTGCGCCTCACAAACCACCCACAGTTGCTTCTAAAAGACCAAAGAGGGTTACTCAGCCTCTTGTGTCTAAGACCATCCCCCTTACTACTACTGCAAAAGCAATCCCTGAAACATCTTCAGGATTGTTACAAAATTTAGGGGAACACCTTGAGCATACCCCCTTGCTCACTGAGTTGGTCACTAAGGAGAGGGAAGACCATGTGGGGAGGGCTAACACTACTGCAGCCTCTACTTCTTATAGTAGAGCTCAGGACAGTGTTAACATAACTAAGACCCAAACTACGGCAACACCATCCTTTGCTGAGAACTTGTTCTCAAATTGGGAAGGTGGTCCCTGGTGCCAAGAAACCATGGGGGAGATACCTGTCTCTGCTAGGCAGAGGAGTTTCTCTATTCCCAAGGATCTTCCACCTGTTGGTACCCAACAGGAAAGGGGTGAGGGTAGTAGTAGTCAGTTACTGGAATTGAAGGAAATGTACCAAACTTTAATGACAAAGGTGGATAAACAAGGAGAGATGCTATCTAATTTGACTTCATTAGTGCAACAAGTGCTAGCACAACAAGCACTCCTTTCTGCCCAGCTGGTGACCAAAAGAATCACCACACTAAATTCTGGGAGTTCACCAAAGCCCTCTAGTTCCTCATCCACAGATGACTCTCCCTCAGATGAAAACAAGGGGGAGAAAGAAAAAGAAATGGATGTGTTATCATCTGGTGAGAGCAGGGGAGAAGAGAAATCAAGCCATGATACAGTTATCACTGCCACCTCAAATCAAGACGAAGAGATGGAGACAGATAGTGTTGTTGAGGGGGAGACACACTTTGATGCAAACATGGTAATAGATGAAGCTGAAGGTGAAAATATGGAAGTGGATACTCCACTTAAGGGGGAGCAGCAGCAGCAAGAAGCCATGCAAAGGGTTGAAGAAATAGTAGACGAAATGGAAACTTCACCAGTTGCTACGGCTACAAATGATGATCAAGATACTGAAACAAATGCTGCGGATATAGTTACTACGGACCAAGTTAATACGGTGGATCCTATGGTAACTAGTCCAGTTAATACGGATCAAGTTGCTACGGAGCAAATTGATGCGGACCCCATGACAACTAGTCCAGTTGCTACGGACATAGTTGATACGGCTGAAATGGAGCAAATTGCTACTGAGCAACTTAATACGGTGAACCCAATGGATATTAGTCCAGCTCCAGAAACAGAGAGGGAAGATCATTCCCACCTATTCTCAGCCACTCTTCCCACGTTTGATCAAGCTTTCTCACATCTACAAGCAATTCAAACTGAAGCCACAACTCCTTCCACCACTGTAACAGAGACTTCTTCCACCATTGATCAAACTGAAGCTGCAAATGTTCTTATAAGAACAGAATTGACAAGAACCAATGTGATGGCTGATGAAGACACCATAGCCTCACAACTGCAGAAGATCAAGGAGGAAAAACAGAAGCAAGAAAAGAAGAAAGCAGAAGAGGAGGAAAGAAAGAAATTAATTGCTATAGCAGTTGCTAGACAAAGAGCAGCAGCTGCTGAGTTAGCTACAACTACATCAACCTCACTCAGAGTATCTGAACAGCCTGCTAGTTTATCTGTTTCTGCAGGAAGAGTTGGATTCATCATGGTTGACCAGAAAAAGAATAAAGTCAAACTGGTAGACCTTGATGAGGAAAAAGACAAAGGCAAGGCTAAAGTGGTGAAAAAGTCAAAGGAAGAAATTCAAGAGGAAGATAGGCTAGCTAAAGAAGCACTATTCTTTAGCACTATGACTGAGGAGGAGATAGCAAATGTGAGAAGAGAAAATGAAGCAGCTGCACTGCAAATAAGAATAGCTGCTGAATTAAAGGCTCATGAAGAAGCAACAGCAAGAAAGAGGGCTGAAGAACAAAAGGAAAAAGAATCCTTTGAAGCCATTAACTTTCAAGGTATGACTGCTGAGGAGATAGAGACAATCAGACAAGAGAATGAAGCTGCAGAGTTGTACCTGAGAATGCAAAAAGCTGCTGCTGAAGATGCAATTAGAGCCCAGGAGATGGTCAATGATGACATTTTGGACAAACTGGTTAAAAAGGGCTTGAAAAAGTCTTTGGAAAGAGAAGATGAGCATATAGCACAGAAGATGCAAGAAGAGGAGCTCAAACTTGCTAAAGCCAAAGTCAAAGCCAAGCCTGAGAAGAAGAAAGTGTCCAAACCAACTCCCATACAAGCAAAGATAGCAGAGGATAGAAGGAAGTTTACTGCTTATCTCAAAAGCAAGGGTCATAGTGGCAGATCTTTAGGCCCTATGAAGTTACCTTCCATCCTTGAGCTTGTCAAAGAGGAAAAACAAAAGGAAACATTAAGGGAAGTTGCTCTCAAGAAACTCCAAGAGAAGAAGAAGAAGGATGAAGAAAAAGCACTTGAAGCTGCCCTTAGAACAGGAAGAAAAATATTTCAGGCACAAGAACCTGTTCCTCCTGTGGAACAACCAGAAAAGAAGCATAAAAGAGTCAAAAGCAAATCCAAATTCATTCCTCACGCTAAAAGAAGAAGGATGAGTGAAGATGCTGCTACTGCTTCTCAAACAGAAGATCCAGACATTCCATTTGCTGACATCAAACCTGAACCTGAAGAGATGGAACAAAGTCCTCCAAGTGTTGCTCAAGGGGGTGATTACTCTGCATACATCAACCCTGTTGAAGGTTTGAAGTATACTCCATTAAAGGTGAAGCCTCCAATGATCATTGATTGGAAATACATTGGTGGAAATCTGAAAACTGAATATGAAGTTACAAGAGCTGATAAATCAAAGACGATTCTTATAGCCTTTCATGCAGTTTTTATGAAATTTGATAGAGATGATCTGGAGAAGATGTATGAGATTGGCATAAGGAAATACTCACAACGAAGACAAGGAGTATGTCCTGGTACTGATCTAGCAATGGATGTTCTGTGCAGTTTGTTTGAACCTGGATACAAGCCAACAAGTTCAATCTTCAAGAAAGAAGGACCTAATAATCCTGTACTTAACTGGTTTGTGTATGAAAGATGTGAAGCATACTCAATTATAAGAAGACATGGATCAAGGGAATTCTACTTGATAAGTCATACTTATCCACACTCTTTGAAGACATTAGAAGAACTGGTCGAATTGAAGCTGAATGGACCAGGAGATTCATTGATTGCTCAAGAACTAATTTGGAAAATCTTGTGTCAAATAATAGTGGAAAAGAACAAAATGGAAACTGACTTGTAAACCGTAGTTGTAATAGTTAGTACTGCTTTGTTAATGAAGTAGTTAATACGGTTGAAGCATGAAAACTTGTACTTTTGATGGGTCATAAAAGTTCAAGGTTAGGGGGAGATTGTTGGGTTATAACTTAGTCAATATAGTTTAACCATAAACAATGAATCCTAACAAACAAACAAAAGTAACTTAAACAATTAGTTTGATGATTATGAAGTTACTACGGAAGAACACAAAGACAAGTTAATGCGGCTGTTCAACATGTTACTACGGTAGATAGAGTTACTACGGTTACTACGGACAAAGTCAGGATCAAGTCACAGTCAAAGTCAAGATACGGAATAAGTCAAAGGCACGGAAGACACGGAAGACTTATCATATCTTGTATATATAATCTAAGAGTTATAATTAGATTATATTTCCTTTTGTAATTAGATAAAGTTTCCTTATTCAATGTTTAGATAAGGATAGACGTAGAATTCTAGTTTATCTAGAACGAGCCTCAAGGTCTATAAATAGATAGATCCTTGAAGAATAGAAAACACGTTGTATTGATATTATTCTGGTTAATACAATTGAGGCTTGCAATTTGACAATACTTTTGTTTAAATTCTTATTCATTCTTTATTGTTCAATAAACTCGTAATATTGAAGTGTTCATCCGCTGCTGAACTTCTTCAATAGATCTTGATCTACAACGTTAGCAAACCTGTTAGTTTATCTAGACTAACACGATCCTGACAGAACCATATCTGTTTGCAGCATTGCTTCAGGCAATGCTAATGATCCTGTAGGACGGGACTCGTGATTTTTCATCAAAAGTTCATTCTTTTGTTCAGCGACGAGGAGAAATGTATTCAATTCATAATATCTTTTAAAATCTTGTAACCTATATTGTTGTTGTAAATTTATATTTGATGCATGAAAGGTGGAGTATGTTTTCTCCAACTTTTCTTCCTCTAGAACACCATGTCCACAAAATTGAAGTGTTGAACATGTTATAAACAGAGTGGAGGTGTATTCATTTACTTTTTTAAAATCTTGGAATCTTAGATTTGTCCATTCATCCCTAGCAGATAGAAGCAATACTTCCTTTTGATGATTAAATCTTATTTCAAGATCCTTCCATAAAATGAATGGATCTGTTATATTAAAATATTCCATTTCTAGCATATCATCCAAATGCTTATTAATGAAAACATTAGCTTTCGCTTTGTCTAGCGATGAACATTCATTGTCTGCTTTTATGGTATCTAAAATACCCATGGATTCAAGATGCTTGTTGACCCTTGCGGTCCATGTCATATAATCTTTGCCACTTATATCAAGTGCTTTGAATTCAATCTTTGCAATGTTCGACATATGGTAACTATAAGAATTGAACAAATATAAATTATTAAAATTAGAATCCATATGCATAATGAAACACAGAGAAGTGAAAAAACAACAGTTAAAAGTATGGTCAAGAAAAAATAAAATTCGCGTCATGGGAGTTGAACAAGGGGAATAATCGATAACATAAATAATACAATGACGAAAATTAAAAGCGGATGAATCATTTTCAAAAGTCTTTAAACCAAATGAACTTGAGAAAATAAAGAATTATTTTGTGAAAAATGGTGAACCAAAGTTCTCAATTTATAGTGAAAAATATAGCCGTTATAATGTCGTTAGTCGTCGTTTATAACCGTTATGTAGCCGTTGTATTTTATTAATATAAAAATGTTTTTAATTAAATCATTAAGAAGAATAATTAAGATATAAATTAGATTATGAAAAGTTTACAAAATAAAACATATTAAGAACAATAAAGCTAATAACCTTATATTAAACTATTTATAAGGATGTATACTAGCATATAAACAAATATTAGTTAAAAATGTTTATATTAGAAACTTTCAGAACACCATTAATTATGAGTTATAATAATATGAAAAATGGTTACTATATTAGATAACATAGCAATATAACATATATTTTTAATAGTCTAAATATATATTAATGGTGGTTAGATTTTAATATGTTTCATGAAGTATATATTTTAATAAAAGCATACCTTGATTAGTTACCTTAAGATAGATATATCTTATGATTGTTTAACCTTCTTTGATTAGAGTATAAAACTTCTTCTTTGATTAGAGTATAAAACTTTCGTGCTGATAACGTGTTATAAATTAACTATTATTATGGTGTGATTAACAAATATATTAACCAACTTAAGATTAAGAAATAACAAGATGGGAGAAGTAATGTAGTATAACTTATGAAAGTGTATAAATAAGATGCATTTTATCTTTACATTTAAGATAGTATTTATACTACTAATATACACTATTTATTTACCAAGATTACAAGACAAGTATGTATGATTATAGTTTCATGAATTAGACATGAAGTTCAACAATGTATTCATCCACTTGAATCAATAATTCATAACAATCCATTTTGTATTTACATGAATGCAAAAAAAACATACCAAATCCAAATAGATAAATAATATAAAGCAACAGAAGATAACAATATTGTCATAATAATTATTATTAAGGGGAGGGGAGGGGGGTGTTTTACTGTTTTTAAACTTTCGATTAGTACAAACTACAAAGTTATAGACAATAACGGTCAATAAACTAACCTAGAGTAAGTCATTGAACCACCACCACCATCATGTTTTTCCCCTGTTAGTAGATGATCTGTTACTGTTTTCTTATGTTACAGATCGTTAATCTACAAACTAAAACTAGGTCTTTCATGGGTCCTGTTCTACTACACTTGTAAGTTTCTTTACAATCGTCATTTCTACCCATATCTTCAACTAGGCTATAGCTAAACTTAAGATTAACTGATAAACTAAATAAAATACGGCCCAGTCCCTTATTTGACATTTTTAGTACCATCCATTTTCACCCATTCAAAACGTCCGGGGAGAGGCTTGTCTTTCACAGGGTCAAAGTTGTACCTGCAACAAAAATTTTAAGATATTAACAACCGAGACGGAAGCATGTAGAGGTGGACATTATAACTCAATTTGGGTTGCACTCTTTCAAATGAAAAATGAGAGTATTTCAACCTGATCCTGTTTTGACCCGTTACCCGACCCACCCATTTTGCCACCTCTAATATTATCTAATCATATTGTGCAAGAAAGAAAGGATAAATACTTCTCAATAAAAAGTTGTTGCTGCTGCTTTTCTGGCCCAGTGAAGAGCTCGTCCATTTCAATAGTTGACGGAATGTGCCTTGATGCTGAATTCTGGCCTCTGCAATTAACATTAGAAGAATAAGTCCGTTTTGTAGAAGAACCGGGAGTACTGATAGTTTCTGGATCCCTAATCAAATTGCACGGTGTAGTCTCACGGGTACTCCTGCCACAAGAAAGATGTAGAATTGTCGTTAGCATTATTTAAAAATATATATCTTGACAAACAAATATTAAAAGAACAAAAGAGGTGTTGCAACCACTTCACTAATTACATAAAGTAAAAGTGTTATTATAAGATAACCTAAAATGAGTGTCTTGGGCCCCAAGGGGTCCGACAACCTTCAAATTCAATAATATACCCTCGTAAAAAATTCCGATCCCAATAAAAAAAACACACAACCGTTAATCTTGCATGATTGAAGTAACACAAAGGAATCCAATGAAATGAAAAATGAACATAAGCAAAGTGGTTTCTTTCACAATTATTTCATAGGTTCTAATATCGAAAAATCCAAATGATAGAGCCAAAAGAGCATTCCAACAATAAAGAGTGCTCAGCGGTAATTTTCAAAACAAGAACACACATGTATATGAATACGGTGTTTAATTTGTGTTCAATACGTAAAATAAGTTACTACATACTGTAAATTTAACAAAGCAACAAACTTTTAATTGGATATTAACTTTAACAGGATAGTGATATAACATCGTCGAGAAAGCTGATATAAACAGTTCAAAGATTTACGCCCACGATCAAAATAGGTCCCCTATCTAAAAAGGAAATAATTCCTGAACTATATAATCAAAAAAAAAGAAAAAAGCTTTTTCAGAAATTAGGATAAATTTAATTATTTTTTTGATAAAAAAAAAAAAAGGTTTAATCTTTTAAAATTAGTTTCAGTCTGAAATAAGCAAAGAATGGCAGAGATGAGAAAACCCCCTTTTGGAAAAACTTTTCAGAGAAAGAAAAATAAAATAGAAGTTCCAAAACCCCACATTTATTAATACATACAGACTATCAATCATTGCCAATTTTACTTATTTAACCAAAAGTAGAAAAATTAAGAAATATACTTGTACATAAAAACTTATTCACAAAATTCAATTTTTTTTTAAACAACTTTTTTTCTAGGTTAGAAAAAATTCAATTTGATAATCTTGAATGGAGCAAAATAAAACCAATTATTCAAGAAAGAACACATAAAACCCTAATTTTAATAAATCCAATTATTCAAAAAGAATTAAGCAAAATTGAAAAAAGGGCTTTAAATCTGGCAAAAATAAGACAACCCCACAAACAATTACAACAAATTGGGGAAGAATAAAAAAAAACCTTAATTTCAAAATTTCAAAAAATTACCTTCCCTTTCCTTCAATTTCCACCATATTCTCACCAAACGAACCTTCACCATCAATTCCCAAATCATCAGAAACCCTAATTTCATTCTCCTGATTAACCCCCAATTTCTTATCAGAACTAGCTTTAACAATTCCGGAAGATGAATTTTTATTTGATTTTGGTGGAAGACGATTCTCCTTTTGTCGTTTTGGTGGAGTTGGTTTGATTAAACGACGGCTACGGAGTTGAATGTAGGAACCGGCGGAAATGGAGGAAACGGCGGCGTTTTGAAGAGCTAGGGTTTTAGCACGAGTTCGTACGCCGTTGTTAGATGGGTTTTGACACGTGTACTTAACCATTTTGTAAGTGTGTGTGTGTATTGGGTTTGTGGTTAGAGATTCATTACCGGTGATTGTTTGAAATGGCCGGAGTAAGAATATGGTGTTTTGTAGTTGTGAGAGCGTGTGTGTGTTTTTCTTTCTATGTGTGTGTGTTGTGTGTGTGTAAGAGAGAGAGAGTGTGTGTGTTATGTATTGGTAATGGGTCCATGTCAAGAAAAAGTTCTATGTTTTTTTTTGTTTTGTGATTCATAAAATTAGAATTAGGTTTGTTTTAGTTTTAAGATTTATGAAGTTTTATTTATGTGATTGTTTTGATTTATAACATTAGATTGTTTTGTTTAGATTTTTCGGAGTTTTATTGAATATGATTTTTAAAATGATTTGGGGGTTGTTTGTTTATGATGGACTTAAAATGTCTGAGGATGAAAGGAACAATTAGTTATTAGTTAGTGTTATGACGGAAGAGAATTTAACTAATAATTGTGTTGCGTTATGTTTAGGTGGTGATGGTTGAGTTGATCGTCGGAATGATAATGCTATCGGTGTTAAACCTGCAAAATATTCATGGTTTTGTTTTTTTTGAATTTGTTATTGTTTTAATTAATTTGGATTGCCTATAATTTTTTAATTTTTTGTGTTATACATGTCTGAAAAATTAAAAAAAAAAAAAGAATAATAATAAGATTAAAAAGTATCTTAGGGTGTGTTTGATTAGTAAGTGGGTTTGGTAATTCGTATGGTAATAGGATTGGATTCGAAATAATTAGATGATAGAAAAATTACTTATTTTTGTTGTTTTTGAAGAAAAAATTATTAAAAAGAAAATAGTGTGTAAATGTGTGTGAGAGATAAAGAGATAATAAAGAAAATGTGTGTAAAATTTTGAAAAACCCACCATCTGTCATAGATTTTCACAAATCCTTATTTTTAAAGGAGTTGGATTGTGCTTAAAAAAATTGAAATTTGAAGAATTAAAATTTAAATTGATAAAAAGTTGTCATGTTTGGTTGACATAGTTATACAAAATTTAATTTTCAATTTTTGCATATAATTCAGTTATATATGTAAATTTTCAAATTAACTGAAATATTGTAACATTTTTTGGGGAAAAATTTATAAAGGACTTATAAGATATTAATCTAATATCTTTGGTTGGTCAACATTTTTCGTGAAGCTTATTTAAAAATGTATAGACTTCTTATAAAAGTATTTTGAGATTATAATATAGTAAATTATATAATTACCCTTTATATAATTTATCTTAGTTATTACTTACTATCATTTTACAATTTTAAGCTAGAACTTCAACTATATTGTCGAACACATCTACGAAAAAAGTTGGCGTTTATATTAAAATGGTAGGATTTGTTTGTGTTGGGTTTGAAGTTGTTTTAGTGACTTATTACTGGTGAAGATGGTTACTATTGGTCATCACGATAATTACTACTGGTTACTATTACTACTGGTGTTGCATGGTTTGCATGGAAGTTTCTACTACTGATTAATATTGCTAAGCTGATACTGTATATCTATTTCGATTGCTTAGCAGTTATATTTATAAAGAATATATCCGATAAGTATGAAGTAGATTCTGTTAGATATTGTAACTCGATAATAGTTACCGTTAGTAAGCCTCAAGGTTTATAAATACAGATCCTTATATCGTTGTAAATATACGTCTATTACGAAACCCTAAATCTAATACATTGAGGTTGTTGGTGGAAATCTTGTGTTCATACTGTTTTATTCATATTCATAAATTAGTTAATCATAATCTTGTAATATCAGAGTGTTGATCCGCTACAATTTCTTTGATAGATCTAGATCTACACGTTTGTTTATAGAAACCTAGTTCGTTAGATCCGGACAAGTGGTATGAGAGCACAAGGTTGCTCTAGATCTAAGATCCACAAGGTTATTAACATGTCTTACATACATATCCAAGATGACTGATCTCAATAAAGGTATTGAAGCAAATAGGGTACCAGTACTCACATCATCAAACTATGATATATGGAAAAGTTGTATTCATCAATACATGTTACAAACCAACTACTGCATGCGGAAAGTTGTTAAGAATGGTGCAAAATCCGTTCCACTACTTGGACCAGACGTTAAATCCAAAGGAGTTGGTACGTCGGATCCTTCAGCAACTGAACAAGAAAGAAGAGATATTCATAATGAATGTTAAGCATTAAGCACACTGCTTATTGCTATACCAAATGAGTATCAACATCAGTTTAGAAACTTCATTGATGCAAAGATGTTATGGGAGGCATTGGAGAAAAGTTTTGGTGGAACAGCAAGCACAAGAAGAAATCAGAAAGATCTTATAAAAAAAACAGTTTGAAAACTTTACGTCCATCAAAGGAGAAACACTTTCTCAAACCTTTGATAGATTCAACAAGCTGCTTGGAAAACTTTCAAGTGTGGGAGTAAATACTTCTCACGACGACATAACACAGGAAGTTTCTCAGATCTTTAGGTGAAGAATGGAATATGTACACTGTGAGCTATAGGAAAGGAAACACTTTCTATACTATGGAAATTGATGAGCTCTACAATGAGTTAAGGGTGTTTGAATCAGAAGAAAATGCCAAGAGGCCTACAAATCACAAAACTAAAAATGTTGCTTATACCACTATGGGAAGCGGATCTTCATCCGAAACTAGTTTTGTGTCAAAAGAAACAAAAGGAATGCAAACTGGAACTTGAGCATCCGATGAAAGTATGAGGGAAGTTTTCTTTGCTAGTCATTCTGGATTGGTAGTTGAAGATCTTGAACAGGTAAATTCTGATGATCTTGAAGAAATGGATCTAAAGTGGCAATTTGCTATGCTTAGTGTGAGAACAAGGATGTTTATTCAAAGAAGTGGGAGAAACAAATTTGTAGTTAGAAGAGGAGACAATATTGGATTTGACAAAAGCAAAGTTAGGTGTTATGAATGTAAAAATCTAGGTCATTTTGCAAGAGAATGTCCTAATGCAACCAAAGATGACAACCAGAAGCAAACCAATAACAATAACCAAGGAAGATCAAGCAACAAATATCAAGGAAAGCAATTAAATTCTACTGCATTGGTTACACAAGATAGACTAGGGTTTTACTGGAGCTTTCAGGCTAATGAAGAAGTTAAGAATCAAGCTCTCATGGCATATATTCAAGATGATATTCCCTCTAAGGTACTTTCTGATCTTTGTACTCCTGTATGCATTAAACAGGTTAGAGACTTTAGGGAACATAATAAACTTATGTGTGATTCATTCATAAGCTTGAAGAAAGAAGAAAAGAATTGTCTAAAATAATTTCAAATTTTGAACAACAAGTTAAAGCTTATGTTAAGAATGAAAACAAATATCAAGAGGATTTAGCATATGTTAGATGGGAAAGGGATAATGCACTGGCTAAAGTAGTAAAATCAGAAGAGCAACTTCAAGAAGTAAAGAGTGAAAATGATCATATTAAGTTAACTATTACCAAATATGAAAATGCTTCAAAAACTATTGATCAAATTCTCAAAGCTCAAGTGCATGGTAAGAATAAAAACTATAGAATAACAAGTTCGTCTACTAATGGGTTCTACAGGCCTCACGAACATGCAAGTCCGTGAGTGACCCAAACAGACTCTAAGCCCACGAACATACATGTTTTGGGAATATAAAATACTATTAAAAACTAAGTAATAACGAATACATAAAGAACGAATGTAATAGAACATCAAGTCATAAACTATTTGCATCAACAGCTGCATATCTGGGAGGTCTGGGGGATTTGATGAGATAAATCAGTTGTTGGCTACTGCTTTTGTGTGCATGATTACACAAAGAAAGTTCAATTTCTCTAGGTTTATAATGGATTGTATGCAAAGGATGGCTGATGGGAGTTCTCAAAAGTTTCTACTCTACCCAGATTTATACAAATCATATTGCAGTCTGAAGTGCAAGGGTTAGTGCTTGAAGGGCCTAAGTTGACAGAAGAAAACATGAACTGGAAGATAATGAACAACATGAAGAAGTCATTTTCTAAAGCAAGTTTGTATTTTTTGGAACATTTACACCTTTCTATCCACACATGCTTGCACAAGCTCGGGTAGCTATTCAAATTTTTGAAGAGTTACAGAATCAACAACAAGGAGAAGAAAATGCACAACAACAAGAACAACAACAAGACCAACAACAATAACAAAAACAAGATCAACAACCTGAACAACAACAAAAAGAAGAACAGCCCATAAACCAACCATTGTCACCTATCATTGCTATTCCATCACCACCACCTCACTCACCAATTATTCAACATGCTCAAAGCAGTGATGACGATAACTTGTATTACACCATGGCAGAGAGTCATGCTTTTCCAAATCTTGTTAAAACATATATTCTTACTCTTTTTGTTCCAACCATAACCACCCCAGTTATGCAAGTTGTGAAAGAGGTTGCTTCTACAAGTAGACCTCTTCAAGTATACAAGTCAAAGAAAAAAGGGGGAGTTGGGATTGGAGTTTTAACTTTGTTGGCACTTGAGCAGAAGAATGAGTCCCTAGAGCAGCTTGTAAAGAAGCAAAACTCTTTCATCAATCAACTCAGATGGAGGAATGTTGTTCAAGAAGTGATTTGAGACCAAATGAGATTCAATCTAATGTTGAAGTCTCTTCCTTGGGATGATACATCCAAAATAGGGGAAGATAAAACTGAGAATAATGTAATCATGACCGAGGTTGATACTGAAGCAGAAAATATAGAGATGGATAATATGGAGAAGATTGTGGTGTTTGATGAAACCACAACTGTTGTGTTTGAAGATGTTGACATGGAGCAGACTGTACAAATGGGATAAAATGATGATGTGGTGATGAATGAGGAGGAAGTTTCTTCTAAGGGGTAGAAGGTTAGTAGTGAATCCATTAATGAAGAAGAAGAAATTGATTTGTCTATAGTTGGAAAGATTGTAGAGTAGGTTGGAAGTTCAAAAGGGAAGGAGAAAATAGTTGAAGAGTTTAAGTCTGGCAAAAGGTACAACGGCCAGAGCGACCAGACTTAACATAAATGTAGCCACTGGACAGTGGAACTTAAATCGGGTGATGAAGAAATTCAGTCGGGTGATGAACAAGTTAAGTCTGGTGAAGAAACAAACAAATCGGATGATGAAAATATTAACTCTGTTGATGATGAAGATAATGAAGTGTCATGTCTGGAGAAAGAGGGATAAAGTTTAAAGTTGTAGATCAATTTGGAAATGTGTTGGATAAAGAAACGTTTGAAAAGTATTATGAAGGTATGTATGATCGAGTATTTGATGAGAATGCAACTGAAGTATTCACTATCTTCATAAAGGAGAGAAATCTAGTTCCAAATGTTGCATATGGAGAAAGTGATATATGGAATGAGGAATTAGGAGGTGAAAAGATAGTGATCAACATTGACAGTGATGATGAAGAGGTTGATGAAAGTGTTGTTGGAAAAGTTGTAGAAAATGTTGTGAAGGAAGAAGAGATACAGAGTGAGAGAAATGAAGAAACTATAGGTGAAGGGAGTGGTGTTA
This sequence comes from Senecio squalidus, assembly GCA_910822075.1. Taxonomy (NCBI): domain Eukaryota; kingdom Viridiplantae; phylum Streptophyta; class Magnoliopsida; order Asterales; family Asteraceae; genus Senecio; species Senecio squalidus. Next base: position 18,487,123 of record CAJVGC010000589.1, read on the forward strand.
AAACATTGGTTGGAGGAAGATTAAAAAAAGTTGTGAAGTCTCCTAGTTTAGTACCTGCTAAAGTAGTTGAACTTAAAAAGAAGATGCTTGGTTACATAAATAAGCTTTCTGAGGGAAACTACAAGCTTCAATTAAAAAATTACTTGGTGTTGGCTGGTGGACTTCCTGCAAGATCAGTTGGGGGGGGGGGGGGGGGGGGGGGGGGGGGCAGATGAAGATAGAGACAATAGAAAAGAATTGGTTAGATGTTCAAACCATAGTTATGATTTGAGATATGAAGTTAAAGAAAGAGAAGAAAGTAGAGGAGGAATTGAATAGGAGGATGAAAGAAAGTAAAGAAAAGGAGAATGTTGGTGAAACTGCAGTAGAGGTTGAAAGAAGTGGGGTAAGTCAAGTTGAAGTGGAACAACTACTGCAAGTCAAACTACTGATAAAGAAACACCACTGGTAGCTCCTGTATCTACTGAGCAGAATGTTGAAAGATCTTCTACACAGACTGTTGATCCAAGTTAGACAGTAACTTTGAAGTCTTTAGTTGAAAAGCAAAGTCAAGAAGTTCAATTGAAGATGAAGGTGAAGCAAGAAGATGATCCGTTTGCAGAGTACATGGAGAATGAGCCATGGTTTACAAAGGCTCAAACAGAAAATCAACCAAAAGCTCAAGCCACATCAGTTCTTCCTGAAGATTACTATCTAGATGACCCAGTAGCTAATGCACTTATTGAAGAATTATCAGACTGGGTAGATAATACATCTTCAGATGGAGGTAAACTTGATCAATATGGTTTTCCTATTGATCTAGAAGACACAACTAACAAGAAAATGTATGAAGTTCTGGGTCAAGGTTCAAGGAATTAACCCAAGAAGAATCAAGAGCTGAAAGAGAGGAGTTAGTAAAAATGACGAGAGGGATTCTTCCACCAATAGTAGGATTCATATTTGATCACCATAGAGGAGCTATAGTGATTAAAAGAAAGAGTGTTAGTGGCACAATGACTCAATCTTTTGATTCAACTGAGAAGTTGATGCAAATAATTGTGGAGGATGCTAGGCAGTTATGCAAGTTGAAGATGGTGAATCATGGTTCATATTCTCATGGGACTGATTATGAAAAATTCATACATGAGTGTGCTAAAACTGATTTTGTCAATTTTGGGAAGAAGTTCAAGACCAAAAGGAAAAGAATGACAATGTACACAACACCAATGAAGAGAACCAAAGTTGTGTATCAAAAACCAAGGATTCTCAGGTGGTGGATGGATTATGAACATGATGAAATAGTGCTAGACTAAGAAGATGGAGAAGATGAAAGATTATATGAAAATGCAGACTTGAAAGAACTTACAAATGAAGACTTACTAACCATATTTCATTTACCTCTTAAGAAACTACAACAAGATGATAATGAAGAAGGATGGCATTGGAGGTAGTTGCATGGGAAGTGGATAAAATTAGAAGGGGAAGCATAAAAGGAAGATGAAGATGGTATTTGAATGAAGATGGGAATGGAGCTGAACATAGCAAGATGAAAATTTTGGAAGCATCATCCAAGGGGGAGATTGTTAGTGTCACACCCCGCTATAGCGGAAACACGGAATGTGAGAGCTGGAATATCATTACACGGTCATAAGCAAATATAAACGATTCAAGTCATTGCGATTTAAAATAAAATTGTTCAAGTTTCACAACCAAGCAGTTCATAAGTTTAAAATAAAGTACAAGTACAACATTTCCAAAATGAATTCCCAAAATATAAAGGTCTTTCCCAATAAGCGCCTCACGTGACCATATCGACCCTCCTTTGCCATGCATCCCGAACACTTACATTAATTTCCTGAAACATAAGATAAAGTGTCAACTACATAAAGTAGTGAGTGAGTTACAGTTTAGAGTTTCGATAAAGTTCCCATAAATAGAAAGTTGCCAAAAATAGTAAGTTGCCAAAACATATATTGACGTCATGAGTAAAAAGAACGAGTCGACGTTTGAACATATATGTAAATAGTAAAAGTTTGTACGTACGCGAGTAAAGTAATTAAATAAACTCGTATAGTAAAGTTGTAGCGGAATCCAGGCGCTAAAAGTGTGTATATGCGTATGGGATATGTGTTTAACTAAATAGTAACTCGTATCAATCATTTGGCATAATATAAGTAGTAAGTATACACTAAACCGATTGTATGGTCCTGAACTAGCCCAAAAATGTTTAATTGATTGAACCTCAGTGTGGTAGTAATATGTACTTGGGACGCTAACCCTTAGTAAGGAGTGACCGCTCCTAAGTATCGATACTCATATGACTAACGGCTGTTGCTAATAGTGTATAAGTGAACTTGAACCAAAAACGGGCAATTGAACAAAGTTGCTAAAATTGAACTGAACTCTTACGGGCTTATATATCCATCAAGGATTGGTCGCTAACAAGTATCCTGGTTTAGTTAACCCGCTAAGGCAATAACACAAATACGCATAACAGTTTGTACAAGTACCAAGTTTCGAACAGTTTCAAATAAGTTTCGAAAGTACCAAGTTTCGAACAGTTTCAAATAAGTTTCAAAAGTACCAAGTTTCGAACAGTTTCAAATAAGTTTCAAAAGTACCAAGTTTCGAACGGTTTCAAATAAGTTTCAAATAGTGTTAATAGTTACAAACATGTGATCTTATATTTCCCCCAAATAATGTTTAAATGTACAAAAAGTAAAACAAATGGGGTTGTAACTCACGGTTTGCGAAGAGAGATGTACCAAAAGTGTCAAAGTTCCAAGTTAATGTATAAAAGTCTCAGGGTTATTATGTTTCTGAATTTGAAATGTAATTTACGGTGAAAATTGGGCAGCGCTTCCGCGTTATAAAAATTATATCCATTTTCAAAACACTTTCCCGCTTTAAAATGCACAATACAACGTTTAAATCAATAATACACAAGTTTCAAGTCCAAAAACCCTTTTTAAACAATGTATAAGTCAAAACAGTAGCTTAACATGATATATATGTTCTGTGATTAATTATTTTAGCTTAAAATCAAGTTTACGACCTTTAAAACGACAAAAATAGCGAACAGGGCCATTCTGGCGGCGGCTGGAGGAAAACAGCCGCCGGCTGACCTTTAGTCGTCGGCTGAAATCCTTCAGCCGCCGGCCAAAAGGCTTCGGCCAGTTTCAAAGGTGCTTGTTTCTTCGATTTTAAGCTTGTTTAACGGGTAGATTCGACATGCAAGCTGTTATAACTTAAACATATGTATTTTTGAGGTAAAAACACTATTTTCTTTTAGATTTACATGTTAAATATATAGATCTAACATAAAAACTCGTTTTTAAGCTAGAAAACGTTTTGAAAGTTTATAAAAACTTATGTCCAGGTTATAGATTATACATGCAAGTAAAAATATGTATAAAAACAGTGAAAAGAAGGTGTTTTACCGAAGGAAAAAGAGATGTGATGGTTTGGATGAGCTTTAGCTTCAAAAACGTCTTGGAAACCCGATTTAAACCTTTTCCTTGTATTCCCTTAACTCCTAGAACGATTTGTATGTGTTGGATGGTTGATTTTTGATGTTTAAATGGCTGATTTTTGATGAAATGTTTCTGTTTTTGTGGTGTGTTCTTGAGAGAGTGAGAGAGCAAAGAGAGAGTGTGTTTTGTGTTTTTGATTCAAAAATGAAAGTGATAGTGGTTAAGGGGGGTGTTTACTGGCCTTGGGAAACAAAAATGCAGTTAAAGGTTGCCCAGTCCCGAGTTAACAAGGGTGGTCCAATCCCGTTTCATGCAAAAATGAGTCATCATCCAGCTGGACAGCGGGATTCAGCCGCCGGCTGAATATATTCAGCCGCCGGCTGGATTGCCAAGTCCAGCTTTTTGACGTTTTGTTGTTTTCCGTTAATTAGTTAAGGACTAGAATCATTTTAGTTACCGTTATGAACTTAGTCAAGTTCTTGTATTGATTATTTGGTGTTAGGATTTATAATTTTGATTCCGACATTGGTTCCGACAATTAAAAGTACAACATAATGAACCCGAACAATATGAACACGATAAAAGAGAACTAGAGTTTCGAACCGAATTAGTAACTGGAAATCACCTGAAATTTAGACGGTTGTCACAGTTAGAGCATAATTAGAGTAATGGTTGAAGCTTCCAAAGATTCTTCATTAGTGTTTTATAATAAACATTTAGTTCGGGTGAATAATGTTCATCACCCAAACTAAATCATAGTTAGAATATTTCATGAAGACTTTAAGTCGGGTGAACTAACTCTTCACCAGAGTTAAGTTCAAGTCCACCCGAACTAAAGTTAAATGAAAGTTTTGTTTATTTGTTCACCTGAAGTGTTCTTAAATGAACATAAGGGTTGTTGTAATGTAATAGTTGGTGTGTGTATGAGCCTAAAAATAGTGAGAGAAGTGAGTCAGTTATATATGAGCTTATGAGTGAAAATATCTACTGTAACCACTTTTCCCGCCATTGTTGCCTTTGAATGAAATATCCGTTTACTCAAATATACTTTGATTCACTGTTTGATTCATGAACTTAATCATCAACTTGTTATTTCATAACCTGTTAATGATCCTAATCACCTAGATTGTAGTTTGAGAAAGATCAAGACCTGTCACCACCTATAACCACCTATAATGAGCTTATTATGTACTTATTATAACAATATTGAAATTAACCATATTTAAAAGGGTTAATGTACTCCAGGGTCACTTTACTCTTACAAATAATCCGATTAGATCATTAAACTAAAAAAAAATATCTTTTTTTCACTGAACTTTTAAAAAAAATCTAAAACAATCATTTTAGATTTTTAAAAAGTTTAAAATCATCACTACGGTGACCCCACAACCTGTTAGAAATCAGTTTTATTTTTTATTATTTAATTACTTCAAAATTTTAACCAATAAACAGCCGACACGTGTAACAAATAAATAAATAATAAAAAAAAATTGACTAAAGCTTTGGGTTCACTTATAGCCTTTATATGAAACACCATCAACCTCCACCGCCAGGTCGGCTACACCATCAACCTCCACCGCCAGCCGAACACGACACCACCACAAGCTTCGTTACTACCATCGTTGGGAAACCTTCGAATCCGCCATTTCAACCCAAAGCTTTAAATCTAATTCGATATCTTATGTAAAAAAAACTGTTTCTTGATTATGTTTTTATGACGGAGAAATCGAAAGCACCGATTGAAATAAATTGTGATGATGGTCATATGGGGATAGATAGCTATTATAATTGGTCTTTATTTGCCAATCGCCCTACCACAAAACTTCCAATAGGCGTGGTCCAGTTTCATAATTACATTCAGGTTGTAGTTTTAGTTGAAGTCGTAAATAATGAGCTTTTAGTGTTTGACATTAACGGTTTTTTTTTTTTTTTTTTTTTTTTTTTTAATTGTAATGGTCAACATGATTATAATTGGAGAACCTTGTAAAAGTTGCTGTAAATAAATGTTTTTGAGATAATTGTAAAAACAATGTAATCACCTGATATTTATGTCCTCTTTCTTCGTAATTAAATTTTATCTTATGACCTCCTATAATAAGTCGTGGTTGGTCCCAATGATCCAAACAAACGGTTTTATAAAGTTAGGTGAACATTATATATATTTTTTTTAGTTGAGTGATTCGATCAGATTTTTTTAAAGAGTACAGTGACCCTTGTGTGTATTAACCCTATTTAAAAACATATTTGACATTCTGATTAGTTACAAAACTCTGGACAAAAAATGTTTTTTCGAGTGCCTTGATTGCTTATCCATCCCTTCCGTTTTGCCAACTCCAAACAATGCGACTTTGATAGAGATAGTCTTTATATGGTATGATCTAACTAAAATATCATATTATGAGCACTATGATTTGGTCAAAAACAGATTCGCACAAAATCACGGTTGAATAACATTTAGTAAAATAAATATATCATTTGAAAGTTACATTGAACAACTTCTTCTGATTTTTGCTACCTGTGCAAGACACGGGTAGTATGCTAGAGCAAAGAGAAAATATGTAGCTTTTATATGTGGATTTGGGTTTGTTTTTTTTATATGTGTTCTTAAACACCCTGCTGATTTTGGAAGTTTTATTTTGTTTAGAAAAATTATTAAATTTATTTGACATATCTTTTTCCAAGTGTAGAATGTATACGCGAAAATAGGCTATATTTTTTTGTCACCCGAGACAATCACAATTCACAAGGCCATTGCTAGACTTCTAATAATGTATAAATATACTCTAAGAGGAGCATTCCTCTTAACTTTCTTATGCACAGATAAGCCTCGTTTAAATCAAGCCAGAGAAGAAGAAGAATATAATGTGAAAATTGATTCCGGGCAGTGTGGACGATATTAGCTTTGAGGAACTTGGACAGATGGCTTCTCAAAGACGGGAATTAATCCGTGCTAAATGACCAAGACTCCTCCTCCTTCATCATCCAATAATTCAACTCAACAATTCATGATTTTTTCAAACCTCGGATCTACTATATATGGTCTAAAACTCCATATACACAAGTTACAGTAAAAACTGGAGATATAACCACCACTTCAACAAAGATGGTTCCTAAAACGATCAATGACTAGAATAATCATGAAAAGAAAATGTTTTCCAACTTGATTATGGGCAATAAATACATTTGCATTATATTGTAAGATGTAAAACTACAAAATAGCAGCCTGCTATTCAATTAGCTCATGTTTAATGTTTATGTTGGATTGCTTAAAACGGAGACATGAAATATTCATGTTTAGCAACTACTGCAAGTTGCATCCCGAGAACAAAGAAGGAATGTGTACGAAAAAAGCTTCAAATTCTCAATACACGGGTTTCAGATACATCAAAAAAGAATTAGAATTTTATAAAAAATACACCAAAAGAACATATTGCTTAATAAAAGAAAGAGGTTTGCTCGTATTTTTAGACATAACTATTGAACAAATCTAATCATAAAAGAAAGAGTGCAAATCGAAAGAGCAGAAGTAGGAACCCTAGAAGAGAAAACGACAGAGGAAGAAAACGAGACGTGGTTTCTGATACATATATAAGCATATCCCATATTGGTGTACAAACGTGGAAAAATCATGGTCTATAATAATAAAACAATCACCCATCACTGGTTAAAACTAATGCGACAACAACAACCGTGAGAGCAAAAATTACAATTCCACCAGCAAAGAACTGCATAGCCTTCTCCTTCCCACCTTCATTCTTACTTTGATTGGTCGAGGATTCCTCCACTTGTTTTAAGAGGTCTCGCACTTGGTCCGAGTCGGAATCTTTTGCAGCTTGGTAAAACTTCTTTTCTAGCTTGTTTTGTTTTGCTTCTCGAGATGTGTTGTTAAGTGGCCACAGAAACCCAGTCGTTTTCCACAAGAGAAACCCAACATAAATTGCTACAATGCAGTCTACAGTATAATGATGTCGTTCCCTTACTTCTCTCTGGGCGCTATGGATTACAAGCGTCCAGATAAAAGCAGAGCTTAAACCTCCATACGCTTCCTACATAATTTACAACAAAGCCAATTGATGATATAATAATGCGGGGACTGACTTGGTGCACAGTTTAAATCATAAACACAAAATAATGAAAACATTTGAACCTAAATTAATACAAGTAGTTTAGTTGCATAAGGGTGACTGATAAACAAACGGGCAGCGTTAGTATTAACAATTTTCAAAAATGATACCCAAGCTACACAATAGCAACAAATGATATATCAGAAATATTACGATTTCAGAGAAGAGGAAAAAGGTCCTCCGTCATAGGCGGCCGAGGGCTTATGCTGTATGTGGTATGCATCATTCTGATTGTTTAGTATATAATGGCTTAACCGGTACCAAGTTAATGAAACCCGTAGGTATTATGTTTATTGAAAAAGACAACCAATGTTATCAGAACGACAAACAATACTATTAAGTAAACAAGGACTGTTGCAACAACTTTTAGTTAAATACGATATTAGGCAATTTTGACAAATATGAGAGTTCTGATGTTTTAGAGGAATGCATACAAAATTAGAAATATGGAAGATTATATATGAAATTTGAATTTTTAACTTTCACAAGAACAAATATAAAAATTTACCTTGAAAAGTCATATAATGTGGGTAACCCAGTTACGGAAAATAACATATTTTGGTCTTTTAATCACATATATATTAATTGATTCGTGTTTTAGTTTGTAACACACTGTATAATCTTTCTTCGATTTACAACACCTGACTTTTTATAAACCTTGACTAAGCAATTAACTTGGTTTGCTCAAATATATGGTTATGGTCCCTACTCTGTATGAAATTTCAAAAAACTTCTATATTTGAAATGTCTTATAGATTGCAAAACCTCCAAACTTGGGAAGATTTTTATGTTACCGTTACCTATTTTGCCATCATTTTTATTACATACAAACTGCAATAAATTTGGGTTCACGAGTTTCCTTTTGCTGCATATTTATTATTATTATTATTATTATTATTTTACACATTTTACAAATCATCAATATTTTTCTATAACTATGTGGTAAGTCACATGTTTCACCTCATATAGGAACCACAAGGTAATACTCCGTACTATATATAATTAGCAATATGCAACTAATAATATCTAGCACAATATTAAACGATCATTTTGTATAGCATCAAAAGAAATTCAAGCTTAGACTTGTATGTAATGCATCATTCTCAACATGAAACAGCTTACATACCGTCCATGCCATAGCTGTGAGGACTGCAACAAGCATGTGGCCACTGTACAAAAGATCATTGCACCCACCTCCCGCTTTCGTTAGCAAATTGATCCATGCAGACTCTACCCCAGGAAGAGGCCGGATAAAATCAGCAAGGAAACTAGTCAACCCCCAATTTGGTCGATATTCATCATCTTGCACAACACCGTGGTCTGCAATATCATTACATACAATGTCAAAAACTCCATCTTCTAATCAAATACGAAGCAAACAAAGGAAAAAAACAACTTTATTACCATACACCATATCATGATGAATAACAGTCTTAATAGCATACGAATCAGAAGCATAAGGAACATAAAACTTCTGCGCCCAAGGATGCGGATGTTGAGGAACATCAAACCGACTCGCAGCACACCAAGGTCTCGGAGACGGCAAAATCGTGGAAGCAAAACTTAACGCTCGTAACAACCGTCCTATAGCCATAGTAAACATATACCTCGCACCAATCCCAAGACCAGGAGCTTCAATAGAACCAAACAAAACCGAAAACGCAAGCATCACAAACAACATCAAATAATGATGCAATCCAACAATCCGAGCACGTAAAATCTCAACAATCACTTGAGGTAACTTCTCATTCAACCCCAACAAAATCCACTGTCCAGTATCAGGAAGTGGCGGAGTAGTCTTATGCCAGTCAAGTCCGAGAACCGCGGTAACCGATCGGACCGATATCATTTCGTATAAACAAGTACATAACATAAAAACTAAAGCGGCAATGAATACTAAAGCTGACCGGAATTCAGCTGACCAATGTTTGTAAAAAGGGACACGTGTAAGTGCGATCAGTACAAGTGTGATCCATAGTAAAGGCTGGAGTACCTCGTGCCAAGATGGTGACAGGTGGCGGAGATAGTCAATGGCGATGTAGGCGACGGCGGCGAGACCCAAACCGCCGCCACCCAATAACGGTGCCATTCAGGTGATTTAAAACGTCTAATGGAAATAAATCATTTGATACTAATTAGTCTATACCTGAAAATACGGTGAAGTGGAATAAGTCGGAGATCTGATTTACGATTGGAAAAACCGACCAGTTTTGGTGTGGGTTTATTACCCGCCCCATATTTAGAAAACTAAAGAGTTACGACTCGTGTTCGAATGAACTGAACGTATAATAAACTGTTCGATGACACACTCGTTTATGTTCGTTTATTTAATAAACGAATGAACACATTTGGTCCGTTTAGTTAAACGAACAAACATGAACAAAAATGTTGTTTATTCATTCACATAAACGTTTAATTATGTTGTTTAAACGTTATTATATAAGTGTTTGTTTATGTGTCCGATTAAAATATAAATGAACAAACATCAATACACTTATGTTCGTGTTCGACTGGTTAGCTTACAACCACAGTTAAAAGACCTAAAACCAAATGTAAATCAATTATCTCCCTATATTTATACCAAAGTTGTCTTCTCTTAATCGTTTATGTTTATGCAACGTTGGTATTAGATCGAAAGAACTAATCAAAAATTATAGTCAAATATGTGACAAAATTATAATAAAATGTTAATTTAAAAACAGTATTAGAAAAGTTAGAGTTAATTACAAAAATCGTCTCTAAGGTTTATCTCAAATTATGAATTTCGACCCTAAGTTTAAAAAGTTGCATAAATCATCCACTTTTAGAAACTAGTTACCTTTTTCGTCCCTAAGATTTGCTTCAATTACGGATTTTGTCCCTTAGGTTTGTCCTTAATTACGGATTTAGTCCCTACGGTTTGCCTTAGTTACTTGTGCAAATTGGAAATTAGGGACGAAAAGCGTAATTAATTTCTAAACTTGGACGATTTATGCAACTTTTTAAACTTAGGGACGAAATCCATAATTTTAAGTAAACCATAGAGACGGTTTATGTAATTAACTCTAAAAGTTACTATAATTTGCATGAATTTAGATTACTAAATTTATTAATTTGCATTAAGGTTGTAAAGTGTTGAACAATTAAAGTGGGGGTTAATATATAAAGAAGCTATTGTACTTTTCGAAAATGTTCAGTCTTGTAACTCTACTTTTTTTTGTTCAATTATTATTGTACCTTGAGAAATGTTCGATTATGTTACCGAACTTCGCAAAAATGTTCAATTTTGTTACTATACTTTATTTTTGTTCAATTGTATTATTGTACTTTTAGAAAATGGTTGATTATATTACCGAACTTTACGAGAATGTTCAATTAAATCACTTCCAATACTGATTATCGGGTGTTAGCAGGTTTGCATTGCCCATGTTATAAATTAATGTTCGATAATGCTTCAATAAGTGTTAATATATAAATAAGTTACTTTACTTTGAGAAATTGCCACTAAACTTTGAGAAAATGTCTGATTATGTTATTCTACTAGTGCACAGTTCGATAACATAATCGAAAATTTTCTTAAAATTTAGTAGTGTTATCAAAATATTTAACATTTTGGAAAAGTAGATTAACTTATTTATTATTTGTAGCATTATCGAACATTAATTTATAACATGGACAATACAAACCGACTAACACCCGATAACTACTTTTGGGAGTGACATAATTGAACATTTTCGCAAAGTTCAGCAATATAATCGAACATTTTCTAAAAGTACAATAATACAATTGAATAATAATAAAGTATATTAACAAAATTGAACATTTTTGCAAAGTTCGGTAACATAATCGAACATTTCTCAAAATACAGTAATACAATTGAACAAAAAAGCCGTAGAGTAACAAAAAATGAATATTTTCGAAAAGTACAGTAACTTCTTTGTATATTAACCCATTAAAGTGGAATACCTAATAAGATATACTTTTAAAGGTTTTCCATTTTCTAGTTTATCAAATAGCTAGCATATTTATAGCTTTTAACTGGGTAATCCAAGCCAAGCAGGTCGACTCAGGTCGAGATCTCAAGATCATATGAATAAAATCGAGATCCTATGTGTATAAAGAGCCTACGTAAGACCTGAGACGTTTTCAATAACTAAGATAGTAAACTTGTAAGATATTTTAAATCTTAACTAGGGGATTATCGTGCGTTGTACGAGTTCGGGTTAGTTGTCGATGTGTGTAATGGTCCTGAACGTATAAACCAATGTTTATAAATAAACACACATTTATCCATTTCAATATATAAAATATATCACAATAAATGTTTCTACAAATGTCGTTTCGTTTCTTTATGGCTGCAGTGATCGTCGTCCTGTGTTCATTGATATTTGGTTGATAGCGATAGTAGTAGTCGGTAGCGTTCCTGATGATTCCCATCTTCTGTAGCACAAGTATACGCAACATCCAGAAACCACGTGCAATAGCCAAAGTTGTTGGAGCATAAAGCTACATTGTCAAATAGATTTAGAGATTACATCCATAATAAGAACAAAAAAGAACTGTGTTTAACGGTTAACCTAATAACCTCAACCGTCATAAAAAGTAAACATTACACACCTGCATGTACAAAAGTTTCGATACCCCGAGGCGCGATCTTTCAGGATCTCAACAACCTTTAACAAAAATTGGTTTAAACTTAACATGCATTTTCAAGATTTTTTCAAATTTCCATGAATTTTCAAGATTTTATCGTTTTTAATCTAACAAATGAGGAAATGATATAACTTACCCTCGCAGGCTCAAGATCAACCAAACCACATGCTCGAGCTGTCACACCAATGCAACCATAAGAAATAGCAACGATTCCAAGGGAATCCGGACCAGGCTACAAAAATAAGAAACAAATCACGATTCGCAACTCATGTCTTTTGTAGCAAGTGTCTTCTACATTACCCCAAACAATAACACATTACAATCGATTCCTAACAATTTCAATAAATAATGTAAAATAAAAAAGCTTACATTTTGACGAAAATGGCCACTTGCATACACCTATTAAGAACAAATGTCCCGATTTACCAGCAAAAGATGTGTCGTATTGTATACCAACGCGTGCTCCGTCCAAACAGCATATCACCTATTAAGAAGGCACATTTGCGTTATGCTATTAAATTGATAAACATTATAGCTCAAAATATTGATAACTCTCGTAACATCATTCGACTAAATCATACAAAACTGGGTAACGACATTCTAAATTAGTACGGCAATCAGTACCAATTCGATTATATGTTAAGCTCTAAACATGGGAGTGATCCTGCAGCAACAGCGGACAACAGAGGAGTCCGTCATCAGTTTCAATATTGGGCTGCAAAACAATCACCAAATGTTTATAACATATGGATAGATAGAGATGAACACGCGTGTTTGTTCCAATATACGCACCTATTCAGTTCTATAAAACAGACGCTATGTGGCATATTTTTTCTAAACCATTCTTCTCTACTATGAAATATCTCACAAAACATAATAATAAAATAATCCATAAGAACAGTCATCAACGAAGTCTTACATCAGCATTGTGTTTTAGTAGAAGTTTTAACGCCTCTTCTTGGCCATGACCAGCAGCCCGAATCAGCGGGGTACCAGACTCCCTTTATGAATTAACATCAACACTATCAGAGATCAACAACTCCGTCAACTCCATATGTCCTGTTTACATCGAGTTACATATATTCTAGTCAAAACTTCCTCAATTAAGTACACCAAATAATCGCTCTTTCCCGAATACTTTTATTCAGTCCATTAGTAGAAGTTATACATAACGAAATTGAATTGATATAAAATAAAGTAAAAAAAACTCACATGTTCCAGCAACATGTTGCAGAGCTGTAGCTCCTAATTCACTCGCTAATGTCGGATTAGCACCATGTTCAATGAGGTATTTAGCAGTGGAGGTATGCCCTTGCCCTCACCTTGAAGAATTGTGATCTTAACGTGTCCAATCATTCCCTCCGCACATTCCTGAGGTCATTGAAACATATCATCTTTGGGTTGGGTTGGTTGCCCCCGGAAAACTTAATTGTCCAATTTTTCAAAATAATAATCAAAATCGTGTATATAAAATAAAATAAACTTTTGGTAAATTTCAACCCGTTACACACCATGTTTGACCCGTGCGAGATAATGCAGCAAAAATAGACCAACTCATAAGCAAATGGGTCAAAACTGCCACCCCTAGTAAAAACCTACAAAAATAGGACCGAGTTTTACCTGGAAACCTTTGTACTTAATCAGTTCTTTGATTCTGTCAACCACAAATAATTGGCCTTCGTCGTCAGTATACCCAAGATCCCCAGTATGCACGAAACCCTGTTTATCTATTGTAAGCTTTGTAGCTTGAGGGTTTCCGAGATAACCTGTAAATTGATAATCATGTTAAGATTAAATGTGAAAAATACTACTCGGCCCGTTCCAAAAAGATTCGATATTGACGTTTTAAACTTTAAATGACTGATCAAACTTGAGGTCTCAATTTCAACTCAGTTACTTATGATAGGTGAGGGTGTAACTCAATAAGAAAATAAAACAAAGAAGAAGGACACGTGGTTATACCAAAATGAAGCAGAAACACCCCAGGAAGACCCGAGAAGCTGGGCCATAGGAAGTCCACACATAAAAAAAAACAGTCAAGATTAGTAATAGGCTTATAGCAATATAACAAAATCTGAAACTGAATAAGATAATAATAATTGATACCTGCGAATGAATTCCACTGCTAATTCACATAGGATGTTGAAATAATCACTGGTGTTTGCGATCTGCAATTATTATTTTGTTTATAAACACGTTGTGAACAATGAAGAACAAAGCTGCCTAACTTTATGAATAAAAAGCAAGAGATGCTTTACCTTGCACGATTCCCACCCCAACGAAGCGAAAATTTCTATAATATGATCTATATATCCTTTCTTCTCGGCTTCCGGATTAGTATCATCAAGCCTATACATAATATATACATATCGTCAAGAAAAACAAAAAGGCAATGAAATATGTGACGAATGAATTAAGTAGTATAACCTCAAGTAGCATTCACACACCACATTGTCAATATATAATCAAAACGAACGAAAATCTACACATCGAATAATAATATTAATCTACACAACGAATAACAATATTAATCTAACAACTGACCTTAGCATGACGTAAATGTAGATAACCATTTTCAGTATCTCTTTCGAGTTACACGCTTTAAGAACAGTTGTATGGACCTGTTTCTGTAAAACCACAATATAAACAATTTAAAACATGTTAAAAACTAAAAACCATAAACTAAGTTAAAAAGAAAGCAAATTACAACCTCGTCATTCGCCTCGGGTGCGGGGAATCTCGAAAACGTTTCTCATTTGTCAACTTCTCCAATCACAAAGCAAGCTCCATAGCTAGAATAAAAACCAACAAAAAGTTAACTGTCTAACCATACCTCAAAAGCAAATGATCAATTGACGTTTACTAAAATGATTCAATCATTAACACACAAAAGAGAAAAACAAAACTTACCATATAACTATCTCCTTTCACTTCATGATCGAACTCAGACATCGGCATTATAATAGACTACAACTTCACCTTCCCACCTCGTTTGTTCTGTAAATAAAACATTTCATCGTTTTAATTCACAGCACGTAAAGTGTCCACCATCATTAAAGCGAGAAATCGCTAAAAAATGAGCAAACTAACCTCGTAGTCCATGAATTTCTCAGCATGTTCCCTTCCTTCTTCACTGGACTCCTTAAAGAACCTACAAAATTTAACGTATTACAAATGAATACACAAATTGTGTAATTAGTTTTCAAATGAGATTCTCCTAGGTTGGCTTATTTATATCTGAACATACCTGTATGTACAGAAAAAAAATACTATTACAGAAATGTACAATAGACCAAACTAAATAACTAACAACAATCCAAAGAATAATACAAAACCTGATATCATTATTAGTTCGAAATTACCGAAGTTTTTTCCAACGATACAGTGCCACGTAGGACCATGATTCTTATCAAATTTCTTCTTCCTTCTCCACACTACAATTATCAAACGCCTATAGACATACATAAACACATAAAGCAAGGATGACGTCACTATTTCAATAAATCAAAAAAACTATATAATCAATCAATTAATAAAAAAAAAAAAGGAATGAGAATTAGATTACTGAAATGGCGATATTAACAGCTTCAATATGCATATCTTCTTTCATATCGGCGCTTTTAATGACTACTTTTTTGCCACTGGAAGTGGAGGTAGATAACGGCGATGCGGCGGTGGTGAACGACGGTTTGGACGGAAATGGAACAGTGGCCGGAGATCGCTTTGCGTCTTCACTCATTGTTTTGGAATTTTGGAGTGGTGAGTGTGTGTGTGTATGTGTGTGGAAATTAGGGAAGAAAAATACAAAGACAGACACGTGTAAACACACGCGTCGGCAGGAGAACACTTACAAAAACCAGGCCAGAAAAAGCAGCCCTATGTTATTGGACTGCGCTAGGCAAAAGCCCAAGAAAACCGGGTAAAAGCCCAGTAAGGGCACAGAATCATAGGTATGGATGAGATTTAAATTGAGGATTAATTGTAAAATTGATAACCTTGATATGTAGTACTTTATAGTAAACAAAATCACGAACATGTAGTTTTGTTATAATCAATCATAATCATTCACTATTTTAAATTAAAATAAATTAAAAATTCATAAAATTGATTATAGAGTTTAATCTAAAATGTTGAAATGCATTTAATCTTATTTTTATGATATTGTGAACTTATTGGTTGGGTAGGTTTCGGATTGGAGTAGTTTTTCTTATTATAAATTTGTTTTTAAATATTAATATTTTTTTACCCTGATTTCCCACATGCTTTGCATACATGTGTTTTTGAAATGTGTCTTTTGCTCGTAGGCAACTTAATTAATAGGTATTGACTTGGTGAGCAGGTGTTGTGGGGTAGTTACCTTTCCTTTTGAGACGTAACATTTCTAAATAAAGTTTTAAAGTTTTAAGTGTGTGGGATTTATTACGTTACTTTAATGTAATATTTTGAAAGTGTTTGTGAAGTAACTTATCATCTATGTAGAACCACATTTGTCAAACTTAAATGTTTTTGTTAATCACGTTTTGCGCAATTAACTATGATAAAGTAAAAAAATAAAAGTCAAGAAATTTTGGAAATCACATCGTTACACGAAAACACAAAATATTGGCTAATCTTGCCAAACAATTTAATCATGACGATGTCTTCAAATTGTACACCATGAATAATGTATATTCAGATATTCATGATTGATTATTTTTTGCGATACATGTCTATTATAATCATCATGCATTTGCCATAGGATATTACTAAACTTTGGCGCTATAAGAAATTTTATCATATTTATGAACGTATTAAATTTGTAATCTCATACAATTGTAATTTATATTGTGTTTAAATATACACTTCATGTAAATTTTTGAGTGACAAGTTATATATTCTTATATCGAACAATTAAATATGATGAAATACATTTTTCTTATACTGGTAAAAATCTATGAAACATAAATGACGCGAGAAAATTAGAAAAAAATATATATTTTTATGTTGTACTATTTTATTATAATTTAAAAATACGTAACGTCTCATATAGAACTTTACATACTTTTACTATGATAAATTATAGTTTCTAAATTATAATAAAATTCATTTAATAATGTTTAGGACGGAAAACACTGATATTGAACAACACTCAATTTCTTCCGTCTCATAGCGCATATATAAGATCACTCCAAAATAACTCTCATCCAAAACAAGCACAATGGTCTTTGATAACTTTTGGTTTGTTTTTTGTTTCATTAAATCTATTAAATAGCAAACATGGTAATACATTAAGTATAAAGTTATCTATATTAATGGCAACTAATGTATAAACAGATATATACTAATGTTTTTTTAACAATTGATAGTACTTTGTTTTTTGAGGGATTTTAGTCTGTCGTGGGTTGAAAATCTCATCTCGAAAAGCATAAAATTTAAAAGATAAAATTGCATATTGTTTCCTTTATATAACATTAACGATCACTTAACTTTTTAAACGTTTCATACTAAAAAAAAACAAAATAAACAATATTTTAAATGAAAGCGTACATTTTTAGTCTTTGACCTAAAATCTTTAACTTAGGTCTAATTTAATATCTCCGATTTAAAGTTTTTAAAAAGCCTATGTATTTATATTTAAGTTATAATTATTAAATATTAATAATGACTAAGGCTAATATTGATAATAAGAGTTAATTACATGGGTCGTCCCTATGGTTTGCACCATTTTCATCGGGCATCCCTATAACTTTTTTATTACACCACTAGTACCTAAGTTTGAATTTTGTTGCTTCGCAAGTCCCTATTTTGGATGTGCCGTTAAGAGATCCGTTAAGTCATCTCACATGAGTAACATGTGAGGGCAAATTTGTCTTTTTACCTATCATCTTCCCCATTTTAATATTGTGTGTTTTATATTGCTCGATCTCAAAACCAGCAAATCCCTTTCTCTACACCAAATCACTGCCATTATCCATCAACAACAACCACTATAATATCTTCAAACAAATCGTAACCAAATCACATAACCCAATCAATCATTATTCATGTAAATGAAACTAATGATTGTTTGCAGGGACGTGGAAGTTATGAAGAACGGACAGAGATGCTCCGTCTGATTGTAGATCTTGTCGAAGCTAGCATTTATGCTGATAATCCCGAGTGGAGGTTCATATCATTTTTCTCTTTACATCATCTGTTATCTATACCTCAGTAGTGATATACCTGTCTCTCCTGGTAGCGTTGATGAACAGGTAGCAAAGGACATACAACTCATAGATTCTATTGCCGAAAAACAAGCTCAAATATTCTCTAAGGAATGCAAACTGTTCCCTGCTGATGTGCAAATCCAGTCCATATACCCATTGTAACATTCCTTTGACTCTTCATTGTTATGGCCATCCGTATCTACATGTGTCTAATGCTTTTAAACTCAATAAACCAAGTGAAGCTATACTTCCGTGACCGTAGTTACCGGTTCCTAAACTTAAAACCTCCGGTTTGGAAGTCCGGTTTAACACCATACCGGTTTTCAAAACCTTTCCGGTCGGAAGAACATTACCAGATGAAGGTGAACCGGTTCGGTCAGACCGAGATTTGGAAAATGAGGGTGAGCTTTCAACGGAGAGTTCGCCGGAATGGTTGTGATTGGATTCAACACCGGTTCGACCGGAGAGTGAATCGGAAGAGCCGAAATGGTTGGGGGAAAATTTGATCGTAATTGTAGGAATCGAGGTTGTTGGGGTATTTGAATTGATCTGATTTGATAGAATTTGGGGAAAAGTTTTGATTTTTTTTTTATTTCTAGGGTTTAGAGATTTGGGGGTAATTAAATGGGGAAGATGATAGGTAAAAAGACAAATTTGCGTCACATGTTACTCATGTGAGATGACTTAACGGATCTCTTAACGGCACATCCAAAATAGGGACTTGCGAAGTAACAAAATTCAAACTTAGGTACTAGTGGTGTAATAAAAAAGTTATAAGGATACCCGGTGAAAATGGTGCAAACCATAGGGACGACCCATGTAATTAACTATGATAATAATCTTTTCAATTAGTTTTTACATGTAGGAGCTTTAAAGTAATATTTTCAAAATTTTATGGTTATTTTATAATAGAATATGAACGATATTGAACCGCCGACCTCGATTTAAAACGAATTATGTTAACCATGTTGGAAAAGATTCTTGTTATTTCTTTTTTCAGATATTATTTATATCTTAACCCAAAAATCTCATATTTACTAACATATTCATTTTAAAAATTTATATATATATATATATATATATATATATATATATATATATATATATATATATATATATATATATATATATATATATATAATATTTTTCTTATCTGCAATAACCTTTTTTTCTTTTATTGATGTCATTCTCGTACATCTTTTGGTGTATATCTATTTCTTTTGATGGATTTTCTGGTCTTGAAATTAAAAATTTGCTAAAGAATAAATTAACTAAGTAAAGTAATAACAAAAATATCTAATAGATATTAAATATTAAGATATATTTAATAATATTTATGGATTTTAAATAGAAAAAAGAAAAAGATATAATTAATAATAGCTATGGATTATCAAGAGAAAAAAATGGGATATAATTAATAATAGTTATGGATTGTAAACAGAAAAGAAAAAAAGAAAAAAGTAAATGGGATAAAAAGAAGTACTAATTAACTCACACCTCTTATGTCACAAATGGTGAATTTTTCCCTGGAAATCCCCGTAGGGGCTGGGTTTGCCCGCTATGCGGAGCTCGAACCCGGGGTACTCGTTGAAATATTACGAGTAGGCTCTGATATAAAATCATTTGCCTTTTCAAAAAAAAAAAAAATCAAAGTAAAGACAAATGTTGTAGGGAAAGAGAGTTGAACCCTTGACCTTTCACTTAGAGGGTAAGAGAGTTAATCAACTTGATAAAACAATAAATTATGATTAATTTCTACATATATTATTTATATATTAATAAAAATAGATATTGTTTTCTAGAGCTTAAGTTTGAAAATTGAGTATGTTGATAATGATAATTAATGAAATGTTTTTCGAACCCGTTATATTTAGCTTGTAGTTTAAAGCTCATGGGGGAGCCAACCACATTACTACTGCTATGTACTTGTAAAATGAAAAGATAATGGCAAATAGTAATACATTGTTCTTGGTTCTGCTAAAAAGTACTAGGGGCAGTTGAACAAATTAAATTTTGCTCACCAATGGCAGGACAGCATTCATTGTAAATGGCAGTTCTTGTGAGTTTTACTGTGACCCACCATGTGTTT
Organism: Senecio squalidus; assembly: GCA_910822075.1. Lineage (NCBI taxonomy): Eukaryota > Viridiplantae > Streptophyta > Magnoliopsida > Asterales > Asteraceae > Senecio > Senecio squalidus. Next base: position 18,507,605 of record CAJVGC010000589.1, read on the forward strand.
ACTTCAACATGAAAGTTAAAACATTTTGATTCACCCTTTTTCCGTTTTGCTATATATATGTATGTATTGATAATTGAAAATCTGTATCTTGTAACTTATCAAAATGGGTGTTCATGTTGTAAATGGGTTCATTGTGGTGCTTGCGGTTTTGGTTTTGTTGGGTGGTGATCACATTTTAGTCTCGGGAGAGGTTGTTAAGGGTTTCAAAGATGAGAAAGGTTTGTTGGGGAAATTTCGACATGGGTTTAAAGGGGGTTTAGGAGGAGGGATCGGTGGTGGTTTTGGCAATGGGGGAGGTCTTGGTGGTGGTGGGGGTTTAGGCATTGGAGGGAAAGGTGGACTTGGTGATGGTCTAGGACACCATGGACGGTTGGGTGGTGGTCTTGGGGGTGGACTTGGTGGTGGAGTAGGAAAAGGTGGGATTGGTAGAGGAGGACTACATCATCTTGGAGGTTTAGGAGGTGGTGTTGGATTAGGAGGCGGTAGAATTGGTCACCATAAAGGTCTAGGTGGTGGTCTTGGTGGAGGCGGGCTTGGTGGTGGAGGACTTGGTGGTGGCGGGCTTGGTGGTGGAGGGCTTGGCGGAGGCGGGCTTGGTGGTGGAGGGCTTGGCGGAGGCGGGCTTGGTGGGGGAGGGCTTGGCGGAGGCGGGCTTGGTGGCGTCGGAGGGCTTGGTGGTGGTGGGCTTGGTGGTGGTGGCCTCGGTGGAGGAGCACTTGGTGGTAGCGGACTTGGTGTTGGTGTAGGCGTTGGTATTGGTGATGGGGGTGGTCTAGGAGGAGGAAATGGTGGCGGTGGAGGTGGTGGATTAGGAGGAGGTGCCGGTGGTGGCCATTAGGTTCCCACATTACCTAAAAATGGTTACTTCTCTACTTGCTTAAATCAACCACTTAGTCATTAGAAGTCTTCTAAGTTTAGCTTGTTGTATTTTTTTTTCTTTGTAAATACCTATGTTCTACGAGATTGCATCCTAGGCATGATGAATATACTCGTTCCTGTGAGTTGCATCGTGTCATTCCACTTATCTCCCACTGATTAAGCATAACAATTTATCATTCATATTCATAACTAGCAAATCACGATTATTAACTTACATAATTTTGTTCATTCTTACTTAAGGAAGAAATTCAAATTATAATAAGAACCTAAGAGCAATGTTTTGAAACCCGGGTCGACTCGGCCGGGTCAACCGGTTGGACCGCTTCCGGCCAAAAAAACGGGTCGAAACAACCCGGGTTTTAAGGAAACTGAGAACCGGTCGAACCGGCGGGTTTTTAGAAACCCGGGTCAACCCGGTTCGCTAATATCCGTCGGGTTTTGTTTTTTATACTATTTTTGAAAGTTAAAAGGTTATAATCTCGTAAGTTTTATGCCATTTAAAGTTTAAAACTTATAATCTCGTAAGATTTATGCTTGGGTATAGTCTTTTGAAGTATAAATCTTGTAATCTCAGTAGGATTTATGCCTTATCAAGTATGGAGTATGAAACTTGTAATCTTTTGAAGTAAAAAGTTGTAATCCCTTATTTCTTGATTAGTTAAACATGATTCTTTGATGTTTTTATGCAGCAAATGTTAATGTTTTGACAGGTGATATTGGAAATTTTGGACATGTGTAGAAACCTGGTTGACCCGTCGATTCAACCGGTTGACCCGATAACTAGACCGGGTCGATCATTGACCCGGTTTTCAAAACATTGTCTAAGAGTTGTTTGCACATCTTTGGTTTCAAACATGGGGTACAATGAAAATAAACAAAAAAACAAAAACAAATAGAGGTTGGTGCCAAAAGTAGAGCAAAGACAAGTGCTAAAATCCATGAGACTTAATTATTTGTGAATCATGACACCAAAAAGGAGAAGTCACAATTCTGAGCATGCCATGTCCCCATTACCTTATTTTCATTCAGCCAAACCCCACAAGTTTTTACTACTTTTGTATTTACTTATTTGGTTTTAAACCAACGAATTTACTAAAATGTCTTACATGTTCAAATCCCAATATCATAGGTTTCAAATTTATTTCTTAACAATTTTAAATGTCTACGTTACTCATATACCAATTGATTAATGATTTAAATCAATAGTCAGTGTATTACTAATAAAAGGTTATAAAGATAAAATAATATAAACATATATAGAATTATTATGTATCCATATATTCATATCACTCAAGATTCTACATCTAGTGTAAGAATATTATTATAAATCAATTATATTGTACATGTCATCCACAGGATATATCAAATCAGTTAACATTAATAATTAATAATAGAAGAAATATCGAGATTTTATTACAAAATATCATTATATTATCATAAAATTATTATTTCACATATCACAGATACATACGTGCAGGGGTGGAGCTACGGTGTATTGAGCGGGTTCATCTGAATCCGCTAAATTGGAAAAAAAAATTAGAATTTTAATGTATTTTTAACCTTATTTAGTTTATAAACCCACTGATTTTACACACAAACATAACTAAATTCTAATTTTGAATCTACTCAAAAAAATTTCTGACTCCGCCCCTGCATACGTATACGTGTACTTAAATATATGATGTTAACTAGGCTAATTTAAAAATTTTGAGCTTACTCCAAGAATATTTGTAATGTGGCAATTACCCATCAACGTAAATTAACAAATCATTAAACTCAATGATATATGAGTTGGTCCATAAATTTAAAAGGAGCGGGTTCAATACAAATTATTTTCTAGACATGAGTTAATAATTAACATGAAAATTAAATTCAATTATATATCATATCATTACACAACACAAAACAAATAATCAAACACCATTAACTCCCACATTATTTACCAAGAAAAAAACTACATTAACTAATTTACCTGTTGGATTCTGGGTTTGGACCACTTGGAACTTCATGAGCAGCTGCATTAAACTCTGCATGAGCGGTGGCACCATTGGTAGTAGTAGTGGTCATGGTTGTTTTAAGCGGCCGAGAATGCTTCAATAACCGCCTTACGGGTAGTAAATGACTCGTCTCGAGTGGGCAAACAAAGAGAGGAAACACAAGAAGAAGACCAACAAAGAATAAAAGCTTCTTGCTAATTACATCTGCCATTTAAACCCCCCCAAGAGATATGCAAAACATCAATATCCATGAACCAATTGAGCCAACCTTAGTTTTAAAATCAAGAATATTAAAGTTTTCTCATAAATACCCACAAAAAGAAGGTTTTTTTTGATGAAAACAAAGCTTCATCTGCCGTTTGCTTTTGAGTTTTGTTGTTTACATGTAGACTTGTGAAAAACTATTAAATGACTACTATACCCCTTTTCTTTGTTGCTAAGTTACAAGAAAGTCCCCAACTCTCTTGACTTTGATTAGACTAATCACTATGCATGGCTCCTGTATTGGGCCCTGGGGGCTATTTTCGTCTTCCAAATAGATCTACTTCCCCATTTTTTTAAAAACTCAAATGTATATCGAAAAAATATCAACGATATTTATGTATATAATTGTACACTACAACAAAAAGGTCATTTGTTTACCTTTAGTTTTATACTTTTAAAAAATATAAAAAAAATTATTAATTTATTCAACATTTAAAAATGTGAAAAAATTAAATAATCCAAACTTATATATAGGGATGTGCATGGTTTGATTTGGCCGGTTTGAACATAAATTCAAGGCCAAACCGGTAATCTCGGTTTGGAATTATTTGAAACCAAACCGACCAAAATTTTTTTCAAAACCAAATCGGCAACCAATTAAAATCGGTTTGGTTTGGCCGGTTTAACGGTTTGTATTTAAATAATTTTTTCATAACTATGTAGAGTAAAATTATGTCAATTTATTATGTTTTAGAAAATACCTCAACTAATTCCTTAATAATAAACAAATAAAAAAAATCTGAACGTCGATTAAGTAATGTAAGTTTAGGGGAAATGTCACACCCCGCTAAAGCGGAAACACGGAATGTGAAGAGCTGGAAAATCATATCACATGTCATATAAAACATAACGGTCATCGAGTCATTAATTAAAAATAAAAGTGTTTACAATCCATTCAAACGACCAAGATACGATAATTTAGAACATTGTTACACTACAAATAAGTTTCATTTAAAATTCCTAAAATAAATGGCCAAGTCTTTTCCCAATAAGGTTCTCACACGACCGCCTCGACCCGTCCATGCCATGCATCACGTGCTTACACTAATTTCCTGAAACATAAGATAAAGTGTCAACTACGAAAACGCAGTGAGTGAGTTACAGTTTAAATAGTCGACCAAAATGTAAGTAAAGTATATAAAAGTAGAGGTTTCCATAAAGGAGATTAGCGGAGAAAAGTCGCTTAAAATTTATATACTTTAAAGTCTAAGTAACGGGCGTACAGGTGCCCTAAATTTGTAAAGACCAAATTTAGTCAAATTTAGTCAAATAGTAGAAGCGGATAGCAATCGCTAAAAGTTTATAAGTTTATGCGTAAGTAACTAATTAGATTTTCTTGTATCAACCTCTTGGCATCTATAACTTAAGTGTTCACACTAATCCGATTATCCAACCGTGAGGCCCCAACTCCCCGCCTCTCAAACGGGAAATTAAACAGAACTTAGTAATATGTACTTAGACTGCCATCTAAGCAAGGAACGGTTCTTTCCTAAGTATCGATACCCATAATTACTATACGGCTAAGTAGTTAATAGTGTGAAAGTCAAAGAAAAAGAACATCGGGCACTAAGTAGTTTTAGTTTAAAAGAGAGTAAGATCTATCACTTAAGAACGTGTCATAGTTCCATCAAGGGTTGGTTACGCATACAAGCATCAATAATTAGTTTAGTCAAGAGAGAGAGAACTAATAAGTTTAAGTAAAGTCAAATAATTTACGCATAAGAGATCAATTAGTTGTTCAATAAGTCCAATTACGTCCAAAAGTCAAAGTTTGATAAGTCAAAAATCATAGTATGATAGATCAAAAGTCAAAGTTTGATATTTTGTAATTTATTTCATAAGGCATAAAATGCATTTAATCTTATGTTTCCCCCAAATTCATGTAAAATATGTAAAACAAGGGGTTGTAACTCACGGATTGCGAAGAGAACGAGAACTTGGAAACTTGGTCGGAATATGTGAGCCGGGAATCACGGATCGCCTATTAATTACCAAGATAGTTTAATTAGTTGTTATATTATTATGTTCTTATATAATAATATAGATAAACTTTATTAAACTTTAAGTATCAAAGTCAAGCATAGTTAAGAATAGTCCGAAAGGTAATTGTATTGTTTTTGTCCCAAAAGTCCGATTTACCATTTTAGATTATTAGGCCTTAGGTGCTTTTGCTCGCTGAAGTGACTTACAATTTTTAAGGAAATTTGGGCAGCGCTTCCGCGCCCAAATTTCATGCCCAAAAATTGTACTACCACTTCCGCTCACAAATCACCTAAAACACGATATTATATATATTATAGTTCATTAGAGTCCAAAAAGTCCAATACAAGTCACCATTATACTCATTTTTATTTATCTCAGTCCCACAATAAAGTTAGAACAAGTCCAGAACGTATATATAATTTTTAAACGGGTAAAACGACGATTTTCGGGAGAACAGCAGCTCGGTGTTGCGCACCTGGGCACAGGTGCTGCGCACCTAGCTGCTGTCTCAATCCCGTTTTGTGTTTTTCTTGCTAAAAACGTTTTGTGACTTAAGGATTTCGACATGCAACCAGTAGATACCTTATAAAATAAAGTTTTCACAGTTTCTAAACAACTTTTAACCACAAAAAATATAGATCTACGCATCATTTAGATAAAAATCGTTTTTGTGTAAAAAGTGACATAAATCTTTATAAAACTTATTTTGTTGTTTAGATTGAACATGCAATTAGCAAATATCTTTTAAGACATCATTTTAACAGTTTATAAAGTGTTTTCATCCACAGATTCGTGGATCTAAAGAGTGTTTCGATTAAAAACGTTTTTGACCGAAAAAAAGTCATAGATTTATGAAAAATCATATTTTCAACCGTTAGATCTTACATGCAATTGATTATTTGTGTAAGAATAGTAAAAATAAAGAGATCTACCGAAGGAAAAGCTTGGATGATGAGTTTTGGTCGGATTTGGGCTTCAAAAATCTTTACAACGGTGGTCCTTTTTCGAAATAACAACACCCCCGAGCTTCTCTTGAGGTTTGGAACGATTTGTATGGTTTAAATATGGATTTTAATGGTGAATGCTTCTGGAAATGAAGGTGTTCTTGAGAGTTTTTAGAGAGAAAAGAAGTATGTGTGTGTTTTTGTTTTTGTAAAATGAATAAAGAAAGTGGGATGAAAATGTGGGTATAGGTGAATTGGGACTGCCACAATGCAGTAATTAGAGTAAAAGGGACGTTTTTGATTAGTCAAATTGGGTGGTGGATGTGTAAAAACGAGGCAGGGACTAAAATTGTAATTTTTTTGAATTTCTGGCGCGAGGTGCTGCGCACCACAGCACTAGGTGCTGCGCACCGGGCACTTTTGCCCTTTTCAAAATTTTCGTTTTTACGTTTTTGCTTCGTTGGACCTTTTTGTTAATTAAAAGTTCTTAAGTATGATTTGTTATGAACTTAGGAAAGTTCAATAGGTATTTTCTTGGTATTTAGGACTTATAATTTGATTCCGGAAGTTATTCCGACACTAGTTCCGACAAAGTACAGACTCAAAAGTTACGAACTAGAATAGAGCGAACGCGATTAAAAGAGCAACTAACGTTTCGAACAGATTCAATAATTGAACAAGTACCTGAATTTTTGACGGTTGTCACATTCTCCCCGGGTTGAAAGAAATTTCGTCCCGAAATTTAGTGCGTCTTATCAGGAAGAAGAGTTCTCGAACAGATGGGGGTACTTCTGACGGAATTGGTCTTCACGCTCCCACGTGAATTCGTGACCACGTCGGGAATTCCACCGAACTTTGATTATCGGAATACGGCTCTGCCTAAGTTGTTTGACCTCGCGGTCAACAACTTCGAGCGGTTCCTCGATGAAGTTTAGTTTGCTGTCGATTTTAACCTCGTCAAGAGGAATGACGATTGTCTCATCAGACAGACACTTTTTCAAGTGTGAGACATGGAACACGTTATGAACATTCGCGAGAGCCTGAGGGAGTTGAAGACGATAAGCAACGGGACCAATACGCTCAATGACTTCAAATGGACCGGTGTACCTCGGACTCAGTTTACCGCGCTTCCCGAAGCGGACTACCCCTTTCCAGGGTGATACTTTGAGGAGTACTCGGTCGCCAACTTGGAACTCGAGGGGCTTCCTTCGGTTGTCAGCGTAGCTCTTCTGTCGGGTACGGGACGTCTTCAGTCGTTCGCGAATAGTGGTGATCTTGTCGATGGTCGCCTGGACGATATCGAGTCTCGTAAGTTGTCGGTCGCCAGCCTCTAGCCAGCATAGCGGTGACCGGCACTTACGCCCATAGAGAGCTTCGAATGGCGCACACTTGATGCTGGCATGGTAGCTGTTATTGTAGGAGAACTCGACCAAGGGGAGGTGAGTGTCCCAACTTCCTCCGAAGTCTACTACACATGCTCTCAGCATGTCCTCAAGTGTTTGGATCGTCCTTTCACTCTGGCCGTCAGTCTGCGGGTGATACGCCGTGCTAAGGTCTAATTGAGTACCTAGGGATTTCTGTAGAACGTTCCAGAAACGGGAGGTGAATCGACTGTCCCTATCAGAGATGATGGAGAGCGGGGTTCCATGACGAGAGACGATCTCATTGATGTAGACTTGAGCGAGCTTCTCCATCGAATAATTTTCCCGAATTGGCAAGAAATGAGCGGATTTGGTCAGACGGTCCACGATTACCCAAATCGTGTCGTTACCCTTAGCCGTACGGGGCAACTTGGTGATGAAGTCCATAGAAATTTGCTCCCACTTCCACATGGGAATTTCCGGTTGTTGAAGTAGACCTGAGGGCTTTTGATATTCCGCCTTGACCTTGGAGCAAGTAAGGCACTTGGCTACGTACAAGGCGATATCCTTCTTCATGCCCGGCCACCAGTAGTACTCTCGGAGGTCCTTGTACAACTTGTCGGATCCCGGATGGATGGAATATCTAGATCGGTGGCCCTCATCCAAAATGAGTTTGCGAAGATCCTCAGATCTTGGAATCCATGCTCGACCTTTGAAGTAATAAATTCTGTCCGACTTGCGCTCGAATTCTTTCTCGTGATTATGAAGCGTTTCGGCCTTAATGTTCTCGGGCTTTAACGCCTCTTGCTGCGCGTTCGCAATCTGCTCTCGAAGGCTCGTCTGAACCTGAATACCCAATGCTCGAACTCGAGATGGCTTTACCCTTTCCTTCCTACTCAGGGCATCTGCTACTACGTTTGCTTTACCCGGGTGGTATTTGATCTCGCAATCGTAGTCACTTAGCAATTCTATCCATCTTCGTTGCCTCATGTTGAGCATTTTCTGATCTAAAATGTGCTGGAGGCTCTTGTGGTCAGTATAGACCGTACACTTAGTACCATACAGGTAGTGTCTCCAAATCTTCAAAGCAAACACGACTGCTCCTAACTCTAAGTCGTGCGTGGTGTAGTTCTGCTCGTGGATCTTCAGCTGCCTGGAAGCGTAAGCGATGACCTTGTCCTTCTGCATTAGGACGCACCCAAGTCCTTGGTGGGAGGCATCGCAAAACACTATAAAGTTATCCGTGCCCTCTGGCAGAGATAGGATCGGTGCGTGACATAATTGGTACTTAAGTTTCTGAAAAGAGTCCTCCTGATCTTTTCCCCAGATAAAGTCCTTATCCTTCTGGGTGAGCTCGGTGAGGGGTTTCGCGATCTTTGAGAAATTCTCAATGAATCTTCGGTAGTAACCCGCTAATCCTAAGAACTGACGGATTTCTGTCGGGGTTGTCGGAGCTTGCCATTTCTCAATCGCTTCAATTTTGGCTGGGTCTACATGAATCCCTTCTTGGTTTACCACGTGACCAAGGAAATGTACCTCTCGGAGCCAGAATTCACACTTCGAGAATTTGGCGTACAACTTCTGTTCTCGGAGGAGTTCCAAAATGAGTTTAAGATGCTTCGCGTGATCTTCCTTGTTTTTCGAGTAGATGAGGATGTCGTCTATGAATACGATTACGAACTTGTCTAGGTATGGCCTACACACTCGATTCATCAAGTCCATGAACACTGCTGGTGCGTTGGTCAGACCAAAAGGCATGACAAGGAATTCGTAATGGCCGTATCGGGTGCGAAAAGCGGTTTTCGGGATGTCGGACTCACTGACACGAACCTGGTGATAACCTGAACGGAGGTCGATCTTGGAGAAGTAAGTTGCACCCTGCAACTGGTCGAAGAGATCGTCGATTCTCGGAAGAGGGTACCGGTTCTTGACGGTCAGCTTGTTCAGCTCTCGATAGTCTATGCACATGCGGAAGGATCCGTCTTTCTTTTTGACAAAGAGGATAGGGGCTCCCCAGGGGGACGAACTTGGACGAATAAGACCATGGTCTAGGAGTTCCTGTAACTGTTTCGACAGTTCTAGCATTTCGGGTGGTGCCAGACGATACGGTGTCTTGGCAACCGGTGCTGCGCCAGGAATGAGGTCTATTCGGAATTCCACTTGTCGTTTAGGTGGTAGCCCTGGCAATTCCTCGGGAAAGACTTCGGGATGATCCTTGACCACAGGAATATCTTGGAGTCGGATCTCAGAAGGTTTTCGCTCGACGACATGGGCAAGGAATGCGTCATAGTTCCTCTGGAGGTACTTGCGCATTTTGATGGAAGATACGATGCGGAGTTGTCGTCCAGGCTTGTCTCCCTGAACGACGAGAGTCTCTTTTTCCGAAAGAGGGATACGAATGAGCTTATCGAAACAAATGATCTCCGCTCGAAAGCGAGATAGCCAGTCCATCCCAACAATAATGTCAAAACTTGAAAGCTCGATAGGAATTAGATCAATGGGGAAAATTTTGTCAGATAGGCATAGTGAGCAACCTAGGATTATGTCCTTAGCTTCAAATTCTTGGCCGTTAGCATATTCAACGGTAAAACTATCCTTAAGAACTTCAGATTCTAGCTCTATGAGGGGTCTAAATTCTAAGGAAATGAAACTTCTCTCGGCTCCTGAGTCGAATAGTACTGAAGCAAAATGATTGTTGAGGGAAAACGTACCAGTAACTGCGTTGGGGTCCTGACGTGCTTCCTCAGCCGTTAATCCGAATGCGCGACCCCTACCTTGCCCTCCTTGATTCTGAGGAGTCCGATTGAGCTTAGGGCAGGTATTGCGGAGATGCTGGTCGCTTCCACATTCATAGCAGGACCGTTTCGGGGCTGGAGCAATTGTCTTGTCAGGGCAGTACTTTGCATAGTGTCCCACCTTCTGGCACCTGAGGCATACCGGGCAGTCCCCGAGATGGTGAAAATTGCACTTGTTGCACTTTGGGTGTGGTCCGGTGTAAGACCCAGATTTAGCTGGTGGTGCAGGTGCAGGTGCCGGTGCAGGTGCAGGTGAAGCAGTCACGGCGTAGTTTCGGGTTTTCTTCTTGTTGCGGTCGCTTCTCCTTGGGGTGGACTCAGCCTTTCTCTTCTCACCTGACTCCTTTTTGGAGGATCCAGGAGCGGTGAGGAGGTTGCTGGTAAGACGGTGGGCCAGGATGATTGCACTCTGGAGGGTCTGGGGTTCGGCTGCCATGACCATACCTCGGATTTCCGGAACTAGACCAGAGATGTACAGGTCAATCCGGTTCTCCTCAGGGGTTACCAGCCTTGGAACCAGTCGGGCGAGTTCGTGGAACCGGGTAGTGTATTTCTCAATATCATTCCCGACCATTTTGTGGTCCCACAGCTCAGCCTCGAGCTTCTTAATTTCCCCTCTTGGGCAATATTCCTCGATGAGCAAGTTCTTGAAGGTGTTCCAGGGAAGGGCATACGCATCTTCACGTCCACGGGTTTGGACAACAGTGTTCCACCATGACAGAGCCCGGCCATGGAATACGCAAGACGCGTACTCCACCTTGTTCGCTTCGGCACATCGGCTGATGTGTAGGACCGATTCGATACTCTCGAACCATTGGACCAAACCTACAGCACCAGTTGTGCCGTGGAACTCTTTCGGCTTGCATGCCATGAAGCTCTTGTAGGTGCATGGAGGAGGGTTCGGGTGTTGGTGCTGGTTCTGGTTCTGGTTCTGATTCTGGTTATTCTGCTGTTGTTGTTGCTGTTGCTGATGGTGATTGTTGACGTTGGCGTTGATTCCGGCGGTGATCTGAGCGATCATGTTGGGCATCGCCGCGTTCAGCTGTTCGGCAACTTGCTCGGCAATGATGCTAGCATTGGTGCGAGGAGCCATGATTCTACAATCAGAAGAACAGATTTAGTTTAGAACGCACGAATGGAAAGTGATAAGAATATAATTCAAGTGTCCATAGATAGTTATAGCACGAGATAAAAATGACTGATCAAGTAGTACACGCAAGATTAGAATTCAAGAGATAGAATTATAATGATCATAACAAGCACAAGATTCACAAGATACGACAAACACAAAGATAAGAGACAGGAATTTCATAAATAATAATAAAGTCGGTACAAGTACTTGAACTGAGAAGACATTGTCACAATACATAAAAAGAAAGATAATAAAAGTCTATGTCGCGTACAAAGAGAAAATTACGACCAGACTAAGTACAATACAAATGAAGAAACAACTAATGGCGCCTATCCAGAAACATCTTTGCCGCCATAACCACGATCAACGTGCCCATCACCAGGCACATACCGATAAGGCGCTGTACAGTACGGGCCGTAGCTCGGGTCGATGCGATGAATCGCAACGCCTGCTCCGACAACCGTTCAGCGGAGTCGGTAACCTCACTGATGAGGTGTCCCTGGTTCTGGGTCTCCTGAGCCAATCCCCGCACTTCGCGGTGCAGGTGAAGGAATGCGGCCGGTGGGGGAGGTTGAAGGGTAGGAGGCATCCTCTGCCTCGCGGCCTCAGCGTCTCTGGCGCGCTGCATCTCTTCGCGCTCGAACTGTCTCTCCCAAGCATAGTGATCCGCTCTGCGAGTATGTGGCACCTCTGGAGGGTGACCGAAGGGTAGGTGTGACGGGGCAGGCTGGGATGGTCCCTCCTGGCGGGCAGCCATCCTGTCTGGCAGACGGCCCGGGAGAATGACCTGCTTTCGCGCGGTCATTCTGGTACGTGGGCCTCGGTAGTGAAGGGTGGCGGCAACGGGTACCGGAGGAGGTGGCGGTAGCACAACCCTCGGGCTGGACCCGATGCTGCTCGAGACAGCCATGGAGGTGTCCTCCGTGGGATCGGTAGTCTGGTGTCGTTGGCTCTCAGAAGCGGTACGGCCCTCGGAAGGCGACGCGGCTCTCGGTAAGGAGCGAGACTGAGAGTGCGACGGTGAAAGCGATCGGGATGACTGAGACATGACGAATCTGTGAACAATGAGTTTCGTGAGTACTAGAAGACACAAGGAAATGATAAAGGAAATGTGTAATGAAATGCATGTACGGGTCAGTCGCGTGAGAATCGGGAAAAGACAGTACCGGGAATTTTGACTCAAAACCGTTAACATTAGTAATTACGTTCCGTCCTTGCATAATCTCTTTTGAACTAGGCATGGGTGATCAGGCCATGCGTAGTTGAAAATAAATATGCAATCGCGAAATTAATTCTCTAAAGTTTAGACCCATAAGTGATTTTCCGAAAAGTCTTGGTTATAGTTTGGTTTCGAAAACTTTTGAAAATTTTTAAAACCGTTTTTCTCTATAACCTGTGCTCTGATACCAAGTCTGTCACACCCCGCTAAAGCGGAAACACGGAATGTGAAGAGCTGGAAAATCATATCACAGGTCATATAAAACATAACGGTCATCGAGTCATTAATTAAAATAAAAGTGTTTACAATTCCATCCAAGACACAATAATTTAGTACATTGAAACCCAAATTAAAAGTTCATTAAAATTCCCAAAATAAATGGCCAAGTCTTTTCCCAATAAGGTTCTCACACGACCGCCTCGACCCGTCCATGCCATGCATCACGTGCTTACACTAATTTCCTGAAACATAAGATAAAGTGTCAACTACGAAAACGCAGTGAGTGAGTTACAGTTTAAATAGTCGACCAAAATGTAAGTAAAGTATATAAAAGTAGAGGTTTCCATAAAGGAGATTAGCGGAGAAAAGTCGCTTAAAATTTATATACTTTAAAGTCTAAGTAACGGGCGTACTGGTGCCCTAAGTTTGTAAAGACCAAATTTAGTCAAATTTAGTCAAATAGTAGAAGCGGATAGCAATCGCTAAAAGTTTATAAGTTTATGCGTAAGTAACTAATTAGATTTTCTTGTATCAACCTCTTGGCATCTATAACTTAAGTGTTCACACTAATCCGATTATCCAACCGTGAGGCCCCAACTCCCCGCCTCTCAAACGGGAAATTAAACAGAACTTAGTAATATGTACTTAGACTGCCATCTAAGCAAGGAACGGTTCTTTCCTAAGTATCGATACCCATAATTACTATACGGCTAAGTAGTTAATAGTGTGAAAGTCAAAGAAAAAGAAACATCGGGCACTAAGTAGTTTTAGTTTAAAAGAGAGTAAGATCTATCACTTAAGAACGTGTCATAGTTCCATCAAGGGTTGGTTACGCATACAAGCATCAATAATTAGTTTAGTCA
>CAJVGC010000589.1:18526260-18599057 GCA_910822075.1 Senecio squalidus
AGGATAGCTTGTCGAGTATAGAACGGGTTTCTAGGCCGAGAACAAGAATAATTATCGAGTACGGGATGAGTACGGGGTTTCTCTCCCCGACATGTCTTATATTAATAGACTAGATTATTGTCCCGCGATAACGCGTAAAAAAAATAAAAATTGAATCGTAAATTTTATGTTTATGTAGATTTTAATTTATTATGAAAAATTAATGTTATATGTATAATAATATATACAGTTTTACGTTTATACACATGTTGTTTATAGTTCTAATAACATATACACTTTTACGTTTATACACATGTTTTGATATTTTGTATTATTAAATTTTAGAATAAAAATAAGTTAAATCATAGTTTAAATTGAACCTTTCTATAAATAAATTATAGTTATGTTTTTTATTTTAGTAAAGATAGAATGAAAGAGATAATGTAATTATTTATTGTACGAGGCTATAAGATGAAAATAATCTTTGATGACATCATCAAGCTGATCTAACGGCTGCCATCAAAGAAGTTAACTCATCTAAAAGACCTTAATCCGTCATATGGCATTTAAGGCCCATCTTTTATTATATATTAAAGATTAAAGATATGGCTACTTATTTTGCAAATATTATATAAATAATATAAGATATGTTAATATAATTTTACATATGTCTAAAAGTATATTTTTTCACTGATAATTCTTACTTTATAGATTAATTGTTTATAGGAAATAATTCAAAGTTCGGGTTGCAAATCGGATTTTGAGAAACGGTGCAGGATTGGGGGATCCAGTAGACCCGTTTGAGCAACCCAGTAAGATCCTTGATGGGGAACGAACATATTTTAGAGTTGTTTTTGTTATTGGGTTCGAATATGGTAATAGTCAATTTATCACACCCGGATCGGGTCGGACGGCCCAACCGGTTAAACCGGGAACGAACAGATTTTAGAGTTGTTTTTGTTATTGCGTTCGAATATGGTAATAATCAATGTTATCACACCCGGATCAAGTCGGGCGGCCCAACCCGTTAAACCGGGTTTCGGGCTAAAACCGGCCCATATAAATTCGGATGAACGGTTATTCATGTTTCGTATCGAACCGTCCGGACACCGGTTGGACCGACAACTCGGATTAGGTCGAACAAGTTTAGTAAGGGACTGATGTAGAAAAAAATTTGGAAAATTTTGGTTATTAGGAAAAATGGCACCTGGTACCTCTTGCTTTTGGGTAAAATATGTTACCAGCAAAGCTAGTTAATTGGTGTTGATAAGATTATATTTTTTATACATTATTATATGAAAATGCAGATAAACAATAAGAAAAAACAATAAAATTATAGTTTTAAATGTATATAATAGATAAATAAAACACAGTATCTTATAAATTGATACTTTATATATTTTCTTTATTGTAATAAATGATACTTAAAATTTAATATATATCTTTTTCAAGCGGTAAAACCAAAACAATTTCCGAAACAGTATTCAAACATTGCTAATAATCATGGGCGGAGTCAGAAAATTTGTAGCGTTATGCATAGTAAAGAGTAATTTTCTTGTGAATAAATTTTCATTGTTCATATGAGGGTAAAGTAATATCATATTGACTTTTATGGGGGCAAATTTTCAAAATAACATAAGTATAGCTATTTGTGACATTACGATAAATTTGTAGTCGGGACAATTGTCTACTCTACCCCCGTCCCGGCTCCGCCAGTTAGGGGTGTTCACTACTTGGATAATACCGAATTGTCCAATCGGACAATTTGGATTGGACTATATGTATAGCTATTTGTGACATTACGATAAATTTGTAGTCGGGACAATTGTCTACTCTACCCCCGTCCCGGCTCCGCCAGTTAGGGGTGTTCACTATTTGGATAAAACCGAATTTTCCAATCGGGCAATTTGGATTGGACTATATAGATTGTTTTTTTGGATTTTTGGATCGGATTGGACCAAAACCGAATTAGTATTTTAGATTTTGAATTGGTTTTTGGTTCACATAGAAAAACCGAATAGTCCAAAAAAACATAATAGTAAATTACTTTTGATTTATATTTCATATATAAATATATAACTATTAATCCTTTACCAATTTCTTCAACTATAAGTTTCACACATTATATTAGTATCGTTTTTATTACTTTTTTAATAAATTAGTGACATTTCACAAGAAATTACAGCTTTTTCTCATATTTACAAACTTTCTTTTAATATATTTACACATAAGTGTATTGTTATAAGTTGAATTTTGAGATAAAACCGAATTTTTAAAACCGATCCAATCAAATTGTAATTTGGTTCGGTTCGGTTTGGATCTTAGGTTTGTTTGGATGGTTCGGATTCTTGTTTAGGAACCGAAATTCAAATGAATTCATCTAATTGGATCGGATTAAACCGATCCATCCAAACCAACACCCCTACGGCTAGGGGTGTTATTCGGGTCAACCCGACCCTAATAAGCAACTTTCGGTTCGGGTTCATTCGGGTTTTAACTAAAATTTTCTAACCCTAACCCGACCCTAATACGGGTTCGGGTTTTATGGTTCGGGTCGTTTTCGGGTCGGGTCCAAGAGGGTCGGGTTATTTCGGGTTCGGGTACACAACTATTAAAAAAGTTCAAAAAGAAAACTACGACAAACATATTGAGTAGCAAATGAAAAAAGCAAATCTATTGAAAGAATTGAAGATAAATAAAACCCAACAAAACATATGCTATATATAGGCTAGAAGTAACCTGAAGCGATGTGAGACAATTAAAGTATGGGAAAATAAATGAAAATTTAAAAGACCTAAAATTGTAGTGTCTTTTAAATTTTCATTTATTTTCCCTACTTTAGTTGTCCCACATCGCTTCAGGTATGAAACTCTTTCATACTTCTAGGCTATATATATATATATATATATATATATCATATGCCTTTTGTTTTCCCTACTTTAGTTGTCCCACATCGCTTCATGTATGAAACTCTTTCATATTTATAGCCTATATATATATATATATATATATATATATATATATATATATATATATATATCATATGCCTTTGGTTCAAAATACAGTTCGACGGTATTTTTTGGGTCAATCGGGTCAAACCCGAAACCCGACAAACTGGAACTATTCTACCCGAAACCGACTCTATTTATGAATCGGGTGTTTCGGGTCAACCCGATAGACCCGAAATACATATATAACCCGATAAAACCCGACCCTAAAGTGGTAAATAGGGTTCGGGTCCGGATCGGGTCGGATATTTTAACACCCCTACCTACGGCCAATGATAATAATGCTAGCGACCCAAACTCACTCAATCGTCAATCTTACATACACAATTAAACAACATTAAGACGTCTCATTTGTATCTCATGTTTTCATGGAGACACTTACCTCGTTATAAATCACTATACTTTTTTTTTTGCTTTTAATGTTTAGACAAAATTGCGTGTTAAGTTCTAAAGTTTGGTTAAAAGGTTTACATATCGTTCATAAGTCTTAAAAGTTACAATGTTTTTAAGCTCGCCAAAAATCCCAACGTTGGTACTTTCCACGTTACATATCCCGTGTATCATGAGAAGTTAAGATCGAACACCAAGCAAACCTAATCGAGGTTGAAAATTTCCAGTCCACATGGATATCTAATTAATAGAGCACCCCGTTTAAAATTTGATAACTTTGTGTAGTATTCAATAACGTCGTTTTCTGAATGGTATCCGTGCCTGTCTATGTGAACGTACATGCATCTTTTTTATGAATCGAGACAAAAGGAACACTCTCAACTTGTGTTTCTTAATTATAAATATTAAACAAGGTGTAGCCTAGCATGGCTAGCTTTACTTTTATTACGTTTGTCCTCTTTTGCATGTCCATTTTTGACTTTGGTGAACCTTAGAAATCTATTAATTATTAACATATTATATCTTTGTTATTGTTTTTTAAAAGGTCTACATAGCCCGTCCTCAAAGTTAAGATGTCTTGTATGAAAAATAAAAATGTATGATTTCTATTTTAATTTTGGGTCGTCTTCGAACTTAGGTTATTTGCAGTCTTAGTCTCACTTTCCGCATACTATATAGGCCGGCCCCGAAGGTTTATATTGTATTGAGACTATTACCGGAGTTTTGTCGTGTTAAAGTTAATCTGATAACATACGAAACCCATTCGATAAATTTACCTTGTATTTGTTTGTATGTAAATTTTTTATGTTTCCGTTCCTATTTAATTATGTCTTCTATCACTTAAATCATATATTTAGAGTTGACATATTAAGATCAGTGGTGTTATATGGATTATGGACTATCCATGAAGGCTCCACCCCGCTAATGAAGATGATGCAACAGTTTGATTGACAACGACCACCCACATTATCTTATCGTTATTGTGAGTTTATCATTCATTTAATTATTTTCTTCCTTTTAGACATAACGTGCTTCACAATAGTTGAATTTTTAAAAAAAAGTTATATGTGATTTTTATGAGTTAGAATCATGAATAATGTCAAGAAATATCCTATTTTACTTTGTGTAGAACCAATTTCAGAGAAAATTAATTATCTAAACATGGATTTTTTAAAAGAAAATTTAAAATAAATTGATGAAGCAAGATCAAGATCATGATCGCTGCAAAACATGTACATCAGTACATGATGTGTGACCGAAGACTAGGGCGGAAGTGGCATATTTTTTTGGAATACATGTACATATTTGTCTAACAACTCAACACAGAATACAAAAAATACAAATAGACGACGATTTTATTGAAAAAAATGTAATCTATGTAAAAAAAATTTGTTAGAATATAGGCCTAAATCAAATGTAAACCCAATGTGGGCTTGGGCCCGTTAGGTTAGTATTTTCCCTATAAATAGATGTCAAATGTAATCGTATCAAGTTGATGAAATAAAAAATTCTTCCATACAACCCGATTATTAATTTCTACATGGTATCAGAGCAGGTTACTTTCAAAAGTACCTGTTCGGATTAGCCAAACAACCCAAACGACTAGTAAATCAAGCTTCACGAATTCTCTTGTTCGACTGAAGTTTCAACCTGGACGAACTTGGTCATTCGACTTAGTTTCGAGCAGACACGGATAGAAGCACACGGATAGAAAACAATATCACACGAATTTGGTTACTCGACTAGGATCCCTTAGTACACGAAGTCTTGGCCTCGGATAAGTAACATTCGAGTAACATTCAAGATATCCAGTTGCAAATATTGCAAGAAGGAATTTAGTTCCGGAAGCCAGGTCCTTCACAAACGCGATTTGTTCTGAAAAAATACCAACAAGTGTTGAAGAAGCACTTAAGTATAAAGAATGGAGGGAAGCAATCGGTACTGAACTTGAAGCCCTGAAAAGAAGTGAAACATGGGAAGAATGTGAATTGCCTCCAGGAAAGAAACCCGTTAAATGTCGGTGGGTGTTCACTATTAAGTATAAACCCGATGGGTCAATCGAAAGGTATAAAGCTCGATTAGTCGCAAAGGGATATACTCAGACTTATGGGATTGACTATTGTGAAACTTTCTCACCAGTAGCCAAAATTGATACTATTAGAGTTCTATTCTCAGTTGCAGCAAACAAGGATTGGCCATTACACCAATACGATGTCAAGAATGCCTTCCTACATGGAGAATTGAAGGAAGAAATCTACATGGAAACTCCACCTGGAATCCATGATAGTTCCGAAGCCAGAAAAGTTTGCCGGCTAAAGAAATCACTGTATGGTTTAAAGCAATCTCCACGAGCTTGGTTTGGTCGGTTTACCACAGTAATGAAGAAATATGGCTACAATCAAAGCAATTCAGACCATACGTTATTCCTGAAACGGAGAGGTAAACTCATAACCTGCTTAATAATCTATGTTGATGACATGATTATTACAGGAGATGATTCGGAGGAAATGACAAAGTTGAAAGCCAATCTCTTCAAAGAATTCGAAATGAAAGATCTGGGAAGACTCAAGTATTTTCTCGGAATTGAAGTTTTAAGATCAAAGTCAGGGATTTTCATTTGTCAGCAAAAGTATGTCCTTGATTTACTAGCAGAGACGGGAATGCTAGATTGCAAACCTGCGGATACTCCCATGATTGCTAATCAGAAATTGTTCATGGAAGACGAAGTTGAACTGGCAGATAAAGAAAGATATCAACGAACGGTGGGAAAGCTTATTTACTTAGCTCATACTCGGCCAGATATCGCATACGCGGTAGGAGTTATAAGTCAATTCATGCACCAACCTCAAGTCCAACACATGGAAGCAGCCTTACGGATTATCAGGTATCTCAAGGGAACTCCTGGACACGGTGTTCTATTCAGAGCCAATGGGCACCTGAAGATTGATGCTTACACGGATGCTGACTGGGCAGGCGACAAAGGTAATAGAAGGTCTACATCAGGGTATTTTACTCTAGTGGGAGGAAATATTGTTACCTGGAGAAGTAAAAAGCAAAAGGTAGTCGCTCTTTCAAGTGCTGAAGCTGAATTTCGAGGAATAGCACGAGGTTTAGCAGAAGTTCTATGGCTGCGAAAACTACTATCAGAAATTGGATATCCCTCAGAAGAAGCTAGTAAGATTATGTGTGACAATAAAGCTGCAATCCAGATTTCAGGAAACCCAGTTCAACATGATCGAACAAAACACGTTGAAGTTGATAGGCACTTCATCAAAGAAAAACTTGAAGACGAGGTTATCGAACTTCCATTTGTTTCATCTAAAGATCAGCTTGCAGATATCCTTACAAAGGCGGTTACCGGAAAGATATTCGCTCACTGTCTTGACAAGTTGAGCATTGGAAATCCCACTACTCAGCTTGAGGGGGAATGTTAGAATATAGGCCTAAATCAAATGTAAACCCAAGCCCGTATGTGGGCTTGGGCCCGTTAGGTTAGTATTTTCCCTATAAATAGATGTCAAATGTAATCGTATCAAGTTGATGAAATAAAAAATTCTTCCATACAACCCGATTATTAATTTCTACAATTTTTGTCTATAGGAGACGGTTTTTAAATTTCGCACGAACCTCCATATTCTCGGGACCGGTCTTGATAAGATTTCCAAAATGTAAAATATTATACTTTTGATGTGTATATTTTGTCTAAATCTAAAAACTATCTACATATAAAATGTTATACTTAGCGACATAGGGCATGTATTGGATGACATGGTATGTTCAAAGCAATGCAATGGAGCAGACTAGAAGAAGAAATAGATATTGGAACAACGAAATAATTATACCGAACTTTACAAACATGGAACATAAGATAACCTTGGGAATAAAATTAAAGCTAACGAAATGGCTTAACACGTTACACTTACTGGTTCCTGTAGAAAAGGATACCGTTTATATTAAACAAAAATTAAATTAAAGATGTAAACGAAATTACAAAAAATGTAAATGAAATTACTGCCAAGGCTCGTGATAAACACGATTCCCTTCAAACAAATTTCGCTTATATTCACACGAATTGTTTCCTAGGGTACAATGACAAAAAACAGTTTATTACGAAACTGCCGGAGCAAACAACTTGCCTGAAATTCAATCGGAAATATCACAGTAAGATTAATCGGAAAATTGGTGTTTGTGATTGAGCTAAGACGCTCCCTTTTATAGCCCAAAGGAAAACGCTCGAGATTAATTCAATTCAATGGCATTAAATCTGAATTAAACCAAAGAACTGTAACTGACTCAAATAGCGTAACTATTAGTTACGCTACGTAACTAATAGTTACGCTACGTAACTATCAGTTACGTTATCGTTACAGTTTCAGCTACGTTAGCAACGTAACTGTTAGTTATGCTACGTAACTGTTAGTTACGCTAGCGTAACAGTTTGTTACACCCAAACACCCATCTTTAGGTGTCGATATCTCATTCACCTTAACTCCGTTTTGGACGTATAATATATCGTTGCAAAGCCCTTTCTAAGGGCTACACATTCATATTAAATATTCTCTGTAAATATTGAATATGCATCACTTTATATACGTCCAAAGTTGATGAAAAATTATGTTTTCATCAATATTTTTTCAACAATCCCCCACATGAATGGAGATCGATCAAAACAACACTTAATCCCGATGAACCTTCGGCGGTTGAATCCTGCATAGGATAGGTAGGTGTTCCCCTTTGAACCTTCCCTTATGAAATGCACTTAGTCTCCTAACTGTCAGTAGATCTTGATGTCTTTGAACTGAGCTGTTATTTGCGTAGACGACAATACATTTCACACAAGACTTTTCCTGACAATGTCAACTCCTCATAGTCGTGTTCGCTATGGTCATGAACACTATCATGGTTCTGCGAGAGCCTTTAGGAATTACGCCCTTATAATTCCCTTCGAAGCGACCCCACTTCTCTCTAACATAGGTGATTTGTTAGAAATCATTATACCACATATGGTTATTTCTTAGAATCATTAAAAGTCGTATGCTTATCCTTCACCTTGTCACTGATCTTAGGAATAGACTAGGAAGTTTGTGACTTTGTGAACTCCCTTAGATGGTTTAGGAGGTAGATAAACTACCCCCCCCCCCACACACACACACAGTGACCTCCCTTCATTCATACAACTAGGTTGTCCTATTGAACCCAGATCTTGGGATCTCCAGTCAACTGGGTTATTTTTCCTTTGCATAAACTTATTCATTTAAGGGCTTTAGTCCCATTCCTTTTGACGACTTACTAACTAACTCTCTGCTTAAGCCTTTCGTAAGCGGATCCGCTATGTTATCCTTTGACTTCACATAGTCAATTGAGATAACTCCTGTTGAGAGTAGTTGTCGTATAGTGTTATGTCTACGTCGAATACGTCTTGACTTACCGTTATACATTATGCTATGAGCTATGCCAATTGCCGATTGACTATCACAATGTATACATATGGCTGTTACCGGTTTAGGCCATCTTGGTATGTCTTCTACAAATTGACGCAACCATTCTGCCTCCTCTCCACATTTATCGAGGGCACTAAATTCAGATTCCATAGTTGATCTTGCTATAACCGTTTGTTTGCAATATTTCCATGCTACAACAACACCTCCAAGTGTAAACACGTATCCACTTGTTGATCGGGAATCTTTTATATCAGAAATCCAGTTTGCATCATTGTATCCTTCGATAACAGCTGGATGTCCATTATAGTGTAGTCCACACTCTCGCGTGTATCTTACATACCAAAGTAATCTTATCATACTTTTCCAATGATCAGAACTCGGATTGCTGGTGTACCTACTTAGCCTACTAACAGCGTATGCTAAGTCGGGTCTGGTACAACTCATCAAATACATTAGACTACCAATGATTTTTGAGTATTCTAGTTGGGAGACACCTTCACCTCTATTCTTAGATAGATGTTGACTGGTGTCTATTGGAGTTCTAGCTAGGCCGGAATCCCCCACATTGAATCGCTCTAGAATCTTGTCCACGTAATGTGTTTGATTTAACACACAAGACCATTTTGGGTTCGTGTGATCTTGATTCCAAGAATCACATCCGCTAGGTCCATGTCTTTCATGTCAAATTTGGATTTCAACATATCATTTGTTGATGTTATTGTCTTATCGTCACTACCCATGATAAGCATGTCATCTACATTAGAGACATAATATAACATAACCATTAGGTGTATCTTTCACATAAACACACTTGTCACATTCATTAATTTTGAAACCATTTTCTAACATGACATGATCAAACTTTTGATGCCATTGTTTGGGAGCTTGCTTTAGGCCATATAATGACTTAACCAGCTTGCAAACTTTGTTCTCTTTCCCATGGGCAATAAAACCCTCAGGTTGTTTCATGTAAATTTCTTCCTCTAAATCGCCGTTTAGGAAATCCGTTTTTACATCCATTTGGTGAACTTCCAAATTTCTTATGGCGGAAATAACAATTACCATCCCGATGGAGGTGATTCTCGTTACAGGAGAATACGTATTAAAATAATCTAGACCTTCTTGTTGTCTATAACCTTTGATCACTAATCTTGCTTTGTATTTATCAATACTTCCATCCGCCCTCATTTTCTTTTTTTAAAGAGCCATCTATAGTCTAGTGCATTGCAACCCTGAGGAAGGTCCACTATTTCCCACGTATGGTTTTGTAAAATGAACTGTATTTCACTTTTGATGGCTTCTTTCCATTGAAGTGCTTCCGAAGAGGTAACCGCTTCGCGGTAGGTTCTAGGTTCATGTTCTACCATGAATGTGAGGAAGTCGGAACCAAACGATTTCTCAACCCTAGCCCTTTTACTTCTTCTAGGCTCAACATCTTCTTCCACATGTTGTTCTTGTCTCTCACTTTGGACAGGCTCATCAACGAGTGTAGAAGAACTTCCAATTTCCGTGTTTAAACAGGGCAATATATTTTCAAAGAATGTAGCACTCCTTGATTCCATTATCGTGTTCTTGTGTATATCAGGATTCTTACAATCATGCACAAGAAATTGATAAACACTACTATTGTGAGCATATCCAATGAATATGCAATCTACAGTTTTAGGCCCTATCTTTAAGACCTTAGGTGCCGACACTAGTACTTTGGCTAGGCACCCCCACACTCGTAGGTATTTATATGATGGTTTTCTTCCCATCCAAAGTTCATATGGGGTTTCCTCTTTATTCTTCCGAGGTAGCTTATCTAAAAGATACGAAGCTGACAAGATAGCTTCCCCCCACATGTTTGGACTAAGTCCAGAACTTATCAACATAGCATTAGCCATTTCTTTCAAGGTACGGTTCTTTCTTTCGGCGATACCGTTTTGTTGAGGTGAATAGGGGGCGGTGAGTTCATGTCTAATACCATGTTGCTCACAAAATTTAGCAAATGGTGACACATATTCACCTCCTCTATCACTTCTAACTACCTTGATTTTCTTATTAAGTTGATTCTCAACTTCATTCTTGTAAAGAATGAACTTATTGATGGCTTCATCCTTACTCTTAAGTAAGTATACATAGCAATATTTCGTGCTATCATCGATAAAGGTGATGAAGTATTTGTTTCCACCTCTTGTGGGAACCGATTTTAAATTACATACATCGGTGTGGATCATATAAAAGGGTTCGGTTATTCTTTCAACTAATTTAAACGATGATCTTGTTTGTTTGGCCTCAACACATGTTTGACATTTATAGTTTGAATCAATGTGAAAAGATGGTATGCATTTAAATCTAATTAACCGACTAATGGAATTAAAATTAAAATGACCAAGATGTGCATGCCAAATATTAGAAGACTCAAAGTAAGCGGAAGTAGTATTAATTTCATTAATATCACGCTTAAAAGCTATTACATTCAATTTGAACATGCCATTAAGGGCATATCCCCTACCAACATCCACACCACTTTTGGTCAACACGACCTTATCTGATTCAAAAACCAAACGAAAACCAAACTTGTTGAGAAGCCAAACCGACACAAGATTCTTACGAATATCCGGAACATAGAGCACATTGTTCAAAGTGAGCTCCTTTTCCGAGGTCATCTTGAGTATCACAGAACCTTCCCCTTTGTTATCGACCGTAGCCGAGTTCCCCATGAACAACTTCTCACCAGTCTCAACATCCTTGAAGGTGGTAAACATGTTCTTTTCCGAGCAAGCATGACGGGTAGTACCCGTATCAATCCACCATTCCGTTGAGTTTGATCCCACCAAATCTTCGGAGATCATATTAGTGACATCGGTCACCATGGCAGCAAGATCCATGTAATCATTCACCATATTATCTTGACGGGGATTCTCCCGTTTTAGCATCTTGCAGCTAGCAGCTCTATGACCCTGCTGATCACAACCCGAAAACTTTTCGGGTTTTTCCGCATGATTAGCAACGGTGTTCGCAAGTGGTGCTCCCACAATTGGAGTTACCGTTACAACGGACGTCTTGATCGGTGCAAACATAGTTGAGGTCACAAGAGGTTGAGTCGACATTCTGAAATTAGCAAATTAAAGAATTAGACAACTCGCTTTATAATTGTTAACAATCAATAATAACAATAATAGTAATCTGTTTATAACAATACAAATAATCTGTATTATTGTTATTTTCAAAACCTGTTCTGTTTTTACAAAACTGTTTTAAATTCAGTCCGCAAAACTGATTTTAGTTACGTAACAGTTACGCTAACGTAACTAACAGTTACGCTATCGTAACACACAGTTACGTTACGTAACTAACAAACGTAACAAACAGTTACGTGACTTAACAGACGTAACTAACAGTTACGTGACTAACAGTTACGCTAGCAAAACTAATAGTTATGCTACGTAACTAACAAACGTAACTATCAGTGACGAACATACGTAACTAACAGTTACGTGACTAACAAACGTAACTAACAGTTACGTGATTAACAGTTACGTGTACAACAAAGAGAACCGTAATAATTTTTCAGAATTTGTTATTCTAAACTTGATCCACAACCGCTTTTAAACAAAACGAAAGAAATTATATGGATATAACAAGTTCCAAACTGATCTGAAGGACAACTATTAAAGAATTTATATTTAAATAAACTGTTTTCAGATGTTCCGTTCACTGATTTCAAACCAATAATCTGTTTTAAACGTTAATAATCTGATATATAACGACACTTACGCTAGCGTATCTAACAGTTACGCTACGTAACTAACACTTACGTCGACGTAACTAAGTAACGTAACTAACAGTTACGCTACCTCGACTAATAGATACACCACGTAATTAACTAACGTAACTAACAGTTACGCTCACGTAACTAACAGTTACGTTGGAAAAACAGCTGTTCAAAAAAGAGTCGAAACAAAACTCGTTTGAGTCCAATCTTTTCTGATTATAAACAGTATTATAAGAAGAAAATTTGTTTTAAGATTGTAGAAAAGGATACCGTTTATATTGAACAAAAATTAAATTACAGAAGATGTAAACGAAATTACAAAAAATGTAAACGAAGTTACTGCCAAGGCTTGTGATAAACACGATTCCCTTAAAACAAATTTCGGGTATATTCACACGAATTGTTTTCCAGGGTACAATGACAAAACAGTTTATTACGAAACTGCCGGAGCAAACAACTTGCCTGAAATTCAATCGGAAATATCATAGTAAGATTAATCGGAAAATAGATGTTTGTGATTGAGCTAAGACGCTCCCTTTTATAGCCCAAAGGAAAACGCTCGAGATTAATTCAATTCAATGACATTAAATCTGAATTAAACCAAAGAACTGTAACTGACTCAAATAACGTAACTGTTAGTTACGCTAGCGTAACAGTTTGTTACACCCAAACATCCATCTTTAGGTGTCGATATCTCATTCACCTTAACTCCGTTTTGGATGTATAATATATCGTTGCAAAACCCTTTCTAAGGGCTACACATTCATATTAAATATTCTTCGTAAATATTGAATATGCATCACTTTATATACATCCAAAGTTGATGAAAAATTATGTTTTCATCAATATTTTTTCAACAGTTGCCGCCAAGAATAACCAACACGAGACGACAAATTAGAAGTTTCGTTGAACATAAAGTACCACAAGGACTAGTTGAGACTCGCACTTGCGTACAATTACTTTATCGCGGTTCTACACCAGTTCCACACAAAAACACTCATGTCTTAATTAAGCTAATCTTATTTCATACAAATAAGACCCAATCTCTCTTTTGATCGGACCTAATTCTAATCTCTAAAGTCACTTTCTTACTCTATACAATTCAAAATATAAATTTTGTTAAAGAAAACATATTAAGTATTACATTAACATTCATTTTATCATTATTAGAAAATTTGTACAAGAATATTAAACAAATAATATTTTTTCTCCTAATTAATTTTAAAAGTTGTAACGTTTAATTATATAACATAAACCATATATATACAATTTATGAAATAACCCTGATAGGTCGACAACTTTCACAATCAACCCGAAAGAGCCCATTCCATTAAAATCTAAGTTTTGTTGTTATTTTAATTTAAGACATAAAACGGGTCGAAAATAAGTCTATTAAATTACGAAGATATCTTCCAACCTCATATTCCCTCAAAATCAAAATAAAATCGTGGATCGGATAATGGCTTCTAAAACACTCCCTTTGATTTTGCTAATCATTTCATCGATTCTGTGCTCTCAATCTAGGGTTTGTTTTTACTACTTACATACATAATCGTTATTTTTACTTGTTATTTCTGATGATTTTAATGAATATAGGGCGATGGAAGTGTTTCAGTTTATTTCCTCGATCGCTCGCCTAACTACTATTTTCAGTCTCCATCATCTCAGGTAATGAATTTGTTGCTTCTTTTAGTTCTATTCCTTGTTATTTTCTAATTCTATTGATTCGCCTACATCTATCCAACTAAATATATGAATAAGCTGTGATATAATTGTACTTGATTTCCTCTCTGAAGATTTTTAACTAGTTATTGTCAAATTTGGATTCATTTAGTTATGATTCATATTTCTTACTACTTAAGCGATTACCGATGTAAATTATAGTGATTATAGGTGAACTATCGGAGAACAAAAGAGCATAGTGTTTGATTGACGAGCTAATACTACATATGATTTATAATCATTGTTTAGTATTATTATTTATAGAAAAAGTACATAGAGGATGAAGGTCCGTTATTCAAACTAGAATTTGTAGCCACTACAAAGGGTAATCTCTTTCGGTTAAACTAAGTTTTAGTAACCTTCTAGCTGCTTGTATTCATATATGGCCATAGTTGCAGTGATTGTGTGTTTTTCAGCTCTTCATGATTAACGACACATGGAAAAATAGTTATGAAGTGGAGTTGCAACTATTAGAATGATAAGAACAACAGT
This sequence comes from Senecio squalidus, assembly GCA_910822075.1. NCBI lineage: Eukaryota > Viridiplantae > Streptophyta > Magnoliopsida > Asterales > Asteraceae > Senecio > Senecio squalidus. The sequence continues at coordinate 18,541,053 of CAJVGC010000589.1, forward strand.
AAACTAGGGGCAGATTTTTTTTTTTTTTTAATCTGTTAGATGTATTAATTAAAGAGTTACAGGTTTAAACAATATATTGAAGATATTTGCAGAAATTGGATTGTTGAAGAGAATTTGTGGTCTTTAACTTATAAAAAGATTATGAAATCAAGGAACTAACAAAAATTTCTTGAATATATATAGGGAAGTGTTGACTTTAGACTAGTGGGTCGGAATAGAGTTATGCTGTTCGAATGTCTTGTCGACGACATTTTGGTCATTATGTTGTGATTGAAGTCTTTGCTTATTATTTTATACGTAGATATATGATAGGAACGGACGGACTGTTATCTTTAAGGCAAACGAAACATTAATATATAAATGGTCAGTTTCCTAGTCTCTACCTATAGGCTTACTTTTAGGAGGTAACTTGACTCTCATAATGATACTCAATAAAAACCGTCATTTTAATTTCAGTGATCAATTCAAATCTATTATAGCAAGGTACTGTTTGCGTACAACTCAATCAGCTCAGTGATATAATCAACTTAGTCCGTCAGCCCCTTATACCTGTTTGCTAACACTTTCTTCAATCCCAAATCTCACTTCGCAGTCCTGATAACTGCATTACAAATGGGATTATTGGATTTGTTTTTATCTTTTCTCTCGTCATGTGGATAAAACCATGTGTTGTTTATAGATTAAATTTGAATAATATTTTGTATATTTAACTTTGAGTGTGTATATTTGGATTTTTATTCGTTACAATCTGGAATTGCTGAGATTTATATGTTTGAGATTATGATACTTGATTCTCGAGAATAATAAATTTTTCATTCTTTATGAGTCCCAGTAATGACATGAATTACTAGAAAATATCTTATGTTATTTAAACTTGTATTTTAAGATAATCATTATTAAATTATATTTTTATTATTAAAACTATTTTTAAGTGATAAAAATATTTAAACTCGTCATGTGGATAACATAGCGTTCTTTATGTCCTGTTGAAGAGTTAGGTGGTTATGGTCTTGTTTAAATTGTAGGTGAATGACTGAATTGCACTCTTACTAGATTAAGGGATCATGACAATCGGTTTTATCTTTGCATCTGCAGCCTAAATCAATGTCACTTCCGGAAGTAGGTGCTGCAATTTCAGTCTTGCTGGGTTTTGCGCCTCCTTCCACATTATCCTCTGCCAGCTCAGAAAAGGTAATATTACTCCTAACTTATTCAGACTTCACGTTTCTCCTTGTAATATCATCTGTTCAATGTAATATAGTTTCTTATTGATCTTGCAGTTGAATGTGGTGCTTACGGCTAACCCCTTCAATAGGCCTCGTGCTGTTTTCTTGCTAGAGATCAGTGGATTTGGAGGTTCCTAAAATTCATGTCTATCTTTTTATAAGTTACTTCCAAACTAAAATAACTATTTTTAAAATCGTTATGGTCCATGCAGATAAGCAGACAGAGCTTGGTTCAGACAGTAATGTTTTCAGTAGGGCTCTTAAGAGTGAAGTAACTATTGAAGATGCTGAAATTCAAGTGTTTGGTATCACATCTTTCGTCTTGTTGTGTAATAAGCAACGTTGTTTATGTAGGTGACAAATTTTTTTTATATGGATACTTGCAGGTAACGGTGAAACTATTCAGATAGATAGACCCCTCCATAATACGGAATTCACCGACAAAGCTGTAACAGACTTTGTAAGTTTTTAACTTAAATAATGCTGTCTTGAACTGTCTTATATTTTCATGTCTAATCATATCCTTTGATAATTGATTTATCGATTCAGGCTTCTTGGATGGATGGTTCTTATGTTAGCTCTGCAGAGCCATTGACTGGAGAGTTGACTATCTTCTTATCAAATGATGTTCAGTTAAAGCTTCATATGTCAAAGGTTCTTCTTCCATTCTTTCTATCTCATTAATCTGTCATAAGTCTGATCTTTCTTTAGGTATGTGTAAAGATTTTTTCGTTTCAACATGGCTAGATACCGGTTATTTTATTCTTGCAGAAAGCAGACAGAGAATTTACAAGAAGTCTTTTGTCTCTTATAGACCTTGTCCAGACAGCAGTTCAACTGCATAAAGATAATGAGGGAAGTAAGCCTAGTCCGGCAGAATTGATCAAAGGCAGATTTGATGGTTTCAAGGTTATACATAGTTTTCTTCTTTACTCTTTTCTAGGTTTTGCCGTTCGATAGTTTCTGCTTTGTTTCCATGCTAACACAATCGTTTGGATTATAAAAGTTTTTTGTTGTTGATCACCACCATGACGATAAGTATATTTCTGATCAGGATCATATGCTTTCATATCTTACATATTTTAATTGTAAAAATGTTGTAGGCTTTTCAAGAGTACTATGGAACAAATGATATTGTTCAGAAAGGTGCTGAATTGTTGGTGGCAACAGTATCCAAGATATACGACTCCTTTCAAACATCTCACAAAGGTTATCTTTTTCCCGAATCACTGGGATTAATAACGTGCTATAATGATATGTACTTGCCCCGGTTTGTTTTGCACCAAAACATTTTGAGCTATGCTATATCCCGCACCTTTTGCTACAAGTTGTTTTTGTAATGCAATGCATTTTTTTTTCCCTGATGACCAGAAAGTGTAGCTTTTATGTGATTGCATATTTAATAAAAGTAAATTGGAAAACAACCGTTCAAACTTTATGCATCATTATAAGGTATGTAAAACTTTTGTGCGTATGTCATTGTACAGGTCAAATTGTTGGAGTTGTCATTTTAAATGATTCACCTACTAATGAGTCGAACACATTGTTCAATGTAAAATTCACTACACGCCCATCTCATCGCTGGTTAGAGGAGAAGGATGGTTCAGCTGATGCAGCAGCAGCTGCAGCAGCAGCTAGTAAGATAGCAGAAGTGTTTCTCGTTAGACGTGTCCTTGCATGGATCACTGGCATCATTCTTATAATCTCTACTCTCATGGGGGTAAGCTCCTTGCTATTCTGTCCATTTCACTCATTTCGCGTATATTATACATTTGAATCCTCTCAAGCCATAAAGTGTAGGATTATTATGTTTAATCACCAAAAAACCTAAACATAGATTTATTTTGGTTAATGGTTGGATTTGTTGCTGTTTGCCTCTTTACAGATATGGTTCCTCATGTATATGCCAATCACAAGGGATACGCTTTTGTATTCAAACGTCAAGCTCGACTAGTGACTGTCAAAAAGATGAATTGTGGCATCACAAAGAATCATTGTTCGTATTTGTTCCTCTTTTATATTCGTATATGTTTGTTCATTTTCAGTCATATGGTTTCGAAGCTAGTGAACAACTTTCGATGGGTTGTCTGCTAGAGTTAATAGTGAATACCAACAATATGTGGCTAGTAAATTCTGTTTCTGTATTCATTGTTACAGGCAGGGAGGTAGAACAAAGGATACCGGGGAGTCACTGTTATAATACGTTGTTTCTAATTGGTTGCCTGCTGAGAAGAATTATGTCTAGTATTCTTGGAGTTGTGATTTTTGAATAATGAAGATGACGGTTGTTGAAATCTCATAACGAAAATAAATATAATTATTTTGAAAGCATGCAAATTAAAAACTGGGTTGCTCTCAACTCTAAATCTTCCATTGTTAGATAGACAATTGCATGTGCATACCAAAATTCATATCTGAGATCATGTCCTCATATGGTTAAGCTCCCTAAGTCGAGCATGATCTACCCCCTCAAGCTGTCTATAATGAGAGTTCTCACTCTCATAATTGGCGTTGTTTGTAGTCTTCTCTTGACATATCCAAACCATCTCAGTCTACCTTCCTTCTCTAAGCTTGTTGATGATAGTGCCATATGTGTCATGGTAACTATTACGGAGTAAACCAAGTTTATATCAAAGTTATAAACCTATCTATGATTAAAACATGATAAATATGAAAAGCGACGTATAAAAACACGGATTGCTCCTAATGGCCTGGTTTTTGGATGAAACCTTTCATGAACTTATTATGTTAAAAGAGGTGACATTCATGGTATTTGTGTTTAAGGGAGGATGGTGTGTAAAACAATATTGTATATAACCAAACACGATAAATCTTAACGACAACATAAAAGAGTATTAGTTATTTCACCTAATCTCATATTATTTGAAAGAACGCCATGTTGACATATTATGTTTGAGCTTAAATTTTGTTTTAACAACATGAAATCACATGTTAACTATGTCACATACATACATTATATCGGAAAATAAGATGGTATTATTATACAATAAAATAAATTCAGAGATGCAAATAAGACTTCATAATCAGTTTTTAGTTGAAGATGTGCATCATAGAAATGGCAAGCATGCCAATCATAGTAGCGGCTTTAAGACTGGATAGTATATACATCTACAAATTAATAAAAGTCTGGAAGGATTGGAATTTGTCACACTAATCAATCATGTATACAAATTAGTTACACAACCTAACTGAGGCGAGAAATGTCAACATCTTCTGGGATCTTAAATGTTTCGGCTGCACCAAATTTTCTCCATTCTTCACCTGAAGGAGACTCGTCTTCGTTTGCACTGTCAACGTCACCATTTTGTTCATGTTGATCATGAGAATGAGGAGTCAAGGGATCGTTAACACTTTTGGATATGCAGTTTTGTGTTGCAAGCATTTTGACTCGTCCTAGATGTGAGATTTCAACAACAGTGGTGCCATCATCTACTGGGAGAGGTTGTTTCCAAGGTTCCCCGTCCATACGCATGTATGTAGAGTCGGCTGCTCCTTTATGGAATTCAAATCTTACTCTCTGAGTCTAAACACAAACAAAACAAATAAATTAATACTTATTCATACCAAAATACCCTTGAATAAAGAAAAGACAGAATAAATGTTGTTCACCCATATGAATACTAGAGGAGGCAAAATAGCTGGGTTGGGTAACGAACTATAACATGTTTGGTTGTTAAATGGGTCATATTTAGCACATGACGCCTGGGTCGGTTTAGGTTGACCGGTAACTACTTTATCTGTTTATTTTATTTTTATAACTAACTAATCCATTAGTTATGATTACAATAAAAATTTACTAAAACAATAATTAAAATGTCTGAACAATATGCTGTATCATGAATGCATTAAAAATAGACTTTCAGCACCTTTCAACCTATATGACAAGGCGGTGACAGAACAAAACCCAAGTCGACTTTCCCTAAGAAAATGGGTCGAACATCCACCTATGATGAATACCGTGGATTTGAAGGTATGATAGGGTAAATTGCTGAGAAATGGCACATACTTGATGCGATTTCCAGTTTATAAAAAATACTTGAAAATCAAACATTTTAGGGCCTCTTTCAACAACAATCATATTCGGTCCCGAATGTAACTTAGTTTCTAATGTGACAAGGAAAGTATGAAGCCCAAAGTGTGTCCCAAATGTAATTGCGGACCCAAAATATTAATTTTGAAAGTACAAATCAAAAACTAAAAATAAATAAAAAACTGTGCGCCTTCTTTTTGCGATTTACCCTTTTGATAACAGGCAAATCACATTAAAAATAACCAAAAACAAGAAGGGCTGGGCTTGTTACGTGTGTGGGTGTGTGTGAACATAGAAAGATGAGAACAAATGTATCGAAGCTGGATTCAGTTTTAACCTGTGCAAGACGAGTTCCATGTCCTTTAGGAGCAAGGAGAACAAGGCCATGCCATGCATCTCTGAAACCAACAATCTCAAGAAGGCCATCATCAACATATGGCGGTGTCAAGTCTCTCTGAAAGAATATGTCATGCAAAGTCCAATCATAAAATATGTCAAAAGAAGTCTACAATATATCTTAAAATGGTAATCTGGAAAAATTGTATAAAAGAAAACGAAGTTTAGTACTCACATCACGAGTTTTGTTGTGATTTGGTGTTCCCCAAGGATTTAGTCCCCCTGAGAAGCTAGGCAAGTTGAGGCATAAAATTGATCTTATACTGCAGGTTAATAAGGACGATGTTACTGTAAATCACTGATAAGACATAAAATGTAACGTCTGACTACCAACTTTATTGAACTTTGGATATTATCTCTAAAAAATTGCAGAATATGATTACATCATACAACTACTGAAAGGGCAGGACCGGGAATTTCAACCAGGGTGATGCACTACCATAACAAAAACAAATCCAGGTGATGCACTACATAAGCTATTTTTTATCATCTAAATTTTACATCCGTAAACACATAGACGAGTATACGGGGTCTAAAAAAAACGAAAAAAAAGAAGTTAGCTATTGTTACCTATGATGTATTTTAAGGTCTTTCCATCCCCCATGCCTTTGCATAACCTTAACCTTCATAAGCTGGGCTATATTCCTGCATAACAAAAAGTCAACAATTTGTTGTTAGCAAAGCTAACTTATGAAATTCACATGAGCAGTTATAACAAATCTAGATAAAACCACACACAATCTGACCAACTTGAGTGGTTTGGTCATGAAATTATTATCAAATTAGTGCAAGATTATGGACACTTCTAAATAGATTAGATTACTAACGACTGAATATTGGTACTTGCTCATTTAACTGTAGAACTAAGTAACTTTGGAAAACAAAAAATCAACAAAACTGATCCTAATCTAAAAACCATGCACTTCCGCTCTTTAAACAACATTCTTCCTGAAAAAAGTAACGATTCTTATGAAGACTGTTGACAAACTTACTTTGAAGAAGGATGAAAGAGAGATGCTGCAAACCACCCTTGAGTACAACCAATCTTTGCATATTGGCTCTACAAGGTAAAGGGAAAACACGTGATTACTTACGGAAATAACATAGGATGTAGGCAATATGAACAGCCTACTGATCAATAATCAGGAAAAAAAATGTTAGGTTCATTATTTTATCAGATACCTAAATCATACCTGATTAGTCAACTGATTTTTGAATTTTTCTGGATGCAACTTCCGTTCACAATGAAATGCATATGATACTTGAGCATCCATGCCTATATGTATAAGCGATTTCTTAGTATAGTTATTAAATAACGCAAACGCCTGGAAACTTCTTTATTATCATAAGATTTAGAAGAGGAAAGTCAACAGTTGAGACTTTACCCATGCTGAAATAGTTCCAGAATCCACCACGAAATGTGTCGTAACCTGACTGCGAATATTGACCAAGTATACATTAACAAAACTGCAACAAGCTTTTTGTATATTAATGGAACAAAGCTAATTTTTCCATTCTTGTTAAAAAGATGTTTTAAAAGTAGGAGGAGATAAAAATATAATGGAATACTTTACCACGTTAAGTTTGTCTGTATCAGAGACACGATTAAATGCATGCAAAGAATGCGGCAACTCCAGGGGAGGAATGGGATCACATGAGCCTTCTTTTGGGACACATTTCACCCTCATAAGAATATGCCAACTGCATTATGTGGATAGTCAGAGTCAAAATGAAAGTCAATTTTTTTTAGATTAGGCATATAAAGTCGATAAAGCTTATGACTACTGATGACGAAAAAAGTAGGGATACCTGTCTATCTCCATTTCTTTTCCTTCCATAACTTGCTCCAAGAATTTTAAAACAGAATCACGATCCGTTCCAGGATTTTTCTTTCCCTAAAAGTCAGAAGAATAAACAGAACGATGTAAATATACTTCTATAGCGGAATATATGCAAAAGGTGTGCAACCTACTGCATTATGTAACAGGTAACATCAAGTTACACCTATACTTAAATCAAGTTCACTATTACTAGTGGACCATTTTGACCTGTTTACGAGAGAATAGGTCGGATCAGGTTATAAGTGTCTCCAACAGGGCAACTGGGTAATTTTCAGACAAATAGCTAAACTGAGAAAAAGGTTGAATGGCTCAAGCTGGTCAAAAGTGTATTTAAAATGCGTAAAATCTCCTAAATTTTATTGCAAAACTGAGATTATCACTGTAATACATTAATATATAGGTTCCTATTTAACCTATTTACGTAATATAGCTTAAGAAAAGAAAAGGGGGAAACAGACCTAGCTGACCCAACCCATTGCCGGGTAATAATTACCCTCTGACCTGGACCAGGACCTGAATCCGATTATACCAGTTACCCAACCTACCCATTTGCCCTGTTTTGGCAACTTTAACTATTATCAACATGTATGTAACGAACAGTAGGCCTTCCAATCTGGATCAGAATTTTTTCACCAAAATACTGGAATATTATCGCAAAAGAATTCAAGATAACTACACTTATTTGGGCTAATACTTACCCAACCAAATGCAAACGGGAGATTGTTTCCAGTTCCTAAAGGTACTGTGGCTATTGGTGGTGGATGAGATAATTTAAGATCACTAACAACACCGAGCAGCCAACCAGCAGTTCCATCTCCTCCAGCAACCTGATGAAACCAATATCCTTTTTAAATATATAATACGTAGCTTAAATATTTAGATAAGTCACTATTTGAAGAGGAGCTCACAATAAGTCGCAAATGGTTCTCTATTTTAGTAGCTAATTCATCTCCATTAAGTTTAAGGTTTTCGAGAGTAAGATACAATCTGTGCAACACTTTATCAGGAGCATCTTCACCTAAATCAAAAACCTTTTTAGGCGGTAAACGTAAAAAGATTAGATCTTGTAGTGAAAAACGATGAAGCGAGTTGATGTAGAGTAGTACCTGGTTCTTGTTTAAAAGAGAACGATACGTGACAAGAAGCTCGGAACCTAACTGACCACCACTTTTGGAGTTGACAAATACAAGAGTTGGACATGAAGGTGCAGCAGAAAGAAGTTCAAGTTTTCCTCCCGGAACAAGAATGTAATCAGGAATGTAGAATTCATTCAAAAACTTATCAGAAGACGACATGGCCTGACAATAACATCATATAATCATTTGAAAACTAAAAAAAAAAAGGAATCCTAGAAAGCTTAAACAAATAATAATAGTTGCAAAATTCCAGAAGAAAGTTAAATTGAATTTGATCATCAAAATTGAGGTTCATGCAAAATAATTTGAAAAGAAAATTGAGGGTACGTACCAATTTTGATTTAGGAGAGAAACTGAGATCTGAAAATTGACTGGATTAAAGTTGACTACAATTCAATTTATATCATCATAATTTCTCACACAATTTTATCATGTAGAATTCATTTTCAGTAGTGGGGTAGTTGTTAATATATCATTAATTAATTAAGTAGTTTTTGACATTTATTATTTGTTTGGAGAAACCAATTGTTTAATTTTGTTTTTACTCAGTGTAATATGTATAAAATGTTATTTTTATTAAATTTATATTTTGTATTAAAAAGACAAAAGTATTTTAGACATTCTATATTTAAGAGTTATAAAATCAAATAACAAGTTTTCTCATATAGATAATTAGTGCTGATAATGAATATTAGAAACTGCAAATGTATTTTTTTTTAAACACCATATCAAAATACTATATTACCAAATAAGAACAAAGAAACCCTACCTTTCACAAGAGATAAAACAAAAGGGTCCCACTTAAACCAAACAACAAAAAGATACACAAAAGCAAACAAACAATCCTATGGCTAGAGACCAAAACAAAAAAAACAAGAAACCTCATACAACATCCAAACCATCACATGTAACATCTTCCACTCCTCCTAATTTAAGTCATTTGAGTTATATCTTGCAGCAACCCATTCAAATGCTCTAACTTGAATTTCACCAAAAATGTTCGGGATTAAGACTGCATCAGATCTGGACTTGAACACAATGGAGTTACGTTGACTCCAAATAATATACATAGCTGACCAAACAACCGCCTGCCAGACGAACTTTTTGACACTAGAAAAGCCCTCATTCCCATTATGCAGTAACAACTCTCCGACTGACCCGACCGAGACTTGCCCCAAACCACACCAGTTAGAAATTGTTGGGAAAATCAGCAATTTAACCCAAGTTATAAATCTTTTAGTTAAGTCCGAGTCTGACTGATTTGAGTATGAGTGACAAAATCAGTCTAAGTCATTTTAAGTCTGAGTGACTTGAGTCTGACTAAGTGGTCAGACTCAGAAAGTGTCTTGTGCCGAAAGTTAAGGTAGTTTGTTACACATATCTTCTATCTCATTAGAAGATTTGTTTAGATTCGATCTTATCAAGCTCTCTATGATTGTGTATAAATAGAGAGCTTGAGTCGTCGTATTCGGTAAACGTTTTTAATAATCTTATTTAATCAACTAAGTGTTATTCATTTCTTGTTTAAAGTTACAATTCCACTATAAACTATATACAAAAGCCGTGTGTGTTTATCAAACATAATAATTAATATTTGAATACTGATTTGCAATTGATTCAATCTAAAAGATTAAATTGATAAACTGATTATCTAGTGATTGAGATCTTACAAAGACCTAACAACTGGTATTAGAGCAAATAAGATTTAATTATTAATACTCATAAATCTTAAACGATCAAACAATGATATCTCGGTTACTAAAAATTTCTTCATCATTCTTCACAAAATCAAACTCCCATAATGGCCGGTAAAGGAACTCCAATCTTTACTGGACATAACTTTGCACACTGGAAACTTAAGGCTGAGTGACATTTATCTGGGATACATGATGAAATGATGAGGACAATAAATGAAGGTCCTATCATTCCTGGAAAAGAAATTCCAGAGGTAAAAGAAGGAGAAATGGAGATTCAACGTGTTAAATGGGTCCAAACCAATAAATCACAATGGACTAATCTAGATAGGCAACTGTTTAATCTAGATCCTAGAGCAATGAGCACACTTGGAAATGCTGTGTCTGAGCAAATATTTTCCAAGATTGCTGGATGCCAAAATGCCAAAGAGATCCGGGATACACTCATTGTATTCTATGAAAGTGTGCACGTGGTGAGAGAACAGAGACTGGACAACCTTGTTAGAAATTATGAAAATTTCTATGTAAAAGAAAAGGAATCTCTTGCTGACACACACACAAGGTTCCAAATTTTGCTAAATGATCTGTCAACTCTTGGTGTTGATAAATCAGATGATGAAGTGTGTAACAATTTTGTTGATATTCTACCCAACAAATTTAAATCAGTAATCACTTCTTTGGTGGTAAGTGAGAAACTGTCAACCTACAAACTCCCAGGGCTATTTGGACTTCTGTTGCAACCAACAGAAGAAAGTAGGAAATATTTTCAAAAGTTGAGACTGACACTAATGAGTCTGACTCAACCTCACAGAGACTCAGACAATGAATCTTAGGTCAAGAAACTGAAGAATCAACTTGCTTTGCTAACCATGAAACTTGAGCCACAATCTGGGTACAAGGGAAAGAAACCCTTTGATTTGAAAAAGGTTAAATATTTCAAATGTGAGGATTTTTGACACATGGTTGCTGATTGTAAAGTAAAGAATACTCAGACTGATCACATGGATGAAATTTCTAAGAGAGCTCAAAGTTATAGAAAGAAGTACCTCAAGTACAAATATAGAAATAAACCAAAGGCTCAAAAATCTCAATCTGAGCAAAAGGCCTTATTTTCTGAAGTATGGTTGGATGAGGAGTTGTCCACTATTGATGACGAGGAAGTGGTGGATTAATGTCTGATGGCAATCAATGAAGAAAAAGACGAAACCGAGTTTTCAGCTTCACAATTTGAAACAGATCTAATGTTAGTTGAGAGAATGAGTTGCAACTCAGACTAGGATAAATCTAGGTTCTACAAGGTACAAAACTTTAACTTATACACAGATGAGCAAAAGCTAAAAATGTTTGAGTTTATTTACATTGACTTTAAAACTGCTTTAAAGAACTTTCTCTGCTTGAGAGTAAATAAATATTTTTTGAGAAAATCTTGAAAGATAAAACAACTGAAAACTCTGAAATTAAAAGCTGTAAAGTAACCCTTATTGCTTAGACTAAGGCATATAATTGCAAAAGAAAGTTATAAACTAAGGAAAGAAACCCAACATTCCAAAACCATTTGCAAATCTTGGTGTATCTCTTCATTAAAAAATGGAGATTGTTTAAGTAGACAGGTTCCCAGACAAGTTCAGGTTGTTTTAGAAGAAGATTTCAGTCTCAAGAAATATATGGCTGAGGAAGAGGAGGAGGCAGAGAGAGAGAAAATATTTTTTTTAAACAAGAAATTCTCCCAAACACATTCAAATATACGAAGGAAAATAAAACTAAAATGTCAAATGCTTTTTTAAAACATGTTATTTCTCAAGAATCAAACAAATGTGAATCTTCAAAGAAACCAAGTTAGTCTGACTGTTTGAGTAACTGACCAGTCTTTATGTCAGAAACCCAAAACTACTCTGCCTATAAGCTTGAACTATCAATTCAGACCAACCACACTAAGCAAACCAAAGGCTAAACCTCAAGTCAGTTCCAAAAATAAAGGGTCAATTAAGGAGGGCAAAAGAATAGGCCAGTTAGGTAACCAATTGTTACAACTGACCAACATTGTGAAATCCTTAGTTAGAAATAAATCACCAAACCAAGTCAGACCCAGGACTCCACCAAAAAGAACTTTTCACTCAGACCATACCTGGATACAATTCTCCAAATGTGTCTACACAAAAGAAATCAACATGTCCACAAAACAAGTCAGTTTCAACTTCGCCAAATAGGCCAGTTTCCACTTCTAAAAAGGTCAAACCAAATCTTAAAAATGAACCCTGCAAATAATGTGGAGTCATATGTCATTATTCCATGAATTGCATGAAAAAATTAATAAATGGAATTATGAAAATCCTCAATCTGAGTGGAAAAGAGTATCCTATTCTGAACTTGAAAAGGAATAAAAGTCTTCTAAAGAACCCACTCAGAAGTGGGTTCCCAAAAAGAACTAATTTATCTTGTTTATCTGTGTAGGACTCCATAAAATGGTTCTTAGATAGTGGAGCATCAAGGCACATGACTAGAACCAAATCATACTTATCTGAATATAAGGAAGAAGTCGGTCCACAAGTTAGATATAGTGATAATGGAGTATCAATGATAGTAGGATATGGGAAGATTCATGCTGGTTCTGTGACTTTCAAAAGAGTGGCATATGTTGAAGGTCTCCAACACAACTTTGGAGTATAAGTCAGATCACAGATGAAGACAATGAAGTCAGATTCAGATAACAAGCAGGAATAATCTACAACTCAAAAAGCAAACCACTGTTGTTGGCTAAAAGAGAAAGGGACGTGTTTTCTTTGGATCTGAGTAAAAAAAATGATGAAGCAGAGACTTGTATGTTCACTAAGACCAAGGAAGAGTTGAATTGGCTATGGCACAAAAGGCTCTCACACTTGAACTTTAAAAATATCAAAATTATGTCAAAGAATAAGCTGGTCAGGGACTTCTAGAACTGACCTACTCTAAAAACAAATTGTTCTCACCTTGTGTTCTTGGAAAGCAAACCAAAGTACAGTTTTCCACCAAGATGTTGCACTCAATTGATGAACATCTGCATATGCCGCACATGGATTTATTTGGACCAATTGGGATTGAAAGTCAAGGAGGCAAGAAATGCACTCTAGTGATTGTTGATGAGTTCACAAGGTTCACTTGGGTAATTTTCTTAAAAACTTAAAGTGATGCTGCTGAAGAGATCATCAGTCTGATCAATAGAGAGCAAAGACAGAAGAACACACTGGTCAAGCAAATGAGATGTGATCATGGAACTGAATTCAAAAATTCCACTTTAATCAATTACTGTGATAAAAGGGGAATTGTTCAAAACTTTGCAGCAATTAGGGCTCCACAACAAAATGGAGTTGCAGAAAGAAGAAACAGGACATTGATAGAAGCACCAAGAACCATGTTATGTTATGGAAAAATGAAGATCAACTTCTGGGCAGAAGTTGTGAACACTACTTGCTTCACTCAAAATCGGTCCATCATTGTGAAGAAACATGGAAAGACTGCCTATGAGATGTACCACAACAAGGTTCCTTGAATTCAATATTTCACATCTTTGGAAGTAGACGCTACATACTGAATCAAAAAGACCAGCTCTGCAAAATGGCTCCAAAAGTTGATGAAGGATTATTTGTTGGTTTGTTCAAGTGTCTCCAAGGCCTTCAAGGTGTATAATGAAAGAAGAAAAGTGGTAGAAGAAACAATCAATGTTACTTTTGATGATACTTCTTAGTTTGATAATGATGAGCTGACTATTTAGACCGATCTTGACTCCATTAATCATTTGTGTGATGAAGTACTGACAACTTCCTATGAGTCTGATCCAACTCAGACAGAGGATCAAGAAGATTAGTTTCAACAACATCAAGATAACGAGAGTGAAGATGATGAGATGCCAAGAAAAATTCCTATAGAGATCAACATTGATGAGTCTGATTAGCCTCAGACTGATGATGTTCAGATTGATAGAACTCACATTGATAATACTCAGACTGAAAAATCTCCTCAGACTGGTCCAAGTAATGTCATGAATGTCAAAGATCACCCATTGACTAACATCATTGGAACACTAACTGATGGTGTTAAAACAAGACACAAGGTTTCCACTGCAAATTTCTGTTTTTACACCAATTTTATGAGTCTGATGGAACCTAATAAAATTGAAGAAACATTACCGGACGAAGATTGGGTAGAAAGGATGTAAGAAGAACTGTCTGAATTCATCAGAAACAATGTCTTGAAGAAGGTTCCAAGTCCATTAAACAAGACAATCATTGGTCTCAAATGGATTTTCATAAATAAAATGGATCAAGATGGTGTGGTGATAAGAAACAAAGCAAGATTGGTGGCTCAGGGGTACAAAAAAGATGAAGGTATTGATTATGATGAAACCTTTGCTCTTGTGGCAAGAATTGAAGCAATAAGACTGTTCCTATCGTATGCTACATTCAAGGACTTAATGGTATATCAGATGGATGTCAAGAGTGCTTTTCTGAATGGAGATCTGCAAGAAGAAGTATATGTAAAGCAACCTCCAGGTTTTGTTGATCCAAACTTTCTTGATCATGTTTACAAGTTAAACAAAGCTTTATATGGTCTCAAACAAGGTCCAAGAGCATGGTATGAGACATTGTCAAATTTTCTTCTTAAAAACAATTTTAAAAGAGGCTCCATTGATAAAACATTTTTTTTATAAAGAAAGAACAAGGACAAGTCATTTTTGTCCAAATATGTGTTGATGATATCATATTTGGGTCTACAAATGCCAAGCTGTGTACATGGTTGTCAAACATAATGTCAAGTCAGTATAAAATGAGCATGATGGGTGAACTTACATTTTTTATGGGATTACAAGTTGAACAAAAACTAGATGGAATTTTTATAAATAAAAGTAAGTACATTCATGATATTTTAAATAAGTTCTCATTTGAATCATGCTAAGAAATGAAAACACCCATGAGTACCTCTGATAAGTTACATAAGGACAAAAGTGGTAAGTCAGTCTTTCAAGCAACATACAAATGAATGATTGGGTCTCTGTTATGTTTGACAGAGAGCATGTCTGATATCATGTTTTCAACATGCTTATGTGCCAAACATCAGGCTGACCCAAAAGAATCACACTTAAAGGCTGTTAAAAGAATATTCAAATATCTTAATGGTATTCCAAATCTTGGATTATGGTATCCTAAAGAATTTGGATTTGATCTAATTGGTTTTATAGATGCAGACTATGCAGGATGTAAACTAGATATAAAGAGTACTTCAGGTGGATGTCAGCTCTTGGGAGGCAAATTAGTCAGCTGGTCAAGCAAGAAACAGAACTCTTTAGCTACTTCCACTGTTGAAGCTGCGTATGTTGACGCAGGGAGTTGTCGTGTTCAGTTACTATGGATACAACATCAACTTGCAGACTTTGATATCAAAATCAAAGGAAATCCAATCATGTGTGACAACAAAAGTGCAATACAAATCACAGAAAATCCAGTATTCCACTCCGGAAATAAAAACATTGAAATCAGGCATCATTTCATTAGAGACTATGTTGAAAAGGGAAAGGTGAGACTGGAATTTGTAGTCACACATGATCAACTGGAAGACATCTTTACAAAGCCTCTTAGTGAGGACGGGTTCTTCTATCTTTTAGGAGAATTAGGAATGTTAAATCCATAATTTAACAAGGTTTCAAAAATTTCGGTCTGACTGAGTGCTCAGACTGAATGAGTTTCAGTCAGACTGTGTGCTCAGACTGAAAAATAAAATCCAATGCATTTTCTTGTATACTACTATGTTCTACTTTGAATACTAGTTTATTTGTTTTTTATTACTTATTTATTTTATTATTATTATTTTTTTAATTTTTTTAATCTTTATTTTTATTAAAACTGACCTAAGTTTAGGGGTCAATATTAAATATATATGAAAGTGAGAGTCATTTTTTGTAAATTTAATGATTTCGTATAAAATTAACTTAAACTTAGGGGTAAATATTATGTTTATTTGAAACTAAGGGTTGATTGTGTAAATGTTGAAACTGAGTCCCTTTAACTTCGCTCCATTAGTTCAAATTCAATTCAATTGTAATCTAATCTAATTCTTATATTATTTTTTCTGTGCATACTTATTCTGATTCAAATCTTCAGCGATTATCAATGGCAGATAATAAGATGATTCTTCATGCCACCAACAATATGATAGCAAGTGCTGAGTTCACTCAAAGAATTCAGGTGAGAGATAACAACATGGTGGCAAACTTCATCATTCTAGAAAATCGACGGAACAAGGGATTTGAGTAGAACTGTCAATTCATGGTTTCACATCCTCTACATGGAGCTTACTTTAGAGAAACGGTTCTATTTTCACCAGTCCTGTGTGAATGGTGATAGACCTGTACCGTCAATGATGCTCATACTGCAATTACTGGTACATATAATGATGGTAGGGCCACGATCACCATTACCGAAGAGACAAAAAGGGCTGCTCTGCTTCTTCCTACTGCACAAGAAGTTGGAGAAGGTGGATTTCAACCCAGACTGACCAAACAACAAGCTAAGGACGAAGCCTTCCCATTGGTAGGTCAGCCTGTGGTAAAAGGTGTTATTAAGTATGATATGTTCCAAGATAAATGGAAATTTTTGTTTTCCCGTATTACAAGTAGCTTGGGGGGCAAAGTGGGGTCTTTAAATCAAATGAATGAATTTGAAACTCATATATTCCATTCAATGGTCACAGGTCGAAAAATTTCATATTCTAGACTTTATTTTGATGAGTTATTATCCTTGGTTTCAGAATCTAAAAGAATTTTCAATGTACCTTATATAAGAGTCCTATCTCTATGCTTTGAACAAATCTTGGGGACTGTGGCATATGGTGAACTTTATCATATTTATTATGTATGCCCAGCTCCAAGACTAACATACAAAAGTTTTTCTTATATAACAATTGATGAAGCTGAGGTGGGGTTGACACCTGTGATGCTTCAATGGATTGAAAATCCATTCATAGACACTTATGCCACTAAGTCTGATAACCCAAACTCAGGGAATAAAGGTTCTAATTCAGTTGCAGGAGATAACTTGAATGTGGGAGATGATGGTCAACAAATGATCAATGCTGGGTATGATGGGGATAGGCATGATGGCGACAACCAAGGATCAGACTCTCTACATGGAGAGGTATTAAACACACTAATTCTCTACATCAATCTGAGAGTAACCTCTCTCAGACTGATGATATGTCCACTTTCCAACTTGAAATGCTTGCATATCAAGAGGCCTACCCATTGAGTTCACCAGACTCTTTGGAGAAAGATCACATTTCCGTGTATCGCTTTATTTGTCGATGTTTCGTTTTGACCCTATTATTTATCTATTTTGGTGATTTTGCGTTTATCGCGTATTATTTATTTATTATTTTGGATGCGTTTTATGCATGTATGAGTTTATTGAGTTATATTCATGACGGAAACCGTATTAGAACCTAAGTGCCTGGTAGATATAAGTATGCTCGTAAGTTAGTTAGGGTGATTATTGCCTTTATTTATACGTTTAAAGTTAACGTTAAAATATGTTCCAACGTTAGTCCTCTAACTGCAAATCTGTTATAAATTGGTCCTTAACGGACTTAACGTTAAAAGTATTACAAATTCAGTCCTTTTGACAAAAAGTTAACAATTTCCGTCAGAGGCACTGCTTCGCACTCCCTTGGTGGTGCGACGCAGTGACTCAACTTTTCTTGGTTTTATAAAGAAGCCATTTTTCTAAAAAAACGGGCCACCTTTAACCACACCCGACAACTTCCCTCTTTTTCAGTGTTTTTGGGCCTGGTGAGTCCCTCTATTCCCTTTCACTTCCTTCTTTCATTTCATAATAACAAAAACTCATTTCTCTCTCCATAAAACCCACAAAATTCCTCTATTTTCCCTCTATCACCTCCAGAGTTTTTGCCATCAAACAACCTCCATTTTCAATAAGGTTTCACCTACAAATCAAAGCACACACCATATATTATCATCCTCTTTCGTTTTCATCGATTTTGGTAAGTTTTTCTATACAAATCTTATGTTTTTCTTAAATCTTCTTTAAATCTCGGTTAAGATCTATAAATCTATATAAAAATGGAAGAAAGTATGGTTTTATAACAAGACTTATATAAAAAGTTACCTATAAATATTATCTAAAACTCTATTATGTATAAATGGTCATTTTACATCTATTATCCGTATTTTATGCCGAAACTTTGGTGGAATATGTTTATAAATCATATACTAGACTTATGGACTTATCATTTTGTGGAGACAACACTTAAAACATATTGTTATTTAATTGATTTCCGATATTTAAACTCGTTCACCGTTCTAAAACCTATTAATGCTTACTGAATATTACACACAAGTATTATACTTACTTAACCCAAATTTAGTGAACTCAAAACATATATTTGATCCTTATCATATCATTACTTATGCGATTTTATCAACGTTATACATTTTTCGATGAAAGTATATATTATTCAATAAACGATCGTAATCACAAACACTTTGTAATTATAGTATGTCGCTGTCTTTTACCACAAAGTATGTTACTTTATATTTTAACACGAACTATTACTTTTCGAACACTATTAATATTATAACATATAACGTTAACGTATAAGGAAAACCCTTCTAGACATACAGATACTTAGACGGTTTATTGTATGTATTGCTAGGGCACTTAGGCGAAGGAGCTACTTTCGGTTGACTTCTACCCGACGTATCGTATTCACTTATTTTGCTATTTCAGTGAGTTATTCGTGCCCTTTTTACCGTGTTATATAATTTTGGGCATGTTAAGCGTTATATTTAATAGTATGTATGTTTTATTTTGCTATTATGGGTTATAATTCCTTTAGATTAGCGTTCCCTATACTTATATGGCCTTTGTGGTAATATGAGGCCCCGTATGCACACCTGTCAACTCGTATGAGGCGACGGTACATATATATAGATCTATATGGGTTTAACAAACCCTCACCACTAACTCTATGATGATGATGTCGCTCTGTCAAGTTATGTGGATGTTATGACCGTGTTATTCGTAGTATAACCTTTGTTTAACGCACTAAGGTGGGGTAGTTGCCGAGTATGTTATGGTTCAGGTGTTATTATGTATCTAAGGCTTATGCATGTATCTAACTGCGTATGATATGGAAATGTATTGTATGAAAGGTTTTATTACTATTCACTTATGATTTCAAGTATTATTTACAAATGATTTTATTCACTTCTTTTATGGGTCAAAACTTATCGAAGCCGTTTTATATTTATATTTTTATGATTATGCGAATAACCCACCAACTTTATGTCGACGTATTATTTTAACGCTTTTCAGGGATTTAAGGTTGCAGTTTGATGATTATAGCTTATGTGACTATTTCGATGATATTTGAGACTTATTTTCATGATTTTATTAGTTCCCCTTGTATTGAAAACTATTTAGTCGTATTTTGATATTTCATTCGAGTATTGTAAACGGATTTATTCAACTTTTATTTATCTAGTGAGGTGAATGTATTGTTATCTTATGTTGTTTGTAACCTTTGAATCTCTGATATTGCATTTACTCTACACCTCGGGTTTCCGCCTGAGCGGGTGTGACATAAATTGGTATCAGAGCCAATGGTTATAGCGAACTAAGTGGCTTTACGTGAATCAATTAGACTATGACCGTAGGCTTGTCGACCTATCTGATTTACCTATGTGCGCATTCTTTTACTTGGGCCTCTATGTGTTTGCTTTGCTTTATGTGCTTTGCTTTATTATGTTTTTGGCCTGATTGATTTTAGTCGCACGTTCTTATTTTATTTCCCGTTTTTACGTTCGTAGAAGATGCCTCCTAAGAGAACTTCTACAAGACAGGCCGCTAAACGTGGTCGTCCTAGTGGGAGAACGAGTGGTGCGAGCTCGAGTAGTGCTGCTTCAAACACCACTGCAACCCCCGATATTGGGAAACTGATTGCTGAGCAGATCGCTGCTTCGATGCCTACTCTCGTGGCACAGATTAGGGAATCTATACTTCAGAGTACCGGTGCTGGATCCGGTGAACCCGTAATTGCTGGTTTGGGATCCGGAAAAGAAGGTTCAAAATTCCGAGGTTCGGGACGCGATGGTTCAGATGTGGGAGCCACAGTTCATGTTGGATCGGGTGGTCCGCCGATTATTATTGAGGACCCACCTCGAGGGTGCTCCTAGAAGACCTTCCTTGGGTGTAAGCCGCTTGAGTTTAAGGGTACGGAAAATGCCGTGGCTACCCTTCAATGGTTCGAAATGACGGAGTCCGTATTTGATTTATCGGGGGCCGATGAGGATTGAGTCAAGTACTCGACATATTTATTTCAGGGTAAAGTCCTCACGTGGTGGAACTCCATAGTGCGGACGCAAGGTCGAGCATCAGTGAGTTTGATGACTTGGAAAAATCTTCGGGTACTTATGAAGAAAGAGTATGTGCCGATGTATGAGATGCAAATACTAGAACATGAATTGTGGAACCTGACGATGCAGGGTTCCGATATTCGTGGATATACAAACCTATTTTATGACCTAATGGTGTTAGTCCCGAGATTGGTAAGCACGGAAGAAGACAATATCTCTCGCTATACTAATGGTTTGCCTCAGTCTATTAGAGGAAATATTATATCAGCACGCCCTGACACACTTCAAAGTGCGGTTAAAGTTGCAAGCTCGCTAACTGAGAGCTTGATTAAGGATGGCGTATTGCAAAGATCAGTGATTCGCAGGGACGCGAGCATGTTTGTCAAAATGTTTAGACCGAATTCAAGGGAACGAGGCCGAGAGTCGGATCAGGATCCTCAACCGATTCGATCGTATGCTGCCGCGAGTTATAGGGATCAGAATCCGCTCCCTAAGTGCAAAAAGTGTGGAAGTTCCCGCGCAGCCGAGACCGCATGTTGGGTTTGTAACCGGTGTAAGAAGTTGGGACACACCGAACAGTGCTGCAAGATGGCACCTGGTACGTGCTTTGAATGTGGTGAAAAAGGACATTTCCGTAGCAGATGTCCTAAGTTGATTGCTTCGGGTGCTATTCTTCCACCTTCTCCACCTAGATCGGGTGATGATAATGCGAGAGGCAGAGTATTCTCGCTGGGATCTTCCGAAGCTTGCCAAGATCCTACAGTCGTAACTGGTACATTTCTCCTTCATAAGTATCCTGCATTTGTATAGTTTGATTCTGGTGCCAATAGGAGTTTCATATCTAGCGAATTTTGATCCTTAGTATCTTGTGAACCAAGCCCCTTAGAGCCTGCTTATGAGGTAGAAATAGCTGACGGTAGGTGTGCTCGTGTTAGTGAAGTTCTTCTTGGTGTTTCCCTTATGTTAGCCGATATTCCTTTTTCTATCGATCTTATTCCGATGAAGCTTGGTAGTTTCGACGTTGTCGTCGGTATGGATTGGTTAGCCGCCCATCGTGCATAGGTCGTTTGTTATGAGAAGATTATCCATATTCCAAGACCGAATAGTGATCCATTAGTTATTCATGGAGACAAGACCGGGAAACGTCTTAAGGTCATTTCTTGTATGAAGGTGCGCAAATATGTTCGTCAGGGTTGTTCTTGTTATCTTGTGCATTTGGTGAAGAAAGATTTCGCGATAAAGATTGAAGACGTACCGATTGTTAACGAGTTTGCCGATGTATTCCCAGAAGATTTACCTGGATCCCTCCCCAGAGACAAATTGACTTTTGTATCGACTTAATTCCTGGAGCCGCGCCTGTTTCTAAAGCTCCTTATCGTTTAGCTCCCTCTGAAACGATTGAGTTATCTCGTCAGATTCAGGATTTGGTTGACAAGGGCTTCATTCGTCCTAGTTTCTCCCCATGGGGTGCTCCTGTTCTCTTTTTTAAGAAGAAGGATGGCTCCATGCGTCTATGTATTGACTATCGGGAGTTAAATAAACTGACAATGAAGAACCGTTATCCTCTTCCCCGTATCGATGATTTATTTGATCAACTTCAGGGATCCTGTTACTTCTATAAGATTGATCTTCGTTCCGGTTATAATCAATTGAGGATTCAAGATGATGACATTCCGAAAACAGCTTTTCGTACTCGGTATGGTCATTACGAGTTCATGGTTATTCCGTTTGGTTTGACAAACGCGCCTGCCGCATTTATCGACTTAATGAATCGTATCTTCCGTCCGATCCTGGACAAGTTCGTTATCGTATTCATCTATGATATTCTTATCTACTCCCATAATCGTGAAGAGCACGAAGGACATCTACGCTTGGTATTGGAAACTCTTCGGAAGGAAAAGTCGTATGTTAAATTCTCCAAGTGTGAGTTCTGGTTTCCCGAATTTCAGTTCATTGGTCATGTTGTTAGTGCAAAAGGTATGCATGTAGATCCTGCAAAGATTGAAGCTGTTAAGACTTGGATTGCTCCGAAGTCACCGACTGAGATTCGTTCGTTTTTGGGTCTAGCGGGTTATTATCGCCGATTTATCGAGAACTTCTCCAAGATTGCTTCTCCTATGACAAAGTTAACTCAGAAAAGCGAACCGTTTGTTTGGGGTATTGAACAGGATGAAGCATTTTAGATATTGAAGAAACGCTTATGTGACGCTCCAATTTTAAGTCTACCAGTTGGTACCGAGAACTTTGTCGTGTATTGCGATGCTTCGCATAAAGGCCTAGGTTGTGCTTTGATGCAAAATGGAAAGGTTATAGTGTATGCTTCCGCCAGTTGAAAATCCATGAGCAGAATTACACAACACATAACCTGGAGTTAGGAGCAGTTGTGTCACACCCCGATATAGCGGAAACACGAGATGTGAGAGCTGGAATATCATTACACGGGTTATAACAAAATAAATGGTTCAAGTCATTGATAAAAATTAAATTGTTCACAGTTCCAAAAACAACCAAGCAGTTTAAAGTTTAATACGAATACATAACACAAAGTTTCAAATTCATAATTCCCAAAATAAAGACGTCTTTCCCAATTTGCGTCTCACGTGACCATACCGACCCATCCATGCCATGCACTTCGACTCTTACACTTAATTTCCTGAAACATAAGATAAAGTGTCAACTACAATAAAGTAGTGAGTGAGTTACAGTTTGAGTTTCTCGACAAAAGTTTCCAAAGTTTAAAATATATATGTATAGAGTATCATAAATGAAAAGAAAGCGGAGCGGCGCTAAAACATATATATTTACTTTAAAAGTTTCGAACATACGCAAGTAGAGTAGAACTTGAACATAAAAGTTATAGCGGAAACAACCGCTAAAAATATTGTATATGCGTAAATAATATGTGATTAACTGAATTAGTATCTTGTCTCAATCTCTTAGCTTAATATAACGTAAGTCTACACTAAACCGATTGTCTGGTCAGAACACGCCCCAAAGTTTCACAATAAATGGAGTTTCATCTGATTCTTAGTAATATGTACTTAGGTCGCGAACCACAAGTAAGGAGTGACCTCTCCTAAGTATCGATACCCATAATACTAACGGCTATTGCTAATAGTGTGTAATGATTCTGATTCTAAAAATGGGGCACTTTGAACTCTTAGTCTAGAAACTGGTAATAAGCACTTACGGAGTTTATATTCTCATCAAGGATTGGTTTCGCATACAAGTAACCTTAATTTACCTTAGCCAATTAACGGCAAAAATATTATACGCATATAAGTTTCACAAGGTTTCACAAGTTTCCAAAGTTTCACAAAGTTTCGCAAGTTTCACAAAGTTTCGCAAGTTTCCAAAGTTTCACCAGTTTCACAAGTTTCCAAAGTTTCACAAGTTTTCATACGAGTTGCAAAAAGTTTCATAAAAGTTTCATAGACGACAAATACATCTTATGTTTCCCCCAAAATCATATTAAAAACAGTAAAATATAATGGGGTTGTAACTCACGGGTTGCGGAGATAAGTCTCGAGTAAGAGAGAAAGGAGCGGAACGCGTCAGGAATCAAAGACGACCTAAAACACCGAACTATTGTGTAAGTATAAATTGTATGATTTAAGTTATGTTAAAGTTCCATTTTAACATTTATAGTATTAAATCTTTATACTTTAAAATCTGTCCAAAAGTTTCAATACGGAAAAATTATAAGTTAATACGTGTTCGAGTACGTTTTTATGTCCGATTAGTCCAATTATGTCCAAAAAGGGTCGATGTCCAAAGCCAAAGTGTATAAGTTATATAAATGATAAGTTACTGAGTTTCGGTCATAATTTACGGTAAAATTTGGGCAGCGCTTCCGCGCTATAAAAATTTAATCCATTTTCGATAATCACTTTCCCGCTTTAACAACCATTTCAAACCATATTAAACAATAATACAATAGTTTTTAAGCATAAAACTCATCCAAACATTATTATTTATAAAAACAGTAAGTTTTCAAAATATCAATCTGTGATAAGTTCATTCGATCACTATCTTTACGTTCAAGTTGCGAAAACGACGATTTTGGTGAACAGCGAGATCCAGATAGCGGCTGGAGATATTCAGCCGCTGGCTGGACCTCAGCCGCCGGCTGGATATCTTCAGCCGCCAGCTGGAGGCCTTCGACCAGTTTCATATTTTTGATATTTTTCGATTTTTAAGCCGTTTAGTGATAGATTCTTACATGCAAACTGTTTTTAGTCAAATATATTCATTTTAGAGTAAAAATCACAGTTTCTTTTAGATCTATTTCATAAAAATGTGGATCTTTGTGATAAACTCGTTTTTAAGCAAGAAAACGTTATAAACTTTTATAAAAACAACTTTTTAGACTTTAGATCGTCCATGCAAGTAATAATCTACAAAATAACAGTGAGTTTAAAGAGTTTTACCGAGGGAAAAGTTATGTGACGGTCGGATGAGATTCTAGCTTCAAAATGGATGAAAACCTTCTTCAAAAACCCGTTTTATGCTTCCTCCTTGTTACCCTTTACTTTATGGACGATTTGTGTATGTTTTTGATGGATGATTGTGTGTTTTTCTTGCTGTTTAGGGGTGATAAGTCACTGTTTTGCTTAGTGTTCTTGAGAGGAAATGTTTAGAGAGATTTTAGAGAGAGAGAGAGTGTGTAATTAGTGTGTGTGTGTGTGTGTTTTTAGATTTTGAAAATATGAAAATGGAGTGTTAGGGGGGGGGGGGGGGTAAAGAACTGGCATAGGGACTCACAAATCTGGTGAGAGGGGTCCAATCCCCGAGCCTAACTCTGCCCCAATCGAGTTACATGCAATAATGACTCATCAAGTCACAGGTCAGCGGGTTTTAGCCGCCGGCTGGCCACATCCAGCCGCCGGCTGGGCTTCAGCCGCCGGCTGACAGCTTTCAGCCGTCGGCTGGATGGCATTTTCCAGCTTTGTGACGTTTTAAGTTTTCCGTTATCGTTAGTTGTGGACTAGAATTTTATTAGTTTCCGTTATGAACTTAGTCAAGTTCTTTGTATAGTTTCTTGGTGTTAGGATTTATAAGTTGATTCCGACTTTGGTTCCGACACAATAATGGACACAATAAGTACGAACTAGAACAATGCGATCACGATAAGATGCAACAAAAGATTTGAACCGATAATGTAAATGAGAATCACCTGAATTTTAGACGGTTGTCACAAGTTGTATTCGCCCTTAAGATTTGGAGGCATTATCTATATAGAACTAAGTGTACAGTATTTACGGATCAGAAGAGTCTCCAGCACATCTTCGATCAGAAAATGTTAAACATGAGGCAGAGACGTTGGGTTGAGTTATTGAACGACTGATTGTGATATTCGCTACCATCCGGGTAAGGCGAATGGGGTTGCCGATACACTGAGCCGTAAGGAAACGGTTAAACCTGTTCGGATATGTTCATTAGTGATTTCTATTCAGACGAGTTTGAAAGCTCGGATTATTCAGGCGCAAAAGGATGCTTTGACAGAGAATTATCTCAAGGACGAAAAGTTATTTAGCTTAGCTCTGTAGTTAGAGCCGAAGGATGTTGGAGTTATGTATTTCCTCAATCGTATATGGGTTCCGGTGAGTATCCGCCAGCTGATTTTAGACGAGGCTCATAAGTCCAATTATTCTATCCATCAATGTATCATGACCTTAAAGAATTTTATTGGTGGCCTGGTATGAAACGCGCAATAGCAGAGTATGTCAGTCGATGCTTGACTTGTTCTAAGGTCAAGGTAGATTATCAAAAGCCATCTCGGCTTCTCCAGCAACCGACAATTCCATAATGAAAATGGGAGCGTATTACTATGGACTTTATTACGAAGCTGCCGATATCGTCCGATGGGTATGATAGTATTTGGGTGATTGTGGACCGTTTGACAAAGTCTGCACATTTTCTACCGATTCGAGAGAATTATCAGATGGAAAAGCTTGTTTGTTTGTATATCGCCGAAATCGTGTCCAAACACGGCGTTCCTGTATCAATTATTTCCGATCGTGATGCTCGTTTCACTTAGCAATTCTGGAAGTCCTTTCAACGTGCTATGGGTACAAGATTAGATATGAGTACCACTTACCATCCGCAGACCGATGGTCAGAGCGAGAGAACTATCCAGACTCTAGAAGATATGCTTCGTACTTGTGCGATTGACTTCGGGGGTAGTTGGGACGTAAACTTTCCTCTGATCGAGTTCTTGTACAACAACAGTTATCACATGAGTATTAACTGTTCACCGTTTGAGGCGCTATATGGTCGTAAGTGTGGATCACCTGTTTGTTGGGCAGAAGTTGGTGATATTCAGATTACTGGTCCAGAAATTATTCAGGAGACTACGGATAAGATATTCAAAATCAAGGAACAGTTAGTTGCTGCTCGAGATCGACAAAATAAATATGCAGACAAGCGAAAAAAGCCTCTTGGGTTCAGTGTAGGAGATATGGTATTGTTAAAAGTATCCTCGTGGAAAGGCGTTGTCCGATTTGAGAAGCGTAGTAATTTGAGTCCAAGGTATACGGGTCCGTTTAAAATATTAGCCGTTGCGTATAGACTTGATTTACCGACCGAGCTGAGCAGTGTGCACAATGTATTTCATGTATCGCACTTGAAGAAGTGCCTTGTTGATGAGTCGTTATTGGTTTCATTAGAGAAGCTTCAAAACGACGATAAAGCCTATACAATGAGGAAATAATAGAATATGGCTCGAAGCTGTGTACATGGAAAATTACAACTCGGCCTACAGTACATAATAAAAGAAAGAACTAACGGCGCCTCTCGAAGAACATCTTGGCGGCAATAACCGCCAACAGGGTCCCCATGACCAAGCAAACTCCTACCAAGCGTTGCACCGTACGGGTCGTGGCCTGAACCACAGAAAGGTGACGCAACGCTTGTTCCGACAACCTCTGCGCGGCGTCGGAGACCTCGCAAAGGAGCAGCCCTTGTTGCTGGGCTTCCTCTGAAAGTCCCCTAACCTCGCGGTGGAGGTGTAGGAAGGCGGCAGGAGGGGGTAGCTGTGGGGTATGCGACATCCTCTGCCTTGCTGCTTCAGCGTCTCGAGCCCGCTGCATCTCTTTTCGTTCGAGCTGTCGCTCCCACGAGTAATGGTCCAACATCGAGGTGCGCGTAGCCTCGGGAGGTGGGTGCCCGAATGGGAAATGGGGTGGCGCAGGCCTGGACGGGCCTTCCTGCCGCGCTGCCATCCTATCGGGTAGCCGTCCCGGAAGGATCACCTGCTTACGTGCCGTCGTAACGACACGTGGTCCACGGCGCTGTGGTGGCGCGGCAACGGGGGCCGGTGGAGGTGGTAAAACCGACCTCGGGCTAGACCCGATGCTACTGGACACCGCCATGGAGGTATCCTCCGTAGGGTCCGTGGTCTGATGACGGATGCTTTCCGAGGCGGTGTGGCCCTCGGAAGGCTCGTGAGAGGACGCGGCTCTCGGTTGGGATCGTGACTGAGATCGTGAGGGAGATCGCGAACGTGACGATTGAGACATGACGGATCTACGACGCAAAATGTTTCGTAAGTATAAGAACAAGATAATGCTAAAGGAAAATAAGTAAGGAATGCAGGTAAGGGTCGATCACGTGAGGTTGGGAATAGTAAGACCGGGAATTTTTCGACTCAAAACCGTTTATCTTTAGAAATTACGTTTCGTCCTTGCATAAGTCGTTTTGAACTAGGCAGGGGTGATCAGGCCATGCGTAGTTAAAAACAATCATGCAATCGCAAAAATTAATTCACTAAAGTGTTGAACCCATAATGATTTTCCGAAAAGCCTTGGTTATAGTTTGGTTTCAAAAGCTTTTTATAAATTTCTAAAACCGTTTTCACTACAACCTGTGCTCTGATACCAAGTCTGTCACACCCCGCTATAGCGGAAACACGGAATGTGAGAGCTGGAATATCATTACACGGTCATAAGCAAATATAAACGATTCAAGTCATTTCGATTAAATATAAAATTGTTCAAGTTTCACAACCAAGCAGTTCATAAGTTTAAAATAAAGTACAAGTACAATGTTTCCAAAATAAATTCCCAAAATATAAAGGTCTTTCCCAATAAGCGCCTCACGTGACCATATCGACCCTCCTTTGCCATGCATTCCGAACACTTACATTAATTTCCTGAAACATAAGATAAAGTGTCAACTACATAAAGTAGTGAGTGAGTTACAGTTTAGAGTTTCGATAAAGTTTCCAAATATAGAAAGTTGCCAACAAAATAGTAAGTTGCCAAAAATAGTAAGTTGCCAAAACATATATTGACGTCATGAGTAAAAGAACGAGTCGACGTTTGAACATATATGTAAATAATAAAAGTTTGTACGTACGCGAGTAAAGTAATTAAATAAACTCGTATAGTAAATTTGTAGCGGAATCCAGGCGCTAAAAGTGTATGCGTATGTAGTATGTGTTTAACTAAATAGTTCTCGTATCAATCACTTGGCATAATATAAGTAGTAAGTATACACTAAGCCGATTGTATGGTCCTGATCTAGCCCAAAAGTGTTTAATTGAGTGAACATCTGTTGTGGTAGTAATATGTACTTGGGACGCTAACCCTTAGTAAGGAGTGACCGCTCCTAAGTATCGATACCCATATGACTAACGGCTATTGCTAATAGTGTATAAGTGAACCTGAACCAAAAACGGGCAATTGAACAAAGTTGCAAAAGTTGTGTTGAGTTCTTACGGGCCTATATATCCATCAAGGATTGGTCGCTAACAAGTATCCTAGTTTAGTTAACCCGCTAAGGCGATAACACAAATACGCATAATAGTTTGTAAGTTCCAAGTTTGTACAAGTTCCATAGTTCCAAAGTTTAAAATGTTTCAAAGTTTCAAAGTTTCGAACAAGTTTCAATAAGTACCAAAAGTATCAAGTTCCAATTGTTCAATAGTTTGCAAATAGTGTAAAAGTTACAAAACATGTAATCTTATGCTTCCCCCAAATAATGTTTAAAATGTACAAAAAGTAAAACAAGTGGGGTTGTAACTCACGGTTTGCGGAGATAAGAGATATGAACTAGCACAAAGAGAGGCGGAACGCGTCGGGAATCACAAACGACCTAGAACACCGGAATGTTGTATAAGTTATATTAGTATAATTTGAGTTATGTTAAGTTCCAATTTAACATTTTTAAGTCTCAATTTCTTATACTTAGATTCTGTCCCAAAAGATTATTACGGAAGGTTTAAAAGGTTTGTATGTTCGTGTACGTTTTAGTAGTCCGAAAAGTCCAATTATGTTCAAAAAGTGTCAAAGTTCCAAGTTAATGTATAAAAGTCTCAAAGTTATTAAGTTACTGAAGTTAAGGTATGTTTACGGTGAAATTTGGGCAGCGCTTCCGTGTTACAAAAATTATGTCCATTTTCAAAACACTTTCCCGCTTTAAAATGCACAATACAACGTTTAAATAAACAATACACAAGTTTCAAGTCCAAAAAACCCTTTTTTTAAACAATTTATAAGTCAAAACAGTAGCTTATCATGATATATATATTCTGTGATTAATTATTTTAGCTTATAATCATGTTTACGACCTTTAAAACGACAAAAATACGAAACAGCACTATTCAGGCGGCGGCTGGAGGAAATCAGCCGCCGGCTGACCTTTAGCCGTCGGCTGAAATCCTTCAGCCGCCGGCCAAAAGGCTTCGGCCAGTTTCAAAGTTGCTCTATTTTTCGTTTTTAGGCTTGTTTAACGGGTAGATTCGACATGCAAACTGTTATAACTTAAACATATGTATTTTCAAAGTAAAATCTCAGTTTTCTTTTAGATTTATAGGTTAAATATATAGATCTTTCATAAAAACTTGTTTTTAAGCAAGAAAACATTTTGCATGTTTATGAAAACTTATTTCCAGGTTTTAGATCTTACATGCAAGTGAGTATATGAATAAAAACAGTAAAAAGAAAGTGTTATACCGAAGGGAATAGAGATGTGATGGTTTGGATGAGTTTTAGCTCCAAAAGTTCCTTGAAAACCCGATTTAAACCTTTTCCTTGCTACCCCTTTGATCCTAGGACGATTTGTATGTGTTAGATGGTTGATTTTTGATGTTTAAGTGGCTGATTTTTGGTAAAATTTCTGTTTTTGCTTGAGTATTTGAGAGAAAGTAGAGAGAGTTTAGAGAGTGTGTGTGTTGTGTGTGTGAGTTTGATTCAAAATGAAAGCAATTGTGATTAAGGGTGATGTTTCTGCTCTTGGGAACCCCAATTGCAGTAAATATTGTCCAAAACTCGAGTGAAAAACGTTGCCCAATCGTGAGACATGCAGAAATGAGTCATCATCCAGCTGGACAGCAGGATTCAGCCGCCGGCTGGATATATTCAGCCGCCGGCTGGATTGCCAAGTCCAGCTTTTTGACGTTTTTCAGTTTTCCGTTAATTAGTTAAGGACTAGAATCTTTTTAGTTACCGTTATGAACTTAGTCGAGTTCTTGTATTGTTTATTTGGTGTTAGGATTTATATTTGATTCCGACATTGGTTCCGACAATAAAAGACGCATAAAATGAACCCGAACAATATGAACACGATAAAAGAGAGCTAGAGTTTTGAACCGATTAAGTAACTGAAAATCACCTGAAATTTAGACGGTTGTCACATCATCCCCGGGTTGAAAGAAATTTCGTCCCGAAATTTGACTCGCCCAATCAGGTAGAAGTATCTTTGAACAAATGCGGATACTTTTGACGTATCTGGTCTTCACGTTCCCATGTGAATTCGTGACCACGTCGGGAGTTCCAACGAACTTTGACAATAGGAACACGGCTTTGTCTGAGTTGCTTGACCTCTCGGTCTACAACTTCAAGCGGTTCCTCGATGAAGTTGAGCTTGTTGTCGATCTTGACCTCGTCGAGCGGGATGACGATGGTCTCATCGGATAGGCACTTTTTCAAGTGTGAGACATGGAACACGTTATGAACATTGAAAAGAACAGGTGGGAGTTGGAGTCGATAAGCTACTGGACCAATGCGCTCGATGACTTCAAACGGTCCGGTGTACCTCGGGCTTAGCTTGCCGCGTTTCCCAAAGCGAACTACCCCTTTCCATGGCGATACTTTGAGAAGTACACGATCGCCGACCTGGAACTCGAGGGGTTTTCTTCGGTTATCGGCGTAGCTCTTTTGCCGAGTACGGGACGTCTTCAGTCGCTCCCTGATAGTGGTGATCTTGTCGATGGTTTCTTGAACAATGTCGAGCCTTGTGAGCTGTCGATCACCAGCTTCTAGCCAACAAAGCGGCGATCGGCACTTGCGTCCATATAAGGCCTCGAACGGAGCACACTTAATGCTAGCGTGGTAGCTGTTGTTGTACGAAAACTCGACCAATGGAAGATGTGTGTCCCAACTTCCTCCAAAGTCAACTACACATGCTCTAAGCATATCCTCAAGCGTTTGGATCGTCCTTTCGCTTTGACCATCGGTCTGAGGGTGATAAGCTGTGCTAAGGTCTAGTCGTGTCCCGAGAGATTTCTGAAGCGCGTTCCAAAAGCGAGACGTAAACCGACTATCCCTGTCAGAAATGATGGAGAGAGGTGTACCGTGGCGAGAGATGATCTCGTTGATGTAGATTTGTGCGAGCTTCTCCATCGAGTGGGTTTCTCGTATCGGTAAAAAGTGAGCAGACTTAGTCAGACGGTCCACGATTACCCAAATCGTGTCGTTACCCTTTGCCGTCCGGGGTAACTTGGTAATGAAATCCATGGAGATTTGCTCCCACTTCCACATAGGGATCTCCGGTTGCTGCAGAAGTCCCGAAGGTTTCTGATACTCTGCCTTGACCTTGGAGCAAGTGAGACACTTGGCTACATACAAGGCGATATCTTTCTTCATGCCCGGCCACCAATAATACTCCTTAAGATCTTTGTACATCTTGTCTGAACCTGGGTGGATGGAGTATCGGGAACGGTGGCCTTCATCCAGAATTAACTTTCGAAGATCCTCGGACTTCGGAATCCATGCTCGGCCCTTGAAGTAGTGAATTCCATCGGATTTGAGCTCGAACTCCTTCTCATGATTGTGCAAAGTTTCTCCCTTTAGGTTCTCGGGCTTCAACGCTTCTCGCTGAACCTCGGCGATTTGCGTTTGAAGGTTAGTTTGAATCTGGATACCTAATGCTCTAACTCGAGATGGTTTCACCCTTTCCTTCCGGCTAAGGGCGTCTGCTACTACGTTTGCTTTACCCGGGTGGTACTTGATCTCGCAATCGTAGTCACTCAGCAGTTCGATCCATCTCCTCTGCCTCATGTTGAGCATTTTCTGGTCTAGGATGTGTTGAAGACTCTTGTGATCCGTGAAAACCGTGCACTTAGTCCCATACAAGTAATGTCTCCAGATCTTTAGTGCAAAGACGACTGCTCCCAGCTCTAAGTCGTGAGTGGTGTAGTTCTGCTCGTGAACCTTGAGTTGTCTTGAAGCGTAAGCGATGACTTTGTCTTTCTGCATAAGGACGCACCCAAGTCCTTGATGGGATGCATCGCAGAATACAACAAAGTTATCCGTACCCTCTGGTAAAGGCAAAATCGGTGCGTGACAAAGCTGGTGCTTGAGTTTCTGGAATGATTCCTCTTGCTTCGTACCCCAAACAAAATCCTTATCCTTCTGGGTGAGCTCGGTGAGTGGCTTAGCGATCTTCGAGAAATTCTCGATGAACCTTCGATAGTAGCCGGCCAACCCTAGGAACTGACGAATTTCAGTAGGAGTCGTCGGGGCTTGCCATTTCTCGATCGCTTCTATCTTAGCCGGATCCACATGGATCCCTTCTTGGTTGACCACATGACCAAGGAAATGTACTTCCCGGAGCCAGAATTCACACTTAGAGAATTTGGCTTACAGTTTCTGTTCTCGGAGGAGTTCTAGAATGAGTTTCAAGTGTTTCGCGTGATCCTCCTTGTTTCTCGAGTAGATAAGAATATCATCAATGAACACGATCACGAATTTGTCCAGGTAAGGTCTACACACTCGGTTCATTAAGTCCATGAACACCGCTGGTGCGTTGGTTAGACCGAATGGCATGACTAGGAATTCGTAATGACCGTAACGAGTACGAAAAGCGGTTTTTGGAATGTCGGTCTCGCTGACACGAACCTGATGATAACCCGAACGGAGGTGATTTTAGAGAAGTAAGTTGCACCCTGCAACTGGTCGAAGAGGTCATCGATCCTCGGGAGTGGGTATCGGTTCTTGACGGTCAGCTTGTTCAGTTCGCGATAGTCGATGCACATACGAAAGGATCCGTCTTTCTTTTTAACGAAGAGTATAGGGGCTCCCTAGGGTGACGAGCTAGGACGAATAAGACCATGATCCAAGAGTTCCTGAAGCTGTTTAGACAGCTCTTGCATCTCCGGCGGGGCTAGACGGTACGGTGTCCTAGCGACCGGTGCTGCACCAGGAATGAGGTCTATCCGGAATTCCACTTGTCGATGCGGAGGTAACCCTGGCAGATCTTCGGGAAAGACTTCAGGGTGATCCTTGACTACTGGGATATCATGAATACGGATCTCCTTGGGTTTACGTTCCACAACGTGAGCAAGAAATGTGTCACAGTCCTTCTCGAGGTACTTACGCATTTTGATGGACGACACGAGACGGAGTGAACGTCCGGGTTTGTCTCCTTGAACAACTAAGGTTTCAGTGTCAGAAAGAGGAATGAGAATGAGTTTGTCAAAACAGACGATCTCGGCTCGGAAACGAGAGAGCCAGTCCATTCCGAAGATGACATCAAAGCTTTTCAGCTCGATAGGGATTAAATCGATAGGGAAAGTTTTATCGGACAGGCATATGGAACATCCTATGATTATATCCTTAGCTTCGAACTCCTGACCATTAGCGTACTCTATGGTGAAGCTATCCTTAAGAATCTTAGATCCTAAGTTAATAAGGGGTCTAAATTCTAAGGACACAAAGCTCCTTTCAGCACCAGAATCGAACAGGACAGATGCATAATGATTGCTAACAGGAAACGTACCGTTCACCACGTTCGGATCCTGCCGTGCCTCTTCAGCCGTGAGTGCGAATGCACCTCCTCGGCCTTGCCCGCCTCGGTTAGGTTGGGCGTTTCGGAGTCTGGGGCAAGCGTTTCGGAGGTGCTGATCACTTCCGCACTCGAAGCACACCGGCTTCGGACCTGGAGCTGCCAACTTCTCCGTGCAGTACTTGGCAAAGTGCCCTTCCTTCTGGCACCTCAGACACACGGGGCAGTTACCGTGATGGTGGAAATTGCACTTGTTGCACTTGGGGTTCGTCCCCGTATATCGGTTCCCAGCTGGTGGAGGTGGCGGTGGCGGTGCTACGGCTGCTATGGCAAGGTTGCGGGTGGTCTTCTTTTTCTTGTTCCGGTCACTTCGCCTCGGGGTCTGATCGGACTTCCTTTTCTCACCCG
Source organism: Senecio squalidus (assembly GCA_910822075.1). NCBI lineage: Eukaryota > Viridiplantae > Streptophyta > Magnoliopsida > Asterales > Asteraceae > Senecio > Senecio squalidus. Next base: position 18,576,211 of record CAJVGC010000589.1, read on the forward strand.
ACTCCTTTTTGGATGAGGCAGGAGTGGTGAGTAGGTTGCTCGTGAGGCGGTGAGCTAGGATGATGGCGCTCTGGAGGGTCTGGGGTTCCTTAGTGAGAACCATTCCTCTGATTTCAGGAACAAGACCAGAGATGTACAGGTCGATCTTGCTTTCCTCGGGAGTTACTAACCTTGGGACTAGTCGAGCCAACTCATGGAATCGGGCAGTGTACCCTTCGATGTCGTTTCCGACCATCTCGTGATCCCAGAGCTCGGCTTCGAGCTTTTTGATTTCCCCTTTGGGGCAGTACTCCTCAATCAGGAGGGTCTTGAATTGTTCCCCGGTGAGAGCGTTAGCGGTCTCACGTCCCCTATTGCGGACCACATTGTTCCACCATGTCAGTGCCTTACCATGCAATACGCAGGAGGCGTACTGCACTTTCATGGCCTCAGCACATCCACTGATGTGCAGCACCGACTCGATGCTCTCAAACCAGGATACCAAGCCTACGGCACCAGATGTGCCATGGAACTCCTTAGGCTTACAAGCCATGAAGCTTTTGTAGGTGCAGGCTGGTGGGTTTGGGGGTTGCTGTTGGTTCTGGTGGTTCTGTTGCTGCTGCTGCTGTTGCTGCTGTTGCTGTTGCTGTTGCTGCTGCTGTTGTTGTTGCTGCTGTTGCTGTTGCTGTTGCTGCTGTTGCTGTTGCTGTTGCTGCTGCTGCTGCTGTTGCTGCTGTTGTTGCTGCTGTTGTTGCTGGTGGGCGTTGACGTTAGCATTGATTCCCGCAGTGATCTGGGCGATCATATTGGGCATCGCTGCTTGCAACTGTTCGGCCACTTGCTCAGCGATGATCGCGGCATTGGTACGGGGTGCCATGATTCTACAATAGACAACAGATTCAGTTTAGAACGCACGATTAGAATATGATAAGAACATGATTCAATGAACAAGTTAACAATCACGCAAGAGTAAGGTAACAGAACAGATAGTACACGCACGACAAAGTTTCAAGAGATTCACACGATACGGGTTCACACGCAAGAAATGATTCAACACAGTACAAGATTCACAAGACAAAGTAATAATAGATAATAATAAATGGAGAGTTAATTACATGGTTCGTCCCTATGGTTTGCACCATTTTCACTCGTCCTCCCTAATAGTTTTTTATTACACCACTGGTACCTAAGTTTGAAATTCGTTGCCTCCAGAGTCCCTAAATTGGATGTGCCGTTAAATGTTCCGTTAAGTGACCTCACGTGTGACACACGTGATGGGTAATTTCGTCATTTTACCTTTCTCTTCCATTCAAACCCAAATTCATTCAACCCTAAATTAAACAATCAAAACACAATCTGAACTGAAGCAAATCTTAAACAGAGACTTATTAATTAATTGAATACAACAACCATTTTGTTGATGCAGGTTCCGATTCAGAAATCAAATTATACGCGATTTGAGCGCATGGATCGAGATGTATAAATCTGTTGTGAAACCCTAAGTAAGTATACTAGTGAGTGAAGAAGAAAGGAGAGATCTGAAGCAACAATTAATTAATAAGTCTCGGTTGCTTCAAGAAATGAATACAACAACCACCAACACCACTACCGGAGGAGAAGGTGTCCGACCTAAATTAAACAATTAATAAGTCTCGTCTTTCTGGTGTCACTGCCTACCTCCGCCACCACCACTGCCTACCTCCACCACCACCACTGCCTACCTCCACCTCGGAATCCGTTAACACACCTCTCCATGTCCCGTCGGGGTAATGGCGGCAATGGGTGTAGCTCCGGTGAACCCATGACGTCATAACCAGCAGAAGCTGACGTGGCACCACCGGAGTAAAGATGAGTAGTTGTTTTACGAAGGAGTTGTTGTTGGTCATGTAAAGGACTAATAAGTGTACCAAGGTAAAGAAATTCTGAGCTAGGGGTGGTAGAGTTTGGTGAGAGAGTAGGTGGTGGTGGTGGTTTGTCGGAGGTGGGGTGGTTAGCCGGAAACAAGCGTAGGTTGTCGGAGTTTGGCGGTGGTTTACGGTGGTATAAAAGAGTGGTAGCTATGGTGGCTATGGTGGCTATGGTGGTATAAAAGAGTGGTAGCTATGGTGGTATAAAAGAGTGGTAGCTATGGTGGCTATGGTGGAATCGGGTTCTGGTTAATCGGGTTATAAAAATGGATTTTAATGGTGTTTGATTCTGGATATTTTGATAGAGAAATTAATTTGGGGATTTTGGAGAAGGGATATCAAAATGGGGGAGAGAATGTTAAAAAGACGAAATTACCCCTCACGTGTGACACACGTGAGGACACTTAACGGCCTTTTTAACGTCACGTCCATTTTAGGGACTCTGGAGGCAACGAATTTCAAACTTAGGTACCAGTGGTGTAATAAAAAACTATTAGGGAGGACGAGTGAAAATGGTGCAAACCATAGGGACGAACCATGTAATTAACTCATAAATGGAACTTCATTCATTAATATTAAAAGTTGAGTACAAGGTTCAAAGTAGAGAAGTACGGTACAATACAATGAGGAAATAATAGAATATGGCTCGAAGCTGTGTACATGGAAAATTACAACTCGGCCTACAGTACATAATAAAAGAAAGAACTAACGGCGCCTCTCGAAGAACATCTTGGCGGCAATAACCGCCAACAGGGTCCCCATGACCAAGCAAACTCCTACCAAGCGTTGCACCGTACGGGTCGTGGCCTGAACCACAGAAAGGTGACGCAACGCTTGTTCCGACAACCTCTGCGCGGCGTCGGAGACCTCGCAAAGGAGCAGCCCTTGTTGCTGGGCTTCCTCTGAAAGTCCCCTAACCTCGCGGTGGAGGTGTAGGAAGGCGGCAGGAGGGGGTAGCTGTGGGGTATGCGACATCCTCTGCCTTGTTGCTTCAGCGTCTCGAGCCCGCTGCATCTCTTCTCGTTCGAGCTGTCGCTCCCACGAGTAATGGTCCAACATCGAGGTGCGCGTAGCCTTGGGAGGTGGGTGCCCGAATGGGAAATGGGGTGGCGCAGGCCTGGACGGGCCGTCCTGCCGCGCTGCCATCCTATCGGGTAGCCGTCCCGGAAGGATCACCTGCTTACGTGCCGTCGTAACGACACGTGGTCCACGGCGCTGTGGTGGCGCGGCAACGGGGGCCGGTGGAGGTGGTAAAACCGACCTCGGGCTAGACCCGATGCTACTGGACACCGCCATGGAGGTATCCTCCGTAGGGTCCGTGGTCTGATGACGGATGCTTTCCGAGGCGGTGTGGCCCTCGGAAGGCTCGTGAGAGGACGCGGCTCTCGGTTGGGATCGTGACTGAGATCGTGAGGGAGATCGCGAACGTGACGATTGAGACATGACGGATCTGCGACGCAAAATGTTTCGTAAGTATAAGAACAAGATAATGCTAAAGGAAAATAAGTAAGGAATGCAGGTAAGGGTCGATCACGTGAGGTTGGGAATAGTAAGACCGGGAATTTTTCGACTCAAAACCGTTTATCTTTAGAAATTACGTTTCGTCCTTGCATAAGTCGTTTTGAACTAGGCAGGGGTGATCAGGCCATGCGTAGTTAAAAACAATCATGCAATCGCAAAAATTAATTCACTAAAGTTTTGAACCCATAATGATTTTCCGAAAAGCCTTGGTTATAGTTTGGTTTCAAAAGCTTTTTATAAATTTCTAAAACCGTTTTCACTACAACCTGTGCTCTGATACCAAGTCTGTCACACCCCGCTATAGCGGAAACACGGAATGTGAGAGCTGGAATATCATTACACGGTCATAAGCAAATATAAACGATTCAAGTCATTTCGATTAAAAATAAAATTGTTCAAGTTTCACAACCAAGCAGTTCATAAGTTTAAAATAAAGTACAAGTACAATGTTTCCAAAATAAATTCCCAAAATATAAAGGTCTTTCCCAATAAGCGCCTCACGTGACCATATCGACCCTCCTTTGCCATGCATTCCGAACACTTACATTAATTTCCTGAAACATAAGATAAAGTGTCAACTACATAAAGTAGTGAGTGAGTTACAGTTTAGAGTTTCGATAAAGTTTCCAAAAATAGAAAGTTGCCAACAAAATAGTAAGTTGCCAAAAATAGTAAGTTGCCAAAACATATATTGACGTCATGAGTAAAAGAACGAGTCGACGTTTGAACATATATGTAAATAATAAAAGTTTGTACGTACGCGAGTAAAGTAATTAAATAAACTCGTATAGTAAATTTGTAGCGGAATCCAGGCGCTAAAAGTGTATGCGTATATAGTCTGTGTTTAACTAAATAGTTCTCGTATCAATCACTTGGCATAATATAAGTAGTAAGTATACACTAAGCCGATTGTATGGTCCTGATCTAGCCCAAAAGTGTTTAATTGAGTGAACATCTGTTGTGGTAGTAATATGTACTTGGGACGCTAACCCTTAGTAAGGAGTGACCGCTCCTAAGTATCGATACCCATATGACTAACGGCTATTGCTAATAGTGTATAAGTGAACCTGAACCAAAAACGGGCAATTGAACAAAGTTGCAAAAGTTGTGTTGAGTTCTTACGGGCCTATATATCCATCAAGGATTGGTCGCTAACAAGTATCCTAGTTTAGTTAACCCGCTAAGGCGATAACACAAATACGCATAATAGTTTGTAAGTTCCAAGTTTGTACAAGTTCCATAGTTCCAAAGTTTAAAATGTTTCAAAGTTTCAAAGTTTCGAACAAGTTTCAATAAGTACCAAAAGTATCAAGTTCCAATTGTTCAATAGTTTGCAAATAGTGTAAAAGTTACAAAACATGTAATCTTATGCTTCCCCCAAATAATGTTTAAAATGTACAAAAAGTAAAACAAGTGGGGTTGTAACTCACGGTTTGCGGAGATAAGAGATATGAACTAGCACAAAGAGAGGCGGAACGCGTCGGGAATCACAAACGACCTAGAACACCGGAATGTTGTATAAGTTATATTAGTATAATTTGAGTTATGTTAAGTTCCAATTTAACATTTTTAAGTCTCAATTTCTTATACTTAGATTCTGTCCCAAAAGATTATTACGGAAGGTTCAAAAGGTTTGTATGTTCGTGTACGTTTTAGTAGTCCGAAAAGTCCAATTATGTTCAAAAAGTGTCAAAGTTCCAAGTTAATATATAAAAGTCTCAAAGTTATTAAGTTACTGAAGTTAAGGTATGTTTACGGTGAAATTTGGGCAGCGCTTCCGCGTTACAAAAATTATGTCCATTTTCAAAACACTTTCCCGCTTTAAAATGCACAATACAACGTTTAAATAAACAATACACAAGTTTCAAGTCCAAAAACCCTTTTTTAAACAATTTATAAGTCAAAACAGTAGCTTATCATGATATATATGTTCTGTGATTAATTATTTTAGCTTATAATCATGTTTACGACCTTTAAAACGACAAAAATACGAAAAAGCACTATTCAGGCGGCGGCTGGAGGAAATCAGCCGCCGGCTGACCTTTAGCCGTCGGCTGAAATCCTTCAGCCGCCGGCCAAAAGGCTTCGGCCAGTTTCAAAGTTGCTCTATTTTTCGTTTTTAGGCTTGTTTAACGGGTAGATTCGACATGCAAACTGTTATAACTTAAACATATGTATTTTCAAAGTAAAATCTCAGTTTTCTTTTAGATTTATAGGTTAAATATATAGATCTTTCATAAAAACTTGTTTTTAAGCAAGAAAACGTTTTGCATGTTTATGAAAACTTATTTCCAGGTTTTAAATCTTACATGCAAGTGAGTATATGAATAAAAACAGTAAAAAGAAAGTGTTATACCGAAGGGAATAGAGATGTGATGGTTTGGATGAGTTTTAGCTCCAAAAGTTCCTTGAAAACCCGATTTAAACCTTTTCCTTGCTACCCCTTTGATCCTAGGACGATTTGTATGTGTTAGATGGTTGATTTTTGATGTTTAAGTGGCTGATTTTTGGTAAAATATTTTTGTTTTTGCTTGAGTATTTGAGAGAAAGTAGAGAGAGTTTAGAGAGTGTGTGTGTTGTGTGTGTGAGTTTGATTCAAAATGAAAGCAATTGTGATTAAGGGTGATGTTTCTGCTCTTGGGAACCCCAATTGCAGTAAATATTGTCCAAAACTCGAGTGAAAAACGTTGCCCAATCGTGAGACATGCAGAAATGAGTCATCATCCAGCTGGACAGCAGGATTCAGCCGCCGGCTGGATATATTCAGCCGCCGGCTGGATTGCCAAGTCCAACTTTTTGACGTTTTTCAGTTTTCCGTTAATTAGTTAAGGACTAGAATCTTTTTAGTTACCGTTATAAACTTAGTCGAGTTCTTGTATTGTTTATTTGGTGTTAGGATTTATATTTGATTCCGACATTGGTTCCGACAATAAAAGACGCATAAAATGAACCCGAACAATATGAACACGATAAAAGAGAGCTAGAGTTTTGAACCGATTAAGTAACTGAAAATCACCTGAAATTTAGACGGTTGTCACATTTATCGAGTTTATTGAGTTATATTTATTATCGAGATATTTTATATGTTTATGTTTTGTCGGGTTTAGTATCGTTTGGCTATCTCGTCGTTCGTGACGGAAACCGTATAAGAACCTAAGTGCCTGGTAGATATAAGTATGCTCGTAAGTTAGTTAGGGTGATTATTGCCTTTATTTATACGTTTAAAGTTAACGTTAAAATATGTTCCAACGTTAGTCCTCTAACTGCAAATCTGTTATAAATTGGTCCTTAACGGACTTAACGTTAAAAGTATTACAAATTCAGTCCTTTTGACAAAAAGTTAACAATTTCCGTCAGAGGCACTGCGTCGCACTCCCTTGGTGGTGCGACGCAGTGACTCAACTTTTCTTGGTTTTATAAAGAAGCCATTTTTCTAAAAAAAAACGGGCCACCTTTAACTACACCCGACAACTTCCCTCTTTTTCAGTGTTTTTGGGCCTGGTGAGTCCCTCTATTCCCTTTCACTTCCTTCTTTCATTTCATAATAACAAAAACTCATTTCTCTCTCTAGAAAACCCACAAAATTCCTCTATTTTCCCTCTATCACCTCCAGAGTTTTTGCCATCAAACAACCTCCATTTTCAATAAGGTTTCACCTACAAATCGAAGCACACACCATATATTATCATCCTCTTTCGTTTTCATCGATTTTGGTAAGTTTTTCTATACAAATCTTATGTTTTTCTTAACTCTTCTTTAAATCTCGGTTAAGATCTATAAATCTATATAAAAATGGAAGAAAGTATGGTTTTATAACAAGACTTATATAAAAAGTTACCTATAAATATTATCTAAAACTCTATTATGTATAAATGGTCATTTTACATCTATTATCCGTATTTTATGCCGAAACTATGGTGGAATATGTTTATAAATCATATACTAGACTTATGGACTTATCATTTTGGGGAGACAACACTTAAAACACCCTGGGAATATTGTTTCCGTAGCTCACTGTGCCGCAAAAAGAGCATGTTGCGCCGCAGCGGGATACCAGCACCCTAAAAATATGGAACGAACCAAGCCCGGTGCGCCGCAACACCCTACTGCTGCGTCCCAGTCCGCTTGTTTCGTCACCAAACCTTTGCTCCGTAACAAGATCCTTAACAAGATAACGAAAAAAACATTTTAGCGTAACAATAAGGAAATCCCGTAACAAAAAAATTGGCAAAACAACCTTACTGCGCCGCAACACCCTCTTGTTGTGCCGAAGTAAGCTATTTTACCGAAACTAACTATTTTGCGTAACAACTATCAACGTAGCACCTATCATTGCGTAACAATCAATTGCGTAACACCCTAGTGGCGCAACAACCTCATGTCACGTACCACTTTTATCCCATAGCAACCTTTTACGTAACAAACTTGCGAAACAAGAAGTTGAGTAACAAGGCCGCTGCGCCGCAGCCAATGCCTGCTGTGACGCAGTAGGGCCACAAATTGTTATTTAATTGTTTTCCGATATTTAAACTCTTTCACCGTTCTAAAACCTATTAATACTTACTGAATATTACACACAAGTATTATATTTACTTAACCCAAATGTAGTGAACTCAAAACATATATTTGATCCTTATCATAGCATTACTTATGCGATTTTATCAAAGTTATATATTTTTTGATGAAAGTATATATTATCCAATAAACGATCGTAATCACAAACACTTTGTAATTATAGTATGTCGTTGTCTTTTACCATAAAGTAAGTTACTTTATATTATAACACGAACTATTACTTTTCGAATACTATTATTATTATAACATATAACGTTAACGTATAAGGCAAACCCTATTAGACATAGAGATACTTAGACGGTTTATTGTATGTATTTCTAGGGCACTTAGGCGAAGGAGCTACTTTCGGTTGATTTCTACCCGACGTATCGTATTCACTTATTTTGCTAATTCTATGAGTTATTCGTGCCCTTTTTACTGTTTTATCTAATTTTGGGCATGTTAAGCGTTATATTTAATAGTATGTATGTTTTATTTGGCAATTATGGATTATAATTCATTTAGATTAGTGTTGCCTATACTTATATGGCCTTTGTGGTAATATGAGGCCCCGTATGCACACCTGTCAACTCGTATGAGCCGACGGTACATATATATAGATCTATATGGGTTTAACAAACCCTCACCACTAACTCTATGATGATGATGTCGCTCTGTCAAGTTATGTGGATGTTATGACCGTGTTATTCGTAGTATAACCTTAGTTTAACGCACTAAGGTGGGGTAGTTTCCGAGTATGTTATGGTTCAGGTGTTATTATGTATCTAAGGCTTATGCATGTATCTAATTGCGTATGATATGGAAATGTATTGTATGAAAGGTTTTATTACTATTCACTTATGATTTCGAGTATTATTTACAAATGATTTTATTCACTTCTTTTATGGGCAAAACTTATCGAAGCCGTTTTATATTTATATTTTTATGATTATGCGAATAGCCCACCAACTTTATGTTGACGTATTATTTTAACACTTTTCAGGGATGTAAGGTTGCAGTTTGATGATTATTGCTTATGTGACTATTTGGATGCTATTTGGAACTTATTTTCATGATTGTATTAGTTCCCCTTGTATTCAAAACTATTTAGTCGTATTTTGATATTTCATTCGAGTATTGTAAACTGACTTATTCAACTTTTATTTATCTAGTGAGATGAATGTATTGTTATCTTATGTTGTTTGTAACCTTTGAATCTCTGATACTGCATTTACTGTACACCTCGGGTTTCCGCCTGAGCAGCGTGTGACAGAGACTACCCAAAGCCGTTCTAGAGTAGGGAGCTTGGAGAAACACATTACTTCTACCACACTGACACATGTGGTAAGCATTGAAGATGATATCCCACTTCTGGATATCCCTGTACTTAGTATGGGAACACCCCCATCAATTGTTTCATAGCCTATTCCAAAGGCTCTTTTCACTAGTTCAGTATTAGTTCACACCAATAAACCTACCACACTGACACATGTGGTAAGCATTGAAGAAGATATCCCACTTCTGGATATCCCTGTACTTAGTATGGGAACACACCCATTAATTGTTTCACAACCTATTCTAAAGGCTCTTTTCACTAGTTCAGTACTAGTTCACACCAATGAACCACTAAATCTCTCACACTCTAATGCACAAGTTGCCAATGCCTTGCTCTAGAGACTGATTAAGGCACAAACTTCTTTATTTGTGACCAAAGATCTCTGTCCTAGTCAACAGGGTAGATGTGAGGTTACAACAACCATTCCCACATTTGTGTCATGTGATCTCTCTTCTAGTAAACATGGGAGATGTGAGGATACTACCACTTTTCCCCAAACATCTGTTCCATCTGAGTCTCATTCTGAGGTTGCCTTGATTGTGCCTGTCCTTTTAAAGGCTATTAAGGATATGTCAACTTAGTTTGATGATAAGATAAGTGAAATGCAGACTGAGATTGGTGTTCTCAAGGATCAAAATGTAAAGGAGTTGCTGATTTAAAGGTTCTGGTGCTAAATCTGGCCTCTAAAATTGACAAGCTTAGAAAGGAGAAGCAGAACATGGGTGAAGGTTCTATGGGTGCTCAGACCCAGGGTGAGAAAAGTAGAGATATTGGTGAGTCTGATCAACAAAAAAATTTGAAAAGAAAAAGAGAAGGGTCGCTAGTTAAGGGGGAGAAAAAGGAGAAAAGATACAAGAGGAAGCTGAGATATGATCATGAAACTGCTCACACTGAAGAGTACTTTATGACTGATAGTGATGTCACTTTAACATCAGCTGAAGCTAAAGAGTTCTGTGTGGACAACAAAATGGAATTGTATGGGGTTGATATGGGAGAAAATGATCCAAAATATGGATATCCTTTGACTGATTTTGCAAGTAAAATTAGAAGGTCAGAAGTTGAAGAACAAGTGGCTCATTCTAATAAAGGAAAGATAACTAAGGTTGAGAGTTCTAGTGGCAAAGGGAAAGAGAAGGATGTGACAAAGAAGGATGAACTGAATCTTGAAGCTGATAGACATGAAAGATTGAGGAGGTCAACCGTTAATGTTGGAATGTCTGTTGAAAGATATTCAGAATACATCAAAGGTTTATATCTTGAAAGATTTGAAATTGAGTCAAAAGACAAGCCATTTCCTGAATTCAAGGATTCATGTGATGTTGCAACTGAATAATTAGAAAATGAGATGGATGAAGAAGACAAGTTGGCACTTGAAGAAAAACAATTGAGAATCAGGGCTGATGAGGAAATGGCTCCAAGGGTTCAAAGAGAGCAATTTAGAATGGATTATATTGCAAAATAATATGTTACATAGAAGCTGAGTGACAAAATTGCCCATCTGGAATGCACTGAAGATCGTGGAAAGTTGTATTTGAAGTGTGTACTCAGAAATGTAAATTTTTTTAATATTGCTGTAGAAAAGACTGCAATCTCTTGGATTAGAAGAGTGGATTAGGATTGTTATGCTAAGTTCAAGACTTTCAAATTTGTGAACATCAAAATGTGGTGAAAGGAGAGGCTACCTACAATGTCAATGCTGCTTACTTTTTGAACTTGATACCTGAAGAAGAGTATAAACATTTTTGCACAGCAAACATATGCCATAAAGGAGCCACGTCTCTGGGTTTAGAGTCTCAGTCTGAGCATCATGTTCCTGCAAAGATTAAATTTCAAGAAAGATCTTATGTGAAGACTGACAAACATGAGGGCTTATGCTATATTGATTGTGCTGGAGCTGAATGTTTACAAGAGAAAGATAAGCTCCAATAATCATCTCTATATTCATTGCATTGATTTGATGAATGAATGCAAGAGTCATCAATGCAGACAATTTAGACTGAAGTTGGTTAGCTGGATGTTCAAAAATTTGAGAAGAATTTAAGATATTGGGAACATTGCTGAGAAAGTTGAATGAATCAAGCAGGAGTACCAATTATTGAACAATTAACAAACTTTTTGTTTAAAGGGAGAATTACATTCACGTCCTTACAAAACTTCAATATTACTTCACTATCCTTGTAAAAATCAAAATTACGTTAATAACCTTTCAAAACACTAAAAATTCTCATATATATCCAAAATAATATATTAATAATATCTAAATGATATTAATACTTAAATTATCCATCTATATATTAATTAAACTTTGTACTCAAGTATGTAGGTTTAATCCAACATTAACCAATGTATCTCACTTTCATATACTCGTATACAGAGTTAAAAAAGATTAATTTCTATAATTTTAAGCATTAACCGGAATAAAGAGGTGCAAAACTCACTCGTCTTGATTGATTAATGTTTTATGATATATATGTAAAACCATTTCTTTATTAATTTAATCTATTAAATTCATTCGGTATTTGATTTTGTTGGGCCAAGAAATTGACTGGATGAAGCTATGGAGTCTTCTGTGTGTTTGAATAAAGATGATTTTAGTTCGTGGAGATTCCGAACTAAAATCATGAATAATCCGAAGTGAAGTTTTTAGTTTGGGGAACATGTCAGTTCAGATACTCCGAACTGACTGAAGCTCCTCCGAACTGAAAATAAACTGAAGAATAACTTAAGTCAACTCAAGTCAACATTGAAGATATCAACTCGGAGGCTGAAGACTTTGATTCCGAATTGAAGTGAACTCCCCGAGATGAAATAAAGATGATGACATGTTGTAATAATTAGTTCGTAGTGTTTTAGATTTTGTCTATAAATAGTGTGATAGGTTGTTAGAGTTTGTTGTCTTTGAACCCGGAACTCAAGTTTGAGTTCCGTAGAGCTTGAATGTCAGTTGTAACAAGCTCGATCCAAAACTTGTTCACACTATCAATGAAATCTTAAACAGTTACGCTTATTGTTCTATCAGTTTCAATTCCGATTTCATGTTTCCTTCTTTTGATTCCAACTCAGGTCATGATGCTCCACATCATAACCTGTTTCATTTCGATTCATTAAGTGTAGGAGAGAAGATTCAGGTCCTGTCAATTGGTATCAGAGCCACACAAATCAATTGATTAAATTCAATTGAGTCTGGTTCATCAATTTGACTTGATTCGAAAATTAGGTCAAACTATTAGTGAATTGAAGGAGTCCGAAGTGAAATTGAAGAAGTCCGAAGTGAAATTGAAGAAGTCCGAAGTGAAATTGAAGAGCTGTATTGAAGGATCTGTGAAGATTTAAAGGTGTTCATGGTGGATCTGGTGTTACACATATCAGTTCAAAGACTGTTGGTGAAGAGGGCGAAAACACGAGTTATCAATTTGAGAAAGGGGTGTGATGGAAGTAGAACAAAGCTCAGCCTTACGTCATCAGTTTGAGAAAAAGGTGTGACGTGATGCTTCAGATCTAAAATCAGGATGACCTAATCAAGGTTTCAAAGAACCTGATTGAAATTTCTGTAAGCAAGGTGGAGCTTGTTTGAAAATAAGTTACAATAGCTATTCACTTTCTTGCTGGGAAAAGGTCGAGCTTGACCTCAGACGGGAAGCAAGTTGATATAAGCTACTGGTTAAATGCTCTCCTTGGAGAATCTGGTCATGAAGATAATCTGGTGATTCTGCAGCTATTCCTCATGAATTGGAGGAAGCTGACCATGGAGATTGAGTAAGTTATGAAGATTGAAGACTCATAGCATCATCCAAGGGGGCGATTGTTGGGCCAAGAAATTGACTGGATGAAGCTATGGAGTCTTCTGTGTGTTTGAATAAAGATGATTTTTGTTCGTGGAGATTCCGAACTAAAATCATGAATAATCCGAAGTGAAGTTTTCAGTTCGGGGAACATGTCAGTTCAGATACTCCGAACTGACTGAAGCTCCTCCGAACTGAATATAAACTGAAGAATAACTTACGTCAACTCAAGTCAACATTGAAGATATCAACTCGGAGGCTGAAGACTTTGATTCCGAACTGAAGTGAACTCCCCCGAGATGAAATTAAGATGGTGACATGTTTGTAATAGTTAGTTCGTAGTGTTTTAGATTTTGTCTATAAATAGTGTGATAGGTTGTTAGAGTTTGTTGTCTTTGAACCCGGAACTCAAGTGTGAGTTCCGTAGAGCTTGAATGTCAGTTGTAACAAGCTCGATCCAAAACCTGTTCACATTATCAATGAAATATTAAACAGTTACGCTTATTGTTCTATCAGCTTCAATTTCAGTTTCAATTTCGATTTCATGTTTCCTTCTTTTGATTCCAACTCAGGTCATGAGATTCCGCATCATGACCTGTTTCATTTCGATTCACTGAGTGTAGGAGAGAAGATTCAGGTCCTGTCAGATTCTTCATTGGCAGATTTGTTTTAATAAGTATTTGACTTAGTTTTATTGATTTATTCAATAACTTAAAATATTAAAATCATTTAATTAATATTTAGATGAATAATTTAAATATTAAAATCATTTAAATATTATTAATTTATAAATTTGGATATATATATATATATATATATATATATATATATATATATATATATATATATATATATATATATATATGAGAATTCTTCATGTTTTAAGAGGATATTTACGTAATTATGATTTTTATAAGGATATTGAAGTTTTATAAGGACGTTGGTGTAAATTTCCCTTGTAATATCTTTTTGTGTTTGTGTTTGTGTTTGTTTTATACTTTGAGTAAGTAACTGTAAAAGACTTTAACTTAAACAGATAGGGGGAGATTGTTGGGAAAATCAGCAATTTAACCCAAGTTATAAATCTGTTAGTTAAGTATGAGTCTGACTGATTTTGAGTTTGAGTGACAAAATCAGTCTAAGTCATTTTGAGTCTGAGTGACTTGAGTCTGACTAAGTGGTCAGAAACCAAAAGTGTCTTGTGCCGAAATTTAAGGTAGTTTGTTATGCATATCTTCTATCTCATTAGAAGATTTGTTTAGATTCAATCTTATCAAGCTCTCTATGATTGTGTATAAATAGAGAGCTCGAGTCGTTGTATTCGGTAACGTTTTTAATAATCTTATCAAATCAACTAAGTGTTATTCATTTCTTGTTTAAAGTTACAATTCCGCTATAAACTTTATACAAGAGTTGTGTGTGTTTATCAAACGTGATAATTAACATTTGAATACTGATTTGCAATTGATTCAATCTAAAAGATTAGATTGATAAACTGATTATCTAGTGATTGGGATCTTACTAAGACCTAACAAAAATCTTGACCCAAATGAGTTTCACTTTCTCGTAAAAGAAAAAACAATGATCTATCGACTCCACCGCTTAACAAGGACATAGAACACTGTGAAGATCTATGCCCATATTATCCAAAACTTTCCGGACCGGAATTCTTCCCTGAGCCGGACGCCATATGAAAACCCAAACTTTACACGACACCAACTTATTCCACCTCGTCTCGATCCTATTCGAATCGTCCTCCACCAAACTTGCATACACCAGATTCCTTAAAGTTCGAACAGAGAAACACCCATCCTCACTAAGGTTCCATTTCCATGTCCACCTCATCCCTACTAATCCTGAAACCTTCCACCAAACTTTCCAGCTCTAATTCCTCCCCCACCACCCGAACCCTTAGATCCCTAGACCAGTCCCAAACCAATGCCATCGATTGTCGGTCCACACCCCTTTGTCCCCTACATTTATCTCTTTATTTGGTTCAAGTAGATATAACCGTCCTTTAAGACAACATCATCCCCCACCCAACAGTCCTCCCAAAACGAAGTAAGATTTCCATTTCCAACCACTTTCCCAAATTGCATTTACCACGTAGACTACTTTTACAATTAACTCTTTTCAATTTTTGAAATCGTCTATGATAATTTTTTAGAATTAAAATAATGGAAAGATGTCATAATATGTAATATAAAATACAATTTTAATGTTGGGTATATAAAATATAAGATTTTTAATTTGTTTGTAGCTTTCTTATACAATTAATTTTACTTTCTTCATTGAGATTTTAACTCATATAAGTTTTCATGTCTTTGCTAGAGCAGAACTTAAATTTTTTTCGGACATGGTATTTCAATAAAAATTAAGGAACGACAACACAAAATCAAGGAATTGTTTGATCAAATTGAGATGCGGAATCTCTCAATTTGATTGAATCTAAGCTAAATTTGAATTGAGGATTTGTTAATTGAAAGAGTTTGAATTGATCTTATTAATAGAAGGATTCGATGGGAAAAGCCGTTGAAAATGATAACAACAATGAAGCTCAATCGTACTCATCAAATGCGGGCTTGGTGACCTTGCATTGAGAGACACCTGACTCTACACACAAATACCTCTATTTATAGACCTCATTACAGACTCTCTATTAACAAAATTAGAATCACGGGCTTATTTAAAAACACTTTGGACTCTACAACACACTTTGGTCTTCATTTACATTAACTCTCATGTTGATGACGATTTTAACTTCATTTCTGGTGTTGATCTTCATCTTCAGATTTAAATGCTTTAACGAAAACTTTATTTAATCAACTTTGTCACTTGATTTAAACTCTGATGTAGTTTAATTTAACTCGGATGAACATTTTCATCATCAAAGTTAAAGTTTTATCATCAGAGTTAAACTTTCCAGAGTTAACTTCAAGATGACCATCTAAGTTTTCAACTCGGATGTTGAACTTGTTCATTCGACTTAAAAACTTAAACATAAACACACATTTGAAGATTTCTTAGCTTCATCCATACTTTTCAAAACCCAACATTTTCTATTTTTCGAATTTAAACCTCATTCGGGTATTTAAACTCCTTTTCTTTCTTTTCGATAAAATGTTCTTTATCTTGAGGTGGTCGTTTATGAGATCAGGCTCAATTGGTTCGAATAATATCAATCTAGAATACGTTTGTTTATAACTAAATAAACGTGTTTCAAAGCTTATTAAAACTAATTCTAAGGATAAACATAGATTTCATGACTATATTACCAAATGTCTAAAAAACTTAAATGGTATAAACAATGTGGTGAGATTACGAACGTGATAGTATTAGTATAAATTAGGCCTTATATTTATAGACTCCAAACCCTAACATAAGCCAGTTAATGATCTTTGACCCACATACACAGTCCAGCACCAAGCTATGTCCACTACTCGCCCCCCACACTCATGCCCTGTTGCCTAGGGCTCGTACCCGGTGACACCGACATCCGTATCGGGACACTTGACATTTGGCCCACACTTTGACTAGGTGACGGACACGACACCCAGTGACGTCGACACTTATGTACGGAACTCGGTGACGCTGACATTAGGACTCGCTGACGTCGGCATTGGCACCACGACCCCGCACTATGGTCCGGCACCGCGACTCGTTGCAGCCGATACTTGAACTTGTTGGACAATATTGCGGACCGATTCTATGGCCCGATAACGCGACTTGGTAAGGCCAACACTTGATCTCGTTGCCCGAAACTACGGTCCGACCTTACGATCCAACACTGCGAATCGGTGACGCCGACATCGTGGCCCGTTAGTTGCCTTGTGCCAGTACTGCGACCCAATGAAGCTGACTTTACAACCCAAGACTTTGGCTTAACACGAGATCCTAATATCCAACATCATTTCCCAATGGAACGATTTGACAGTTGACATCGTTACCCACACTGATTATCTGAAACTCGTTTCCTAACGCTCATAGCCCGCCACTCGTAGCTTGTCACTCTCGTAGTCCGACACTCGTAGCCCCACACTGGTAGTCTGGAACTCGTAGCCCAACTTCATAATTATGACTGAAAATTATGATCCATCTATTGTGACATTTACTTGAGCGTTAGCCATTAAAATCACTCATTATATCCATCATAATGATATGGACGTTAGGTCATTATGTCTGTCATAATGATACGGACGTTGAATCATTATGTCCATCATCAATTACATTATAATGATTATTAAATGGTTAAACTTTAGAACTCGTGAAGATGTCAACTATAAATATCTTATTATCTTTCACATAGTTGATTAACACACACACATACACACACACATACACAAACACACCCACATACACAAACACATACACACACAAACACATATCCCTAAAGTTCGAACCGCGAAACACCCATCCTCACTAAGGTGTGTGTGTGTATGTATTAAACTCACTCATTATATTCATCATAATGATATGGACGTTAGGTCATTATGACTGTCATAATGATACGGATGTTGAATCATTATGTCAATCATCCTTTACAATATAATGATTATTAAATAGAACTCATGAAGATGTCAACTATAAATATCGTATTATCTTCCACATAGTTGAATAATACACATACACACACACACACACACACACACACACACACACACACACACACACACACACACACACACACACACACACACAAGCAAGTGATTAACTCAGGTTACACAACCACCACCACTTCCTCCATCCCCAACGAACATCTTGTCCTATCTTGTCTTAGAATTAAGGCCGATTCCACAACCAGTAGCACCTCCGTCGCCCATCATAGATCTCATTGCACAGTTGCTGAAGCAGCTAAGGCAACAAAGCCCTCCTCCATCGCCACCTTCCTACACAAAATCCAGCACAAGGGTTACTTCAGATCTTGCAAGCACCGGTAGATAAGAGAGCCACCAAGAACTGTAACAATGCCCATTTCGATTGTGAACTCAAAATTTGTGATTGGGTAGCAAGATACCCACTCTATGATCTGTAGAAAGTCTCATCCATCGTACGAACTTATGATGGTACCCAAGATTCGGACGATCATTTGGCCTTATACGATGATGACATCATGACAAAGAAAAGAGTATACCCCATGCCTGCCACACGTTTCCTAGAACATTGCAAGGGTTTTCCAAGGATTGTATCGTTGATCTAGTAGAGAAATGTCACACCCCACCTTTGGCGGAACAGTAGGGTGCAACGTAATTGGCGATAGTCATAACACATTTTATGTTAAAAGAGAATATCTAATATGATATAAATATATAATTAAAATCATTTGTCATAAGGTCGTAATTATAAACAAATACTTATGTCTTGTGTATTCAATCAACAAAATAAGAATGTAATACAATATGGAGTTGAAATGAAGTGTTGGGAAAAACCAATGAATAAAACCCTTCTTATAAATCTGATGAGTCATAATTTGAGAAATCTTACAGTAAAATGACTATGTATTTCTGAGTCTAAGTGCCTTTTAAGTCTATGTGACTTCTGAGACTAAGTCAATTCTAAGACTAAGTAAAAAACTGAGTCTTAGTGACTTGAGTCTTACTAAGACTTAAAGATTAGACTTACTAACTTGGAGCTTAATGTTAGGTAAGTTGTTATGCATATCTCATATTTGTTAGAGAGAGTAGTAGGGTACCCGCGCGTTGCAGCGGCGACGCGACAATATAGATGGTTTCATTTTTGGCAAAAGATCTTTTTCGTTTCCACGGATTTTGTAACTATAACTTTAGGATGACGGTGATTTTCGGTTAGAATAAGTTTAAGCAATAGTAATGCAAAAGAAATGAAAACATAAATTACGATATTAAGAACTATACACATGTGTACTTCACTCTATAACATCTCGCTACATTACATTCTACGTGTCTTTGTTTTAGTTAAACTTAAGGTGTATATATTTGGATGGCACAAAAGTGAGCACAAAATTTTAATCACATTTAGCAACTCGAAAATACAACTTTTATATATTATATATATTATAGTATGATATATTATATAAAATTGTATTTTCGAGTTGCTAAATGTGATTAAAATTTTGTGCTCACTTTTGTGCCATCCAAATATATACACCTTAAGTTTAACTAAAACAAAGACACGTAGAATGTAATGTAGCGAGATGTTATAGAGTGAAGTACACATTGTATAGTTCTTAAATATCGTAATTTATGTTTTCATTTTCAAAGCTTTTGCATTACTATTGCTAAACTTATTCTAACCGAAAATCACCGTCATCCTAAAGTTATAGTTACAAATCCGTGGAAACGAAAAAGATCTTTTGCCAAAAATGAAACCATCTATATTGTCGCGTCGCCGCTGCAACGCGCGGTACCCTACTACTCTCTCTAACAAATATGAGATATGCATAACAACTTACCTAACATTAAGCTCCAAGTTAGTAAGTCTAATCTTTAAGTCTTAGTAAGACTCAAGTCACTAAGACTCAGTTTTTTACTTAGTAGAATTGACTTAGTCTCAGAAGTCACATAGACTTAAAGGCACTTAGACTCAGAAATACATAGTCATTTTACTGTAAGATTTCTCAAATTATGACTCATCAATTTATAAGAAGGGTTTTATTCATTGGTTTTTCCCAACACTTCATTTCAACTCCATATTGTATTACATTCTTATTTTGTTGATTGAATACACAAGACATAAGTATTTGTTTATAATTATGCGACCTTATGACAAATGATTTTAATTATATATTTATATCATATTAGATATTCTCTTTTAACATAAAATGTGTTATGACTATCGCCAATTACGTTGCACCCTACTGTTCCGCCAAAGGTGGGGTACTTTCTCTACTAGATCAACGATACAATCCTTGGAAAACCCTTGCAATGTTCTAGGAAACGTGTGGCAGGCATGGGGTATACTCTTTTCTTTGTCATGATGTCATCATCGATAAGGCCAAATGATCGTCCGAATCTTGGGTACCATCATAAGTTCGTACGATGGATGAGACTTTCTACAGATCATAGAGTGGGTATCTTGCTACCCAATCACAAAATTTTGAGTTCACAATCGAAATGGGCATTGTTACAGTTCTGGTGGCTCTCTTATCTACCGGTGCTTGCAAGATCTGAAGTAACCCTTGTGCTGGATTTTGTGTAGGAGGGGCGATGGAGGAGGGCTTTGTTGCCTTAGCTGCTTCAGCAACTGTGCCACAATGAGATCTATGATGGGCGACGGAGGTGCTACTGGTTGTGGAATCGGCCTTAATTCTAAGACAAGATAGGACAAGATGTTCGTTGGGGATGGAGGAAGTGGTGGTGGTTGTGTAACCTGAGTTAATCACTTGCTTGTGTGTGTGTGTGTGTTGTGTGTGTGTGTGGTGTGTGTGTGTGTGTGTGTGTGTGTGTGTGTGTATGTGTATTATTCAACTATGTAAGATAATACGATATTTAGTTGACATCTTCATGAGTTCTATTTAATAATCATTATTGTAAAGGATGATTGACATAATGATTCAACATCCGTATCATTATGACAGTCATAATGACCTAACGTCCATATCATTATGAATATAATGGAGTGATTAATACATACACACACACCTTGAGGATGGGTGTTTCGCGGTTCGAACTTTAGGGATATGTGTTTGTGTGTGTATGTGTTTGTGTATGTGGGTGTGTTTGTGTATTGTGTGTGTATGTGTGTGTTAATCAACTATGTGAAAGATAATAAGATATTTATAGTTGACATCTTCACGAGTTCTAAAGTTTAACCATTTAATAATCATTATAATGTAATTGATGATGGACATAATGATTCAACGTCCGTATCATTATGACAGACATAATGACCTAACGTCCATATCATTATGATGGATATAATGATGATTTTAATGGCTAACGCTCAAGTAAATGTCACAATAGATGGATCATAATTTCAGTCATAATTATGAAGTTGGGCTACGAGTTCCAGACTACCAGTGTGGGGCTACGAGTGTCGGACTACGAGAGTGACAAGCTACGAGTGGCGGGCTAGAGCGTTAGGAAACGAGTTTCAGATAATCAGTGTGGGTAACGATGTCAACTGTCAAATCGTTCCATTGGGAAATGATGTTGGATATTAGGATCTCGTGTTAAGCCAAAGTCTGGGTTGTAAAGTCAGCTTCATTGGGTCGCAGTACTGGGCACAAGGCAACTATCGGGCCACGATGTCGGCGTCACCGATTCGCAGTGTTGGATCGTAAGGTCGGACCGTAGTTTCGGGCAACGAGATCAAGTGTTGGCCTTACCAAGTCGCGTTATCGGGCCATAGAATCGGTCCGCAATATTGTCCAACAAGTTCAAGTATCGGCTGCAACGAGTCGCGTGCCGGACCATAGGCGGGGTCGTGGTGCCAATGCCGACGTCAGCGAGTCCTAATGTCAGCGTCACGAGTTCCGTACATAAGTGTCGACGTCACTGGTGTCGTGTCCGTCACCTAGTCAAAGTGTGGGCCAAATGTCAAGTGTCCCGATACGGATGTCGGTGTCACCGGGTACGAGCCCTAGGCAACAGGGCATGAGTGTGGGGGGCGAGTATGGACATAGCTTGGTGCTGGACTGTGTATGTGGGTCAAAGATCATTAACTGGCTTATGTTAGGTTTGGAGTCTATAAATATAAGGCCTAATTTATACTAATACTATCACGTTCGTAATCTCACCACATTGTTTATACCATTTAAGTTTTTTAGACATTGGTAATATAGTCATGAAATCTATGTTTATCCTTAGAATAGTTTTAATAAGCTTTGAAACACGTTTATTTAGTTATAACAAACGTATTCTAGATTGATATTATTCGAACCAATTGAGCCTGATCTCATAAACGACCACCTCAAGATAAAGAACATTTTATCGAAAGAAAGAAAAGGATTTAAATACCCGAATGAGGTTTAAATTCGAAAAATAGAAAATGTTGGGTTTGAAAAGTATGGATGAAGCTAAGAAATCTTCAAAGTGTGTTTATGTTTAAGTTTTTAAGTCGAATGAACAAGTTCAACATCCGAGTTGAAAACTTAGATGGTCATCTGAAGTTAACTCTGGAAAGTTTAACTCTGATGATAAAACTTTAACTTTGATGATGAAAATGTTCATCCGAGTTAAATTAAACTACATCAGAGTTTAAATCAAGATTATGACAAAGTTGATTAAATAAAGTTTTCGTTAAAGCATTAAATCTGAAGATGAAGATCAACACACAGAAATGAAGTTAAAATCGTCATCAACATGAGAGTTAATGTAAATGAAGACCAAAGTGTGTTGTAGAGTCCAAAGTGTTTTTAAATAAGCCCGTGATTCTAATTTGTTAATAGAGTCTGTAATGAGGTCTATAAATAGAGGTATTTGTGTGTAGAGTCAGGTGTCTCTCAAGCAAGGTCACCAAGCCCGCATTTGATGAGTACGATTGAGCTTCATTGTTGTTATCATTTTCAACGGCTTTTCCCATCGAATCCTTCTATTAATAAGATCAATTCAAACTCTTTCAATTAACAAATCCTCAATTCAAATTTAGCTTAGATTCAATCAATTGAGAGATTCCGCATCTCATTTGATCAAACAATTCCTTGATTTTGTGTTGTCCGTTCCTTAATTTTTATGAAATACCATGTCCGAAAAAAATTTAAGTTCTGGCTCTAGCAAACATGAAACTTATATGAGTTAAAATCTCAATGAAGAAAGTAAAATTAATTGTATAAGAAAGCTACAAACAAATTAA